>CANJKZ010000144.1:4065000-4312500 GCA_947471745.1 Closterium sp. Naga37s-1 | reverse complement strand
TGCGTCTGCGCGTGTGCGTCTGCGCATGTGCGTCTGCGCGTGTGCGTGCGTTGAGAGAGAGGCGAGAAACGGAGAGCGGAACGAGCTAGAGCCAAAGAGAGGGGGAGGGGGGAACGGGAGGATGGGGGACGGGAGGCGGGGGGGCAGGGTGGAAGAGTACGGGTGGGGGGATCGGGTTCGAGGAAGAGAGAGGAATGGGTGGGGCACGGTAGGTGATTCAGCGAAAATGCTCACTGCAAACGCACCTTGCGCCGAACCACCTTGCGCCGAACCACCTTACGCCGAACTACCTTCCGCCGAACTACCTTGCGCTACCTTGCGCTGAACTACCTTCCGCCGAACTACCTTGCGCTACCTTGCGCCGAACTACCTTCCGCCGAACTACCTTGCGCTACCTTGCGCTGAACTACCTGGTGGTTTTCACGCTGCCGTTGACTCTCCGGTCCCCGCCCTTCGCTAAGATCCGGTTCGTTCCAAGCACTTCTGCCTCCCGCCCACCCTGCACGCACGCCGGGCATTGAAACAGCACGCAGCGGAAACGAACGAACGATGCGCAGCGAAGCGGAACGGAACGGCACGCAGCGAGGGGCAAGCGCGGGGGCGGAAGAGGAGTTGAATAAGGAGGTAGAGGGGAACCAGAAACGAACAGCAGGCAGGAAGAGGGAGGGAGGGAGGGGGAGGGGAAGAGGGGAGGGGGAGGGAAGGGAAAGGAGGGGAAGGGGGTGAATGGGAGAGAGGAGAAGGGGGACTGGAAAGGGGGAAGCGGGGATTATAGCAGCAGTGCGCATGACAAGAAACTTCCTTGTGGCGAGATTGCGAGTCCGCGGAGTGCGACGCGTGCGGTGACGCGTGTGACGCGTGCGAGTGCGCGTGATTGCGTAGTGGGGGACCAACGTGATTACAGTCTTTGAGCTACTACTCCCGTGCCCAATGCGGAAAGTGCGACGCATACGATGCGATGCGAAGTGCGACGCGTGCGATGAGTGCGACGCGTGCGATGAGTGCGACGCGGGCACTGCTGCGGAGCCGCGGAAACAACGACCACTGCGACGACAGCGACCACTCCAGCGACAGCGTGCAATGCAGAGCGCGCCGCTATAAGGAGCTACATGTCGAACGTGACCAGCTATGATACGCACTGCCTGCTGTTCGTATCTCTGCTCGAGAGGTTAGTTTCCGAACTGCAATGCGGCGACAGCGTGTGAAATTGCGGCCGTGGCGTGTGCAATTGCGGCGGCGCCTCACCTGGAACATGCCGAGCGTGACCAGCGACGCGACCGTCAGCGCGAGTGCCCCGATAAAGAGCCGTCTCGATAAAAGCGACACCACGGTGTCCACTGTACACCTATCGGAACCCGCTTTCGGCATGGCGAACTTCGCAGCGTTCTTCGCAGCCTCGCCGGGGCCGTCGCCGGCCGTCGCCGCCAGTGCAACATTCCTATCGCTTCCGCGCTTCGGCGACGATGGCATGGCTTCTAACGACGAGAATGCGTCTTGTACTCGCGGGGCCATTCTGACGAGCGGGGTTGCGTAGAGGAAGATCTAGAGCTACAAAGGGACTCATGCATGTGCAACGAATCTTTTGAGAAACTAACTCTTAACGGTGCGGCTAGTAGCGAAGCGAGTAAGGGTGGTGGTGGCAGAATGCGACGGGCGGCGCTTAGGCATAGAAGGGTAAGGTCGCGAGTCGGCGCCAGAAAAGCTCCTAAATCGATCTGAGTTTTATTTTTCCAAGCAGAAGGCTGTTTCGGGGAACAACGCGCGTATGCCGGTGAGACGCGGAGGCGAGAAGAAGAAACTCGCGCTGGTTCTGCGTGGATCGAGTCGATTCAGCGCTGAGACGCTGAGACGCTGAGAAGCTGGGACGTTAAGACGCTGAGAGAATGTGACGGTGAGACAAGGGGCCGCTGCTTGCTGGAGGTGCTTCCTTCCCTGAGTACGAGAATCCGGTGACGAAATACGGCACGCTTCTCCTCGGCTGGCTAGCTTTGCCTTGTCACATCACAACTCTCGACGAGATGAACTGGTCCAGTAAGAGAGAAAACTCTTATTCTATCACTACAATATACCTGCGTCACTGACGGCCATGCTGGCTTTGCTTGACTGTATTGTAAATTCTGACAAGAAAATTCTGACGAGGTGAAGGTCCATGCTTCTGGTCGGTCGCGCACGCTCCACTATCGAGCTTAATGTTTCACTGAATAATGTCTCGTCTTGTCGCCTCTTATTCTGGTGACATGTCTCTCTGCTCCCTGTTACAAGCTGGTTCAACTTGACCCTCCCCCGCCACAGACAAGCGCGAACTTCGGTGTTGTCGGATGAGAAAAAATCGGACGGCGGAAAATACCACACGCGGGAACATTCCGAGGGCGGAAAGCGAAACACGGAGGCATTGCGGGGTGCTTGGCTTGGGGTGAAGGGGGAGAGACCTTCCCAGCCCCAGCAGGTTGAGGTAGAAGGGGTGGGGTGAAAGGGGATGGGGGGAGGGAAGGGGGAGGAAGGAGAGGAAGAGTGGGGGAGGGAACATACTACACGGGGGAGGCGGTTTGTGTTGCAAAAGGCCCGTTCTGACGAATTGGCTCAAGACGCGGTGTTTCTGGGGCAGAGAGGTCTAAGGATAAAACTAGTAGTCAGATGGTTAAAGAAGGGTTTAGAACATGTTTAGGCGTTAAATCGTGGTTGATTTTCATGTGTCAGACTTCCAGGTCGCACGCGCCCCGACCTCAGTCTCGTTCACATTCGCGAATCACGATGATGTGTCCTCCTCGCGTCTGCCCTCTGACAGCGCTGGTCACGGGGGTTTTTTCATGATCGCCTCACGGGCGACAGGTGCGAAGTACGCTGTACGATGCGCCTCTCCACTCCACACAGCCGCTGGTGACGACGACCATGGATCGGTTCGTCACTCGGCGCCAAGTGCCAAAGCAGATTTCGTGGTGTCGGTTGAGGAGTTGGTGTGGGCTCTCGGTTCAAGGGTTAACAACTACAATGTTGGTACACTCCGTAATTTTCACGTTACAATTTGGTTTCTTGCAAAGTTTGATTCCCTTATGTGGAGGCCCTAAAAATCCCAGTGTTACGGGTGCAATGAATCTAGGTAGCGAGGATTGCACTAAGTGTCAAACGAGTACAAAATGTGAGCGAAGGCATGAGCGAACATTTATACGCGAAACATGCAAACGGTAACGCGGTGCGTGCGCGCTAGCTAGTGCTATGCTGGCATCGAGGTTCGGGCTAGTCCGAAGCGTAGGCCGACACGGCCGGGCCAGCAGTGCGAGGTTTGGTGAAACATTGCGCGCGAAGTCGGTGAAGCCCCGTTAGCAGTAACGGGCGAACAACGGCTGCTGCTGTACGCGATGTTGCAGGGCGCGCTAAGGAATGTCGAGAAATTCCTTATACTACCCCCCCCCCCCAAGAAGCCCCCTCCGCTACGCGAGTGCGTGTATATCGCGGAGACCCCGGCTCCTCAGGTACTCTTGCAGGGCAGGGTGGTTTTCAATGTTGGCTAGGGGCACCCAGCTATCCTCAGTTGGTGTGCGGTCATTCCAGCGAACGAGGAATTCAATCCTCTTGATTCCCGTGGGGTGTCGAATTCGATGGCTCAGGATTTTTTTGGGCTCGATGGTCGGCTCCGATGTAGGGCGAGTCATGGATGGCGGGCGGTGACGAGGCAGTTGGCTTGTGGTTGGGATGTATGGGCGAAGCAGGCTGACGTGGAATGAAGGGCTGATGTACCAGTCTGTCGGCAACAGTAAATGTGCTGTCACTGGGGTGATCATGTGGTTGATTTGGAATGGCCCACAGTAACGCGGTCGTGATTTCGGGACGACGGGCAGTCTTAAGTTCTGTGTGTCGAGCAATACATAGTCTCCTGACTGATACGTGACTGGGCGGCGGTGGCAGTCAGCGTTGCGCTTAGCGATGACATTTGCTTTTTTAATTGCTTCGGCGGCTCTGGTGCGGGCAGCTTGCAGGATCTCGGCAAATCGTTGTGCGCGTGGCGTTGGGTTGTCCGGACTCGGCGTCATGGGCACTGCAGGATTTTGCCCGTAGTTCAGGTAGAACGGGGGACTGCTGCGTCGTCGCTGACGCGGCATTGTTGTGCGCGAACTCAATCAGCGGCAGCTGCTGCTCCCAAGTTGTCGGATCGTCGCACGTGGCACGAATCAACTGCTCCATCGTCTGATTCGTCTGCTCCGTTTGACCGTCGATCTCGGGGTGGTACGACGAGCTGAGATGTAGCCTGGTCCCGAAGTGCTCCCAGAGGTTCTTCTAGAAATTGCTGGTAAACTTCGTGTTGCGGTCGCTGATTATCGCGGCTGGTATCCCGTGCAGTCGAACGACGGCCGCGATGAACAGGCGAGCGGTTTCTTTGGCTGAGATCGATTTCTTGCACACAGCGAAGTGTGCCATCTTCGTCAACCTGTCAACGACGACCATAACCGCGTCGTTACCTCCAGGGTTCGAAGGTAACCTCCATAGTAACCTGCTGCCAGGCGCGCTCAGGCAGTGGAATCGGCTGCAACTGACCCGCCTTTCTTTTTCGCGAGCTCTTCATCACCTGACACGTAGGACACGAGCCCACGTGGTGCTGTACGTCGGTCAACAGCTCCGGCCAGTAGTAATACCGCTGCAGTTGCTGTCGCGTTTTTTCTACCCCGAAATGGCTCGAGGTAATCCCGTCATGTGCTTCCTACAGTAACAATTCCCTCAGTAGTGAGTACACGGGTACCCAGATGCGGTTTGTTCCTGTTTTTACGTAATAGACTTCTTTTGCTTCTGCCAGTTGCTATGAATTTCCAGTCGTGAAAAATGGGTCGGTACTGTATCCGTGGGTGAATAGGCCTGTTAGCAGTGGGTTGGTTTGGGCGAGTAGAATGGCGTGGAGTTGGGCGGTGGGGCGTGTGAGTGCGTCGGCGATGTTGGATGCGTCTTTTTTGTACGTGACCGTGTAGTGGAAGTTGGACTCCAGATAGTCCAACCAGCGGATCCGTCGCGGGTTGAGATTCGGTTGGGCGCGAAGGTACTGTAGTGATCGGTGGTCTGTCCGTACTGTCACGTCTGCTCCCGTGAGGTAACATCGCCACACCTTGAACGCGTGCACGATCGCCAGCATCTCGCGGTCGTGTATCGGATAGTTGCGATCGGGCGGGTGAAGCTTGCGGGACTCGTACGCGATTAGCTGGAGGCAGTTCCCAAAGTTCTGCAATAATATTGCTCCCACAGCGTTGTCGCTAGCATCGGTGACGAGCTCGAATGGACGGTGCGGATCTGCGATGTGAAGCACGGGCGGTGAGCACAAAATATTTTTGAGGGCTGAGAAGGTAGCTTGCTCTTTCTCCCCCCACGTGTACTCAACCCCCTTCCTCAGCAGGTCGGTCAACAGGGCAGTCAGCTTCGCCATGTCGGGGACGAACCGGCGCACGTAGTTGACAAGCCCCAGAAAACTCTGCAACTTGGTCAAGTTGGTCGGCGCGTGCCATGCTTGAATCGTCGCAATTTTCTTCAGGTCTATTTCCACTCCATCAGCTGAAATGATGTGTCCCAAAAACTCCAGTCGGTCCTGTAAAAACTCACACTTAGAGGCTTTGGTCAGTAGGCGGTTCTCACTCAATATTTAAAAAACGGCTTCGATGTCCTGTAAATGCTGTGCTCTGTCGGGGCTGTAAATCAGTATGTCGTCGAGGTACACAATGACGCACTTATCTAAAAGCGGGCGGAAAGCTTCGTTCATTGTCATTTGAAATGTGGCGGGGGCGTTGGTCAGTCCGAAGGGCATGAGTGTGTGTTCGAAGGATCCGTAGCGTGTTCGGAAGGCTGTCTTGGGGCAGCCGGGTGGGTTGACGCGAATCTGGTGGTAACCCCCTCTAAGGTCAATTTTCGAAAAAACCAGGGCTGTGCGCAGTTGGTCGATCAGTTCGTCGGCTCGCGGGATGGGGTAACGGGATTTGATGGTAACTCTGTTCAGTGTTCTGATCGGGTTGCTTGTGATTGCATTGCTCGCGCCGCCCGATCAGTGATGACATTTCTCGAAAATCCCAGGCGTTTGCCCCGCAAGCGCGCAAGCAATTCCTTTTACTTTCTGAAGTTGATCGTAGCCAGGATCACCTCGTAAAGGTTTGCACACTACTGATTTAGTGGTGGTGGGCCCTTGACCTCAATAGCAGAGCGAATGTAAAATGCTTGAGATAATAAAAAAATGCAAATACAGCACAATAAGTAAGAATATAGGGGAATACGAAACGACATAGCTAGCTATGTACTCTAAGGGGTACATTCCCTCATTACAGCGAAAATCAACCGTGTGACTCCAGGTGGTTACGAAACTGTTCGGGCAGAATCCTCGCAACTGCTGTTGCCTGATGCTGTCTGCCCAATGGTCCAGATGCTTTCGTAACCGGGCGACCCTTTATGTCACTTCTGCCTTTTCGACTTCAGCCTCGGTACTGCGTGCTTCGATTGCTGCGGTAAGGAGTGCACAGTAGTTCGTTCCTTTTTCACTTTTCGTAACACCCCCCTTCAAACCTGGCCATAGCAGATCTTGACTCACTAGCCTACTCCGCTGAGCTTGGAGCAATGCTGGTACTGCTGACGCGGCAGTTTCTTCGTAAGGAAATCAGCTGCCATGTCACCCGTCGGGCAGTAGGTTAGGTCCACCTTGCCCTTGTTAACTTCGTCCTTGACGAAGAAGTATTGCAGCGCGATGTGCCTGGTGCAGTTGACGAATCCAGGTTTGTTCGCGATTCTGATTGCGCTCTGGTTGTCACAGTGCAGGCGAAAGTTCGGCGAGGTTGGAATTTTCGCCTCCTGCAACAGCTCCTGAAGGTAGAGGCCTTCGCGAACGGCTGCTGTTGCTGCGATGAACTCTGCTTCTGCCGATGACAGGGCAACCAGCTCCTGCTTCTGCGAATTCCAGGAGATGGGGCCGCTTGGCTTGAGGCGGAAGAGGAATCCTGTCCTGGACCGTCGATTGTCGGGATCGGCAGCATGATCAGCATCCACGTAGCCAGTGAGGTTGAAGGATGCGGTTGGGATGGTGGAGTATCAGAGCCCAATATTGGGCCTGGAAATGAAGAATTGAAGCACCCACTAGAGATCTGAGAGATTTTCAGCTGTTGGTTTGCGGAAGTACTGGGCCAGCTGACTCGCGATGTACGAGAGGTCTGGCCTACAGGTGACTAAGGCGAAGAGCAGACATTCCAACTGCTGCTGGTAAGTCTGAAGCCTAGCAGGGGACATGGCTTTGTTGTCAGGCTTGTGGTTGGGTCCTGGAGTGCGGTAAGGGGTGGAAAGCGGTGCAGGTGCGATGTTGAAGCGCTTGCCAAGCTCTTCTGCGTACTTGCTGCCGAGAGGTGGATGGCGTCTGGCGAGTAAGTGATGTTGAGGCCGAGGAACTGCTTCACGTTGTGGTTGCAGGTGATGTCGACGCGCCACGTAAGGTTTTTCTCGAACTGCTCGAGCAACTCGTTGCTTGACCCTGTGTAGAGGAGATCGTCGACGTAGACCGTGAGCAGAATGTATTCGCCGCGGAAATCGCGGCGATACATCTTAGGGTCGTGAGGCAACTGCTTGAACCCGATTTCAAGCAGTATGTTGTGCAGATGCTGCTGCCAGAGCCTCGGCGCCAGTTTGATCCTGTAAAGGGATTTCCACAGCTGACAAACGCACGAATCCCTTTCGCCATATGTGTGCGGCTGCTCCACGTAGATCACTGCATCTACTAACGCGTACGGGAACGCGTTCTTCATGTCGATTTGTCGGAGTGGAAGGTGTCGTGCTGCGGCGATGGCAAGGAGTATTCTGACTGAGGTGTGACGGCTCACCGGCGCGAATGTTTGGTCGAAATCAATCCCGTGCCTCTGATCGTAGCTACGCACGACCCACCGTGCCTTGAATCGTTCGATCGTGCCATCAGATGCGGTTTTCACACGGAAGACCCATTTTCCGGAGAGAATCCTCCTCCCTTTGACCGCTGCTCGATCGACGAGCACTCAGGCATCGCGTGACTCCAGTGCTTTGATCTCCGCGTCCATCGCCTTGCGCCATTCCTTGCTGTATGGCCCTGTGAGAGCTTGGCGTGGGTTCTTCGGCTCGATGATGCGCGGCGCCGTTGAGGTAGCGGTGTGAAGTCCGAGAAGCTGCATTCCAGTGACGGTGCTGTTGTGGTGATGCTGCGCGACGACCTCCTGCACGTCGTCGTCGTCACTCTCCGGCTCAGATGGGGCTGGTGGTGCTGCGCCTCCGCCGCTTCCGCCTTCTCCTGTTGCGCCTCCTGCTGCGCCCGCTGCTCTTTCGGACGAGTCATCGTCATCGTCTTCGTCGCGATGATCACCTCGAGTAAATTCACCTCTGGGGTCTTGCTCTAGAATGGCCGCAGCAGCTTCGTCTTCCAGCGTGGCGTAGCTGTGCCCGTCATTGGCATAAACTCAGTTCGTGTTCGTCTGCTCGTCTTTGCGGAACTGCTGAAGGAAGAGCCGCTCGTAGAAGATGACGTCGCGCGCGTTCTTAATGTTCTGGCTCAAGAGGTCCAAGATGAGCCACGCCTTGTGTTCGTGGCTGATCCCGAGGTGGATCCCCCAGCGCGCGCGGCTTTTGAATTTGCCGATGGTTGATGTTGGCGGACGATACTGCACCATGCACCCCCATACGCGGAGCATGGAGGTGTCGCCCTTGGTCCCCGCCCACCTCACGTGAGGGGAGAGGTTGCCGGTGATAGCGGTCGTTGATAGTGGATTGTGCACCCGCACGGCGTAGTGCATCGCGTACGTCCAGTAGATCGGCGGAAGGTTTTGTCGAACTTATATCATATAGCTTGTCTAGGCTATAGTGGGGTAGACACTATGGGGTACAGTTTCCTAGGGTTTCCTACTTGTACCCAACCTTGTGCTAGTTCATTCATTCCTCATTTCTTCACATGGTATAGAGCAGGTTCCCTAGTGGGAACGCTTCCTAGGGCCCACCACGATTTTTTTTCCTGCCCGGAGCGCGCTTTGCTCCTGCCCGAGTCGCGCCCCGTGTGCCCTCCCTACCGTCGCGCCCTCTCACGGCCCCTCACGGCCCCTTCGCGTCGCCCTTAGCGGCCCCTCTCACGGCCCCTCGCGCCGCCCTTACGGCCCCTCGCGCCGCCCTTACGGCCCCTTACGGCCCCTCGCGCCGCCCGTCGGCCCCTCGCGCCGCCCTTGCGGCTCCTTACGGCCCCTCGCGCCGCCCTTACGGCCCCTCGCGCGGCCCCTTCCGGCCCCTCGCGGCGCCCTTACGGCCCCTTACGGCCCCTTACGCCGCCCTTCGCGGCCCCTCGCGGCCTCTTTACGGCCCGTCGCCACCCTCCGCGGCACCTCGCGCCGCCCCTCACTCCTCCGAGTTTCCTCCGACAGAGGCTCCGCTGCAGACTCTTCACATGGACGTGTTGGGCCCCGCCCGCGTCCGTGGCCAGGGGCACGAGCGTTACTTCCTGTTGGTGGTTGACGACTACTCGCGTTACACCACAGTCTTCCCCTTGCGCAGCAAGGGTGACGTCACTGAGGTGTTGATCGACTGGATCCGCGCAGCTCGTCTCCAGCTCAGAGAGAGTTTCGGCTCGGACTTTCCTGTTCTGCGTCTGCACTCTGACAGAGGCGGGGAGTTTTCCTCTGCCCGTCTGGGAGCCTTCTGTCGAGCACAGGGCATCCGCCAGACCTTCACGCTTCCGGCCTCTCCACAGCAAAATGGGATTGCTGAGCGCCGCATTGGCATGGTCATGGACGTCGCTCGTACGTCCATGATCCATGCGGCTGCCCCCCATTTTCTGTGGCCGTTTGCGGTTCAGTACGCAGCGCATCAGCTCAACCTTCAGCCTTCGGTCTCCTTGCCAGAGACCTCCCCCACCTTGCGGTGGACGGGGAAGGTTGGTGATGCGTCTGCGTTTCGGGTCTGGGGATCTCGGGCGTTTGTCCGCGACTTGTCTGCGGACAAGCTGTCCCCCCGTGCTGTTCCCTGCGTCTTCCTTGGCTTCCCCCCTGACGCGCCTGGGTGGCAGTTTTACCACCCCACCTCGCGCCGTGTTCTGTCCTCCCAGGACGTCACCTTTGACGAGTCGGTGCCTTACTACCGTCTCTTCCCCTACCGCACTGCGCCCCTCCCCCCGCCGCCGCTCTTCCTTGCGCCAGGTCCTCCCCCGGTAGACCCCCTCCCCCCTCAGGGTCCTGCCCCGTCAGGTGTGTCCCAGGTAGACGCAGTCGAGCCTGTCGAGGTAGCTGTTGACTCTGGTGCTGCTAGAGGTGCTGAGCCTGCGGGTGCCGGGTCTGGAGGTGCTGAGCCTGAGGGTGCGGAGCCTGGGGGTGCTGAGTCCAGGGGTGCGGAGCCTGGGGGTGCTGAGCCTGGGGGTGCTGAGCCTGGGGGTGCTGAGCCTGGGGGTGCTGAGCCTGGGGGTACGGAGCCTGGGGGTGCTGGGTCTGCTCGTGTGGCCTCTCGCGGTGCTTCGTCGAGGCGGGAGCCACTCTCTCCGCAGGAGCTGCGCGAGTGGTTTGTGTTATAGTCACAATAGGCTTGAATGTGCCTAAAACGAAAGATAGAGAGCACAGACGGATTTCTGCACAGCGGCTTCAAACGTTGATAGCGTTCTGGTCACAGCTGCAAATGACTTGATTCAAATTGGATCTGGAGCGTCTTCACGTCGTCTACAATTAGCAATTTAGATTGCACGATTTGATAAAGAATTGACGACACAGCGTCGGTTTGAACGAACGGTACTATGGCAGCCACTATAGTCTTAGAACACAAGATAGGAAGAGTTACGAGTTGGGAATGACTCCCAGCTCCTACAAACCCCAAGAGCCGAGGTACAGTGATGTGGAACAGTGCCACACTGTCCCCAACCACGAAGGGTCTCGAAACTACCCTTCACTAGGGCCTACACCAAGTGAAATGTTACACTACACAAAGTAATGTAACTATCTTCAATATCTTGAGGTGTACCCTTTTGGCAAGCTTCGAAATCACTTGAGGCTTGACACCAAGGCTCGGGATCTTCATCACAAACTCATCCTTGAGTTCTTGATGGGTCTGCTGCACACACCTGCGACACGCCGAACGTTCGACACAGGACAAAATAGAAACCGCGCACGACAAAATAGAAACCGTGCGCGAGACACAAACGACCGCGTAACACGCGTCTAGCGATAACTCGCTATTGACTCAACACACACACTCGACATCATGACTCAACATTCACACACAATTATAAGCATGAAATATATAGTATCCCATGCCCTCATACCATTCCATACACACACACATTCACGCACACGGACAACAAGCCGAGTGCAAACCGTAGGGTTGCACCAACAAACTCCCCCTCGGATTGTTGGCCTTAGGATATGTTGCTCTCTCAGTTCAGAGCCATCCCAGCCAGCTTGCAACACTTCCAATGCTGCTGCTCCACCAGCCTCTTGGTCATCATGTCAGCCGGCTGCCCCGTGGTCTTCACGTAGCGCAACTCAACTTCACCCGCGGTTACCATGCTCCTCGTCCAATGCCACTTCACCCTCATGTGCTTCGTGAGTCCATGCAACACAGGGTTCTTAGCAAGAGCAATGGCACCCTGGCTGTCACAGTACAGTGGGGTAGGTCCTTGCTGCTCCTCCCCCAATTCAGCCAACAAACGCCGCTGCCACACAATCTCCCGTACGGCACGGAAGAGTGCCATGTACTCGGACTCCACCGAGCTCAAAGCTTGGTCAACCTGCTTCTTGCTCTCCCAAGCAGTTGGGCCTCCACCAACACAGCATATGAAGCCTCCCACACTTGTCATGTCCTCTGGTTCTGATGCATATGAAGCATCCGAGTAGGCGGTGAGGAACAAACGCCCGGGTTCAACACCATCCGCGCCCTTTTGGCGCCTTTGTGCCGCCGCCGAGTATTGCAGCCCAACGGTCGGTGTTTGGCCAAGATACTTGGCCACCCTCATTCCAGCTGCTACCTGCTCCTCATTAGGGCATTGCACAACCCTAGCCAGCTGCCTGGTAGCAAACGCGACGTCCGGTCGGGTGTTTACCGCCGCATACATGAGGCTGCCCACCAACGAGTGAAATCGGCGCCTCTCCTCTTCACCAACGCTCTCCTCCTCTGGTCCCTTCACACACTTGAACCCAGAGGGAAAGGGTGTAGCCACATGGCCTTCACTCTGCCCAAATTTGGCAGCCAATGCCTCCAGGTACTTTCGTTGATGCACCCGCATGCACCGCTTCTCCACATCTCGTTCGATGTGGAGCCCAAGGTAGAAGCTCACGTCACCAAGGGCCTTGCACTTGAACTTGTCTTGAAGCTTCAGCATCACCTCCTTCACAAGGTCAGAAGAGGGTGAGAAAATGAGGATGTCATCCACATAAACCACCATGAAACTCCTCTGCTCCCCCTCGCCAAGCATGAACAAGGAGTGATCGGCCGTTGAGGGAGTGAAGCCGATCCCCTCCAACACTTCGCGCAGCTTCATGTACCATTGCCTAGGGGCCTGCTTCAGCCCATAGAGGGCCTTCTTCAGCTTCCACACTCTGCCACTACCATCATCAAACCCCTCTGGCTGCGCCATAAAAATCTCCTCCTCAAGGATGCCGTTAAGGAATGCCGTTACGATGTCCATTTGCTTTACTACCCATCCTTTGATGGCGGCTCCCGCGAATAGGGTTCGCAGCGTCGTCGACTTCACCACAGGGGCAAACAGCTCCTTGAAGTCCACCTTCTCCTTCTGCTGGTACCCCTTGGCTACAAGCCTAGACTTGTAGCGCTCGATCTTGCCGTCGGCATCCGACTTGATTTTGAAGAGCCACTTGGACGTTATCGCCGTACGCCCCTCCGGTAGCTCCACCAATTCAAACGTGTCATTCTCCTCGATGCTCTTCAGCTCACTCTCCATGGCCTTCTTCCACTCCTCAGCATCACTACTCTCCAAAGCCTCCTTGAGAGTTGCTGGTTCTCCCGGCATCTCCACCGGAGAGAAGAACGCGAAGGCACACTCCTCGTAGTCACTCTCCTCGTCGTCTCCGACCATCATTGCCGCTCCGGCCAGGGCTGTCTTGCCCTGCTTTCCCGGCGCATCATAGGCCAGCCTATTAGGGAGTTGAACTCTCCTCTTCCCCCTTCCTTCCTCCTCAGCTGCAGGGACTTGAAGGCCTTGGCGTTGCTGCGGTGTGGCTCGAATCCGTGGAGCACTCGTAGTACGGGAAGGGAGTGACGGTGCACGCTCGCTCACTTGCTGCACCTCCTCCTCTTCTTCCTCTGCATCATTGGCCTCCTCTCCCCCATTCACAAGGGAGGATTGCCTTGTGGTTGTGCTGCCGCTGCTCAGCTCCAAAGGCAGCTCCACATGCTCCAAACCGGAACTCTTCACCTCCCCAAACCGCACGCCTATCTTCGCCTCATTCTCCGCCTTCCAATCCTTGTACATGAAGTTCTCCATGAACTTGCAGTCCCTGCTCACCAAGAACTTCTTGGTGAATGGGTCCCAAATAAGCCATCCCTTGCTGTTTTGAGCCATGCCCAAGTGCACGGCCCACCGCCTTGGCACCAAGCTTGTTGTGCCGAAGATGCTTAGGCACGAGCGCCATGCACATGCACCCGAACACCCGAAGCATATCCACCTTTGGCTTCCTTCCTAGCCACTCCACATAGGGCACCCATTTGTCTGCTCCCACATGAGTCAAGGCTCTGTTCTTGGCCACACACGCGCTCCGCACCGCATCAGGCCAGAAATAGTCGGGTAGCCCGGCTTCAATGAGCAACCCGCGTGCCGCCTCCGTGATTGTGCAGTTCGCTCGCTCGGCGATGCCGTTCATTGCAGGGGAGTATGGCATGGTGAGGGAGTGCCGAATACCATTCTTCTTCAGCCACAACCCAAACTCCTTGCTCAGGAACTCTCCCCCTCGATCGGTGCGGATTGACTTGACTAGACGGTCTTGTTGCCGCTCCACCATCGGGAACCAATCCGTCTTCAACGTTTCAGCCACGTCGCTCTTCTTGGCCAGCACGTACACCCAAGTCATGCGGGTGTAGACGTCGACAATGGTGAGAAAATACTCAGCTCCAGCAGCTCCAAGCTTCAGGGGGCCCACCACGTCCATCACCACCTCATCAAGCGGTGCCTTTGCCGTTGCCTCCGAACTAGGGAACGGAAACCGGGTGAACTTGGCTTGAATGCACGTCGGGCAGCCAAGCACCTCATCGGGCTCCCCCTTCACACGTATGCCAGCAACCATCTCATTCTTCACTAGCTGCTGCAAGATGGGCAGGGCCACATGCCCCATGCGCCGATGCAAGGTGAGCCAATCACACTCCCCCGTAGCCGAAGTTGGATTGGAGAATGCCGCGCTCGCAATAGCGCCCCACATACTCTCTCCGTAGTCCTCCTCCGCTGCTGCCTCTGGGTTCTCCTCACCCTTTTGCTGCTCCTTGGTTGCTGCACCACTCTCCTTAGGTTCACTGAACTTGCTGGTCCCTCCAGGTTTGCTCTTCTTGAGCTCATTCTCCTTAGCGCGACCGTTCGCGCCATCGTCGCTACCGACCGCTCCATCCTTGGTGCTGATGCTTGCTGCCACTTGCCTCTCCTTAGGCATAGGGACCACTGGGATCTGCCACATCTCGTTGTAGACATCCCTGTCCTCATGAAGGTCCCAAAGAATTCGATCGCCAAGCTTTGCGGTGTAGGTCTTGGCTCCCTTCGAGTTCGTGTCCATGCCGGCCTTTGCCAACCGCCGCACGGAAATCAGGTTTGCAGCAAGGCTGGGCACCCAAAGCACGTTCTTGAGGCCCACCATCTTCCCATCAGCACCCTTGAACATGGCCTTGCCCATGCCTTTCACCTCTGCTCGCTGCCCCAAAGCCGATGTGACATGCTTCACCGGTGACGGCTCGAGTTCGGTGAGCAAGTCCGGGCGAGGTGTCATGCTATAGGTAGCGCCACTATCAATCATCCAATAGTCCAGGGGGTGTAGGGTCACCTTCCCCACAGCTGCTGGCTCCTCAAAGCCTTCATCCTTCTCTGGACCAGCCGGTACTTGCGTCGACACGAAGTAGAATAGACCCGGGTATCGATCGTCGCTCGGGTCCTTGTCGTTGTCTCCGCTCTTCATGTTTGCAGCTCCGCCACCGCGACCGCCACGGCCTCCACGGCCTCGTCCTCTCCCTCCTCCTGCTCCTCTACCCTCTTGGCCTTGAGCAGGGGTCCAACCATCAGGGAGTTTGTAGCAGTCGCGCCACATGTGTCCGCTCTTGTGGCAATAGTGACACTCGCCGTCGAATCGGCCGCGACCGCGTCCGTAGCTCTTGTCGTCGCTGCCGTAACCGCCACTCCTGCGGCCTCCGCCGAAGTTGCTGCCACCAAACCTTCCTCCCCCTCGTCCTCTGCCTCTTCCTCGACCATATCCACGGCCGATGCTCGCTGCCCCAGCGCCATCCGCACTCGCCAACTCACGGCGGCGGAAATCCTCTTGAAGGATAGCTCGCTTCACGTCTTCAAGCGAGAGGCGGGGCAAGTCGCGATTAAGGTTGATGATGAGCGAGGACCATGACTCTGGGAGTAAGGCCAGCAACTTGGTCTTCTTTTGGAGCTCACTGTAGTTCAAATCAGCTCCCTCAAGCCGCGTCAACAAGTCGAAGAATTTCTGCACCCCTTCTTCAACCGCTTCGTCTTCTTCAATTCGTAGTGCCGCCATTTGCCGTTCCAACACCACCGCTACCGCCGCTGTTGCAGGAGCATGTACACCCTTGAGAGCAGCCCATGCCTTTGGTCCTTTCTCTGGTTCACGCTGGAATGGCTTGATGTGACGGATCTGACTGCTCCCCAACGCTTGCCCAAGTAAGAGATAGCCTTGTGCGCTCTTCCGCACCCACGGGCTCTTCTCCGGGTCGTTCTCGGGGCGCTTCTCCGTTCCTTCCATCACCTCCAGCAGGTCATAGTGGTCAAAGATGTTCTCCATCTTGAAGGACCATTCAGCAAAGTTGTCACCGTTGAACTTGTCAAGCCCAAACACCCTAGGCTCATCCCTAGGTGGGCCAAGACTTGGTTGCATGGGCGCCATGGCTGAATCACGGGGTTGGCCTTGAGCTTGAGCTTCTCCACTGCCACCAGCACCTCTGCCACCCCTTTCCTCAGGTCCAGACATTGTCGAAACTGCTCCAAGGGGCTCTGATACCACTTGTTATATTCACAATAGGCTTGAATGTGCCTAAAACGAAAGATAGAGAGCACAGACGGATTTCTGCACAGCGGCTTCAAACGTTGATAGCGTTCTGGTCACAGCTGCAAATGACTTGATTCAAATTGGATCTGGAGCGTCTTTACGTCGTCTACAATTAGCAATTTAGATTGCACGATTTGATAAGGAATTGACGACACAGCGTCGGTTTGAACGAACGGTACTATGGCAGCCACTATAGTCTTAGAACACAAGATAGGAAGAGTTACGAGTTGGGAATGACTCCCAGCTCCTACAAACCCCAAGAGCCGAGGTACAGTGATGTGGAACAGTGCCACACTGTCCCCAACCACGAAGGGTCTCGAAACTACCCTTCACTGGGGCCTACACCAAGTGAAATGTTACACTACACAAAGTAATGTAACTATCTTCAATATCTTGAGGTGTACCCTTTTGGCAAGCTTCGAAATCACTTGAGGCTTGACACCAAGGCTCGGGCTCTTCATCACAAACTCATCCTTGAGTTCTTGATGGGTCTGCTGCACACACCTGCGACACGCCGAACGTTCGACACAGGACAAAATAGAAACCGCGCACGACAAAATAGAAACCGCGCGCGAGACACAAACGACCGCGTAACACGCGTCTAGCGATAACTCGCTATTGACTCGACACACACACTCGACATCATGACTCAATATTCACACACAATTATAAGCATGAAATATATAGTATCCCATGGCCTCATACCATTCCATACACACACACATTCACGCACACGGACAACAAGCCGAGTGCAAACCGTAGGGTTGCCCCAACAGTTTGCCCGGCGCTGGAGCCGTGCTGCTGGAGCTGGAGGCACTACTGTTGCTGCTGGTCCCGGAGGTGCTCGTACTGGCGGTACTGGAGCTGCTGGGACTGGGGGTGCTGCTGGGGCTGCTGGAGTTGGTCCTGCTGGAGCTGCTGGCGGTACTGGAGCTGCCGGTCCTGCTGGAGTTGGTGCTGCTGGAGCTGCAGGAGCTGCTGGAGCTGGAGCTGCTGGGGGTGTTGGCGCTGGTGGTTCTGCTGGCGCTGGTGCTTCTGGGGGTGCTGGAGTTGGCGCTGTTGGAGCTGGAGGTGCTACTGGCGCTGGTGCTGCCGCTGGGAGTACTGGTGCTGTCCCTGCTGGTTCTGGAGGCGCTGCGCGGCCGCGGTCGTACTTCGTTCCGCTCCTTGAGCAGGTTCTTGGTCTCCCGCCCTCTACTGGTCCTGCTCCTCCCTTAGAGTGTCCACAGCCTGTCCGGTCGCAGTCACAGTTACAGCTCGCCTCCCCTCTACCTGCTCCTTCTCCCTACACTGGTCCTACTGGAGGTCTTGCTGAGCGTCGTGAGCCTGCGTCTCGTCCTGCGTCGCCTGTTCGTGCTGCTCGCACTAGTAGTCGTGCTCCGCGTCCGCGTCCTCCTGCGGTCCCAGGCACACACCAGATGGCACTGCGTCCTTCCACTGCTCCTCTGCGTGTCCCGTTGCCGTCTCCTCCAGAGTCCTCTCTTCCTGTTCTTGCTGACCCGGAGTCTGACTCTCTTCGTGCTGCCAGTCCTACTGTCACGCGTCTCCTGGCCACTGTTGTCACTGACCCTTCGTTTGAGTCCACTGCTGCGTCGGCCATCGTTGCTGAGCTTGTCGACTTTGCTGCTCGCTGTCGTCTAGACTACGCTGCTAGTCTTGTTGCTGAGTCTGAGTCTGTCTGTCCTCCGTCCGTCGGGGGTGAGTGTGCTCTTAGCACGGACGTCCTTGAGGACAGGCAAGAGGAGTTCCAGTGTTTTCCTGCTGCTTTGCCTCATCTCGTGTCCACGCTGATTGCCCCTGAGGGAGACCCGGATGCACCAGACATCCCGACTCTTCGATCGTACGCTGAGGCGATCGAGGGTCCCTACTCCTCTCAGTGGCAGTCAGCCATGGACGCAGAGATGGCTTCCTGGAAGTCCACAGGCACCTATGTCGACGAGGTTCCCCCACCTGGGGCGAACATCGTCAGTGGCATGTGGATTTTCAGGGTGAAGCGGCCGCCGGGTTCTCCGCCTGTCTTCAAGGCGCGTTACGTAGCTCGAGGCTTCAGTCAGCGGCAGGGAGTTGACTACTTTCAGACCTTCTCTCCCACCCCGAAGATGACCACTCTTCGGGTGCTGCTGCACATAGCCGCTCAGCGCGACTACGAGCTTCACTCTCTTGACTTCAGCACAGCTTTCCTGCAGGGCAGCCTGCACGAGGAGATCTGGCTGCACCGCCCACCTGGCTTCACTGGGTTGTTTCTTCCTGGTACCCAGTGGAGCCTCCGGCGGCCAGTCTACGGTCTCCGCCAGGCGCCCCGTGAGTGGCACGACACACTAAGGACTACACTTGCGGCTCTTGGGCTTGCTCCTTCTACAGCCGACCCGTCGCTGTTTCTGCGCACCGACACCTCTTTGCCGCCGTTCTACATCCTCGTGTACGTCGACGACTTGGTCTTTGCCACTGCTGACACTGCTGGACTCGCCCACGTGAAGTCCGAGCTGCAGAAGAGACACACGTGCACAGACCTGGGTGAACTGCGCAGCTACCTTGGCTTGCAGATCACCCGGGACAGAGCACAGCGCACCATTACCCTGACTCAGTCACACATGGTGCAGCAGGTCCTTCAGCGCTTCGACTTCACGTACTCCTCGCCTCAGGTCACTCCTCTGTCTACTCGCCACTCGCTCTCAGCTCTGCCTTCGGATGAGTCCGTAGAGCCGAGTGGCCCGTACCCAGAGCTTGTTGGCTGCCTCATGTACCTGATGACCTGCACACGACCTGACCTTGCATACCCTCTTAGCATCTTGGCACGCTATGTTGCTCTTGGGAGACACCGACCAGAGCACATGGCTGCAGCGAAGAGGGTGTTGCGCTACTTGTGCAGTACGTCGGGCATGGGGCTAGTGCTTGGAGGGCGACGTTCAGTGGTCCTCACAGGTCACGCAGACGCTTCTTGGGCTGACGACCAGGCTACGCAGCGGTCGTCACAGGGTTATACCTTCAGCCTTGGTTCCGGCTCTGTTTCGTGGCGGTCTACCCGCTCGTCTTCTGTTCTCGGCTCCAGCAATGAGGCTGAGATCTACGCGGGGGCCATGGCTGCACAGGAGCTACGCTGGCTCACCTACCTGCTGACTGACCTAGGAGAGCCGCCTCGTTCTCCTCCAGTTCTGTACGTAGACAACAAGGCCATGCTGGCCTTGTGTTGGGAGCACAGACTGGAGCACAGAACGAAGCACATTGCTCTCCGCTACTTCCTTGCTTCTGAGCTGCAGCAGCGTGGTCAGCTGCGCCTTGCTTACGTGGCCTCTGAGGCCAACACTGCTGATATCTTTACCAAGGCACTTCCGCCTGGTGATCATCAGCGCTTCTGTACTATGCTAGGTCTTGTGCCTACTTGGCCTCACTTGCTCACTTCTTGACCTTGCTTGTACTGTGATCTTTCTATACCTGCACTTGCCTGTTTACTTTTATATATGATCTTGCATGTGAACTGGCCTTGTGGCCTTGCTCTTGTGCTCGGATTGTGTGGTGACGTTGTGATCCACCCTGAGCTTGCTTTGCTTTGCTTGACTGGTCTTGTGACCTCTTGTTCTCCCCCACTTTGCCTATGGGGGTGTGTCGAACTTATACCATATAGCTTGTCTAGGCTATAGTGGGGTAGACACTATGGGGTACAGTTTCCTAGGGTTTCCTACTTGTACCCAACCTTGTGCTAGTTCATTCATTCCTCATTTCTTCACAGGTTTGACTGCTTCATCAGTGCACGCACCTTCGTCATGAGCGTGCGATTGGTACGCTCAGCTACACCCTGCTGCTGATGCGCATAGGGGAGAGAAATGTGATGCTCGATCCCCTTCTGTGCCAGGTAATCCTGCAGCTCCTTGCTCCTGAACTCCGCTGCGCCGTCAGACTGCCAGATCTTTAACTTCTCCCCATACGGCCGCTGCGCGTGTGCCAGCCATAGGCGGAACACCTCGTAGGCTCTGCTGCGTGCCTCCACGTTCATGACCCACACGTAGCGCGTTCCAACGTCGACGAAGGTGAGCGTGTACAGCTCGTCTTCGATTCCGCAGTGTCCCACGTTGAGGAAGTCGCTGTAGACTTTCTCCAGTTTGGCGCAGCGGTTGGTTCCAGGCTCAAGCAGGGGGAAGGGCTGGTGGCTTAGCGCGGCCTCAAGGCAGATGGTGCAGATGCGCGGATGCATTCCCCCTCTCACTTTGGAGCCGTCAGGGCGCAGGAGTGCACCAGGCGCGAATACGCTGGCTTTGATGCAGTTCTCTAGTGTGACGCGCGAGGGGTGGCCGAGGCGCTGATGCCATCGTCAGCGTACTGCTTCGGAGTCTTCATCAGGTACTGGGGCAGGCGCTGCTGCTTCTTCGTCGTCATTCGCCGTGGTTAGCATCAGCGCAAGGAATTCTCTATTGCGGATGATAGAGTAGGGGATTGTGGTCCCAGGGATTGTCCCAAGGACTAATGCTGGTTCGCGCGACTCGGGGGCAGGACCGTAGACAGTGCACCGCGGAGTAGATGGTTCATTGCCCCAATCAATGGTGTCCCAGGGGTTGCGCTCTGGCTGGATGTCAGGTGGAGGTAAAGCAGGTGCAGAGCGGCGCGGTGGGCGACCAAGAGGAACAATCGCAGGTTCTGCTGTGTCTTCTGCTTCTTCTTCTTCTTCCCCCCTTTGATCCTCGCAGGAAGCTCCCCATCTTTCACCGGAAGTGCCCCAGCCGCCTGTTTCGCCGCCAGAGACAGCGCCCCAGCCGCCGGTGTTGTCGCCAGTTGCGGCGCCCCAGCCGCTGGTGTTACCGCCAGTTGCTGCGCCCCATCCTCCAGTGTCGCTTGTTCCCCATCCGCCGGTGCTCCCCCACCCCCCTTCATTGGAGGCGCTCTCCTCTTCATTCTCCCAAGCGAGTATGCCGCGCGACTCGGCGAGTCTTTTCTGACAAAGCTCCTCCGCTTCGCGTCGCGCCAGTTCCTCTTCTTGTGCCACCGTACGTTTCTTCTTCGAGTCACGCCGGTGAGAATATATCTCTGCCGCCTTTTCCTTGGTATAAGGCCGCGGTGTGCCGTGCGCATCGAAGGTGCCGATACCAAACCCGCGGAGCATGCCTTGAAGGTGCTGAGGAGCGGGTCCAGGGAGGGGGTGCTCCAGCGTCCCGAAGACGACGCGTGTCGCGATTTCCAGCTCTAGGTTGGACATTCCTTCTTCAGGCGGTGCTTCACATTCTGCTTTGGCGATGGTGGCGAGACCACGACCGGCAATCGCGCTCGTCGAGGATGTCGGCGTGTGGCAGTCCCTGCAGACGCCATCTGCGTCAGGGTCGTGAAGCGCGAGCTCGCGCGGATGTGGGTGATGCGGCACTCATGGGCGCCCATCAGGATGCTTTCAATCGCGGCGATGGATGTGTTCGAAGCGCAGGGGGACGAGATCGATCAGTTCCTGTGAGTCGCCGCTGCAGTCGGGAATGTCAAAGTCGAGAACGTAGACTCCGTTCTTGGTGTGGGCTCGTCCGATATGCTTATGCGTCTTGTTCGGCATCGTGAAGTAGAGCAGGATGTCGCGCGTCTCGGGGTCGGTGCTGAGGTCAACTCCGCAATCCAGAGCTGCGCCGACGAGAGGAGATTGAAGCGTAGATTCTGAACGATCAGCACGTCGTTCAGCGTGATGTGCGTCCTGCTCCCGTGTGCTTTGAGCACAACGATATCTTGCGTGCAAGCGCGTGTTGTTCGCCACAGTGACGTACGTGACGGCGGGGGTGGCAACGTTGTTGGATATGTAACACTTGGAGCCCACCATGTGCTGCCCACAGCAGCTATCCAGGTACCACGTGTTGTAGCGCCTGTTGTCGTTATGCACGAGCAGCGCCAGTCACGTGGTAACAATGTGCGGTGTGTCGACTTTGAGGAATTGTTCGCGCGCGATCCAATCAACCGGTGCCGGCCGCATATCAGGTACGTGTGGGGGGCTTTCAAGCAGCGCGACTGGGAGGTTCCAGTCCTGTTTGTCGTCGTTGCTGAAGTCGTGACGCGTGCTGAACGGATTGTTGTTCGAGAACGCTCCGATTGGGTGAGGCGCCGGCTCAGGTGACGGTAAGCGCGTGCGCGGACAACGCGATCCGCTTGTCATTGTCATGTTCCCCATGACATTGCGGACGGGTGCAGTCTGTGACGGCTGCTACTGCTGGTACTGAATCAATGGGTTCAAGTTGCGCGATGGGGGTTGATACCCATGGGCGGGACGCGTGTCATTTCGTGCGTCTTGAAGGCCGGACCAAGTGCTCGGGTTGGTCTAGCGAGGGCGAGATCGGGATTTGCATCGATCTGCCAAGTGCCCAAAGTTTCTGCAGATTTTGCAGTAGAGGCGCCGCGGCCGTCGCTCTTTAGTGTTGTCGGCGTAGAAGGCGAGGCGTTCCATGTCTCATCGCGGCGCTGGTCGCTGCTGGTCCATATCCCGTTGTTCGACGAGAAGGGCGGCGCAAAGGGCGGCCTCTGAGATGACCCCCTGCTGTCGGAGAAGCACCTTGTAGGGCCGCCACTCTGGGCCGAGCCCCTGGAGCACAATATTCACGAAGATTTCTTCGGAAATGTTTTCTTCCCAACTTCGCGATTTGATCGCGGAGGCTCCGACATCGATTGATGTAGCTGTTGACCTTCTCCCCAGTAGCCATTTTTGTATCCAGTAGCTGCTGGAGCAGGCGACTTGAAGAAACTGAGCCCTTTGGTTGGTAGACTCCGTTTAGGTGGCGCCAAGCGTCGAGGGCAGGAGTAGCCGTGGTCTTGTACGATCGAATGTTCCGCTGTTCCGCTGGCGACATGTTGCGCAGTAAGTCGCCGTACGCCATCAGGGACTCGTTGTAGTATTTTGCCATGGCGTCGTTGGTGTCTTCTGTAGGTCCCGTGTAGCTTCCGTCGAAATAGTGAGAAATCTGCGCGTTTTGCAACAGCAGCTCCAGCTCGAAGCTCCAAGTATAGAAGTCTCTGCCGTCAAAGCACACACTTGTCTTTATTTTTGATATGCTCAAGAACCCTGATTGTGCAGAGAGAATTGACTCTTCGCTGAGACGAGGAGTCTGTGAGAATAAGAACGAGGAATGAGTTCATTGAGCAGCATGAGGAGTACAAGTAGGAAACCCTAACACTACTGTACCCCATAAGGAGTGCCCCACTACAGCCTACAATATAGTTCTGACACACCCCCATAGGCATAGTGGGGGACAAGCAAGAGAACAAGGCAAGGTCAAGCTCAGGGTGGATCACAACGTCACCACACAGTCTAAGCACAAGTTCAAGGCCACAAGGCCAGTTCACATGCAGGATTATAAATCAAAGTGAACAAGCAAGACAGTGATCGCAGCCTAACAAAGGTAAGCATGCACGCGTAGGTATATATAGATCACAGTACAAGCAAAGTCAAGAGGTAAGCAAGTGAGGCCAGGTAGGCACAAGACCTAGCATAGTAAAGAAACGCTGATGATCACAAGGCTGAAGTGCCTTGGTGAAGATATCAGCAGTATTGGCCCGAGAGGCCACGTAAGCAAGACGAAGCTGACCACGCTGCTGCAACTCTCAAGCAAGGAAGTAGCGCAGAGCAATGTGCTTCGTTCTGTGCTCCAGTTTGTGCTCCTGACACAAGGCCAGCATGGCCTTGTTGTCGACGTACAGAACTGGAGGAGAACGAGGCGCCTCTCCCAAGTCGGTCAGCAGGTAGGTGAGCCAGTGTAACTCCTGTGCAGCCATGGCCCCAGCGTAGATCTCAGCCTCACAACTGGAGGTGAGAACAGAAGACGAATGGGTAGACCGCCACGAAACAGAGCCGGAACCAAGGCTGAAGGTGTAACCTTGTGACGACCACTGCGTAGCCAAGTCGTCAACCCAAGAAGCGTCTGCGTGACCAGTGAGGACAACTCGAGCCCGTCCTCCAAGCACTAGCCCCATGCCCGACGTACTGCACAGGTAGCGCAACACCCTATTCGCTGCACCCATGTGCTCTGGTCGGTGTCTCCCAGGAGCAACATAGCGTGCCAAGATGCTAAGAGGGTATGCCAGGTCAGGTCGAGTGTATGTCATTAGGTACATGAGGCAGCCAACAAGCTCTGGGTAAGGGCCACTTGGCTCTACGGACTCATCCGAAGGCAGAGCTGAGAGCGAGTGGCGAGTAGACAGAGGAGTGGCCTGAGGCGAGGAGTACGTGAAGTTGAAGCGCTGAAGGACCTGCTGCACCATGTGTGACTGAGTCAAGGTAATGGTGCGCCGTGCTCTGTCCCGGGTGATCTGCAAGCCAAGATAGCTGCGCAGCTCACCCAGGTCTGTGCACGTGTGTCTCTTCTGCAGCTCTGACTTCACATGGGCCAGTCCAGCAGTGTCAGCAGTAGCAAAGACCAAGTCGTCTACGTACACGAGGATGTAGAACGGCGGCAGAGTAATGTCGGTGCGGAGAAACAGCGACGGGTCAGCAGTGGAAGGAGCAAACCCAAGAGCCGCAAGCGTAGTCCTCAGTGTGTCGTGCCACTCACGGGGCGCCTGGCAGAGACCGTAGACTGGCCGCCGGAGGCTCCACTGGGTACCAGCAGGAAACGATCCAGTGAAGCCAGGTGGGCGGCGCAGCCAGATCTCCTCGTGCAGGCTGCCCTGCAAGAAAGCTGTGCTGAAGTCAAGAGAGTGAAGCTCGTAGTCACGCTGAGCAGTGACGTGCAGCAGAACCCGAAGAGTGGTCATCTTCGGGGTCGGGGAGAAGGTCTGGAAGAAGTCAACTCCCAGTCGCTGACTGAAGCCTCGAGCAACGTAACGCGCGTTGAAGACAGGCAGAGAACCCGGTGACCGCTTCACCCTGAAAATCCACATGCCACTGACGATGTTCGCCCCAGGAGGGGGAACCTCGTCGACGTAAGTGCCTGTGGACTTCCAGGATGCCATCTTTGCGTCCATGGCTTACCGCCACTGAGAGGAGTAGGGACCCTCTATCGCCTCTGCGTAAGAGCGCGGGGTCGAGATGTCTGGTGCATCCGGGTCTCCCTCAGGTGCAATCACCATGGACACGAGATGAGGTACAGCGGCTGCAAAGCACTCAAAGTCCTCCTGCCTGTCCTCAAGGACGTCCGTGCCAAGAGCACACTCACCTCCGACGGACGGAGGATAGACAAACTCAGACTCAGCAATAAGACTAGCGGCTTAGTCGAGACGACAGTGAATAGCAAAGTCGACAAGCTCAGCAACTAAGGCAGACGCAGCAATGGACTCAAAGGAAGGGTCAGTGACAGCAGTGGCCAGTAGACGCATGATAGTAGGACTAGCTGCACGAAGGGAGTCAGACTCCGAGTCAGAAATGGCAGGAAGAGAGGACGCAGGAGGAGACGGCAGAGGGACACGCTGTGGAGCAGTGGAAGGGCGCAGAGCCATCCGGTGCGTGCCAGGGACCGGAGGAGGACGCTGACGTGAACCACGACGACTAGTGCTAGCAGCACGAACAGGCGACGCAGGACGAGACTCAGGCTCACGACGCTCAGCAAGACCTCCGGTTGGACCAGTGTAATGAGAAGGAGCAGGCAGTGGGGAGGCAGGCTGTAACTGGGACTGCGACTGGACAGGCGGTGGACACTCTAAGGAAGGAGCAGGACCCGTAGAAGGCGGAAGACCAAGAACCTGCTGAAGGAGCGGAACGTAGTACGGCTGTGGCCGCACAACGCCTCCAGAACCAGCAGGGACAGAACCAGCGCCCCCAGTGGCAGCTCCAACTCCAGCAGTACCACCAGCTCCAGCAACACCAGAAGCGCCAAATCCAGCACCCACAAGAGCACCGGCTCCAGCAGCACCGCCAGCTCCAGCACCTCTAGCAGCTCCAGCTCCAGGAGGACCACCAGAAGCCCCAGCAGCGCCAGCAGCTCCAGCTCCAGTACCTCCTGCAGCACCTGCCCCAGCACCTCCAGCAGCTCCAGCTCCAGCAGCACCACCAGGCCCAGCAACTCCAGTACCTCCAGTACGAGCACCTCCGTGACCCGTGGCTCCAGAACCCCCAGTAGCTCCAACAGCAGCAGGACCTCCAGCAGCAGCAGGGCCTCCAGCGCCCGTAGAACCACCAGCTCCAGCAGCACGGCTCCAGCACCGAGCAAACCACTCGCGCAGCTGCTGTGGAGAGAGTGGCTCCCGCCGGGACGAAGCACCCGAAGGACCTCCAGGCTCAGCACTGCCAGACTCCACACGAGCAGGCCCAGCACCCTCAGGCTCCGCACCCCCGGACTCAGCAACCCCAGGCTCAGCACCCCCAGGCTCAGCACCCCCTGACTCAGCACCCCCAGGCTCAGCACCCCCAGACTCAGCACCCCCAGGCTCCGCACGCTCAGGCTCAGCACCCCCAGACCCGGCACCCGCAGGCTCAGTACCCCTAGCAGCACCAGAGTCAACAGCTACCTCGACAGGCTCGACTGCGTCTACCTGGGACACACCTGAGGGGGCAGGACCCTGAGGGGGGAGGGGGTCTACCGGTGGAGGACCTGGCGCAAGGAAGAGTGGCGGGTGGGGGGGGGGGGGGGGGGCAGTGCGGTAGGGGAAGAGACGGTAGTAAGGAACCGACTTGTCAAACGTGACGTCCTGAGAGGACAGAACACGGCGCGAGGTGGAGTGGTAAAACTGCCAACCAGGCGCGTCAGGGGGGAAGCCAAGGAAGACGCAGGGAACAGCACGGGAGGACAGCTTGTCCGCAGACAAGTCGCGGACGAAAGCTCGAGATCCCCAGACACGGAACGCAGACGCATCGCCAACCTTCCCCGTCCACCGCAGAGTAGGTGTGGTCTCCGGCATGGAGACCTGGGGCTGGAGGTTGAGCTGATGCGCCGCGTACTGAACCGCGAACGGCCACAGAAAATGGGGAGCAGCCGCATGGATCATGGACGTACGAGCGATATCCATGACCATGCCAATGCGGTGCTCAGCAATCCCATTTTGCTGCGGAGAGGCCGGAAGCATGAACGTCTGGCGGATGCCCTCCGCACGACAGAAGGCTCGCAGAAGGTCGGAGGAAAATTCTCCACCTCTGTCGGAGTGCAGACGCAGAACAGGAAGGTCCGAGCCGAGACTCTCACTGAGCTGACGACGGGCAGCGCGGATCCAGTCGATCAGCACCTCAGTGACCTCATCCTTGCAGCGCAAGGGGAAGACTGTGGTGTAACGCGAGTAGTCATCAACGACCAGCAGAAAGTAGCGCTCGTGACCCTGGCCACGGACGCGGGCTGGGCCCCACACGTCTTTGTGAAGCGTCTGCAGGGGAGCCTCCGTCGGAGGGAACTCGGAGGAGTGAGGAGCGGCGCGCTACCGCCCCTCGACGCAAGGAACGCAGGTAGGGGCAGGCCCCGGGGGAAGGGGAGGGAGAGACCGGGGAAGACCAGTGACAAGGACACGGGAGGCCATGCCTCGGAGACGAGGCAGGGAGGGGTGACCAAGGCGGTGGTGCCAGAGGAGAGTCTGGTGAGACAGGAGGCGACACGAGCAGGGGGCAGACTCAGGACCTGACCGGGACGCTGCAGCAAACACCTGACCCGACGCAGCTACCTGACCAGACTCAGCAACCGGAGGAGACACGGTAGTCAGGGTGTACAGGCTCGACCCAGGCTGACGGGTGAACGTGGCCAGGTGCCGGCCCGTCCGAGTACACGAACAGTGGGTCACCTGCTGACCTCCAGGAGTGAACTAGTCAACCCATGCATCCTGAAGGTCAGCTCCACTCACCAAGTTCGTGGAGAACGAGGGGAGGTGGAGGCCAGACAGAGAGCCAGACGGGACCGCCGGACACGGCAGAACCGTGGAGGAGTGTGCAAGGACCGGACCCCCAGAGGGGTCAGCAAGAGAGACTGCCACTGGCCGACTGAGCGGCGAGAGTGTGGTGCAGTTACAAAAGAAGGAGTGGGAAGCACCCGAGTCAAGGGTGAAAGTGTGCAAGGCCGCAGCAGGCGCAGTACCAGAGAGAGCAGACTCACCAGCACCTGGAGCAGTAGACTCACTAGCGCCTAGAGCAGCAGCCTCACCGGCACCTAGAGCAGGAGACGCACCAGCACCTAGAGCAGCAGCCTCACCAGCACCTAGAGCAGCAGACTCTATACCTGGGTCAGGCGGCACACACAGGTAACAGGCACCCTCGGCACTAGTAGGCAATGCATACATGGCAGTGAGGATAGCATCATAGTTAAGAGCAAAGATATCTACCCTCTGCCTACGCAGCTCCAGCCAGGAGGGGATCTCAGCGTCGTCGCCAAACTCTGTACGCCAGGCGTCGCTCAGACTGGCAAAGCAGCGGGACTCTGTGTGACCAACCGTCCCGCAAGGCTGACCAACCCGAGCACCAGTGCGCATGACGTACGGGCAGCGAGCAGTACTCCGTGACCCTCTACTCTGAGCGTACCACTCACGAAGCTGCTGGGGCAAAAGGACCGCGCGCGGACGCTGCTGCAGCTGCACGTGGTCACTACAAGAAGCTCCCGAATGACCCGCCCCAGGGCGACTCCCACCACGGCCACCCCTACAACCCCAACTAGCGTACCACTCACGAAGCTGCTGGGGCGTAAGGGACTCACGCGGACGTCGCTGGAGCTGCATCTGGCCACCGCTAGGAGCAGTAGTAGCAGTAGTAGCCGCAGTAGCAGCAGTAACAGCAGTAGCAGCAGTAACAACAGTAGCAGCAGTAGCAGCAGTAGCAGCAGTAGCAACAGTAATAGCAGTAGCAGCAGAAACAGTAGTAGTAGCACGGGCAAGGCAGTGTGGCTCAGTAGAGCAGGGCTGCACAGCCCGGCAGCACGACACGGCTCGGCTGGGCGGCTCGGCGCCGCAAGGTGGCTCGGCTTAGCTGGGCGACGCGGCTCGGCTGGCAGGCAGGCGCGGCAGGCAGGCCAGCGCGGCAGCGCGCTAGTAAGGCAGGCGCGCAGGAAGCGCGGGTAGGGCAAGTGCTCACCAGTGGCGGGAAGGGCAGTCGCTCGCCGGGCGAGCAGGGTAGGCGCACGACGGCGGCGACGGTGGGGCCGGGACAGCTGCAGGGCGGGGCCGCGACAGCGGCAGGTGGCTCCGCGGCAGCTGCTGTAGGGCGGGGCCATGACTACTGCAGGCGGCTCTGCGGCAGCTGCAGCAGGGCAGGGCCGCGACGACGGTAGGGGGCTCCGCGACAGCTGCTGCAGGGCGGGGCCGCGACTGCTGCAGGCGGCTCCGCGGCAGCTGCTGTAGGGCGGGGCCGTGACGGCGGCAGGGGGCTCCGTGGCAGCTGCTGTACGGCGGGGCTCCGAGGCAGCTGCTGCAGGGGGCGCCGCGACGAGCAGGGGCGACGCCCCGGGGGCGCCGCGACGAGTAGGGACGGCGCCCAGGGGGCGCCGCGACGAGCAGGGGCGACGCCCCGGGGGCGCCGCGACGAGCAGGGACGGCACCCAGGGGGTGCCGCGACGAGCAGGGGCGACGCCCCGGGGGCGCCGCGACGAGCAGGGAAGGCGCCCCGGGGGCGCCGCGACGAGCAGGGAAGGCGCCCAGGGGGCGCCGCGATGAGCAGGGGCGACGCCTCGGGGGCGCCGCGACGAGCAGGAATGGCGCCCAGGGGGCGCCGCGACGAGCAGGGGCGACGCCCCGGGGGCGTCGCGACGAGCAGGGACGGCGCCCAGGGGGCGCCGCGACGAGCAGGGGCGACGCCCCGGCGGCGTCGCGACGAGCAGGGACGGCGCCCAGGGGGCGCCGCAACGAGCAGGGGCGACGCCCCGGGGGCGCCGCGACGAGCAGGGACGGCGCCCAGGGGGCGCCGCGACGAGCAGGGGGGGGACGCCGCGCGGGTCCCGCAGGGGCAGCTCCCACGGGCTGTAGAGGCAGGCACGGCTGTAGGGGCAGCGCCCACGGGCTGCAGGGGCAGGCACGGCTGCAGAGGCAGCGCCCACGGGCTGTAGGGGCAGGCACAACTGCTCGGGAGGGCGGCGCGCGGGCTGCAGAGGCAGCTCCCACGGGCTGCAGAGGCAAGCACGGCTGCAGGGGCAGGCACGGCTGCAGGGGCAGGCACGGCTGCAGGGGCAGGCACGGCTGCAGGGGCAGCACGGTCGCAGGGGCAGCACGCGGGCTACAAGGGCAGCGGCTGCAGGGGCAGAAAAAAAATAAAAAAAAAATTCAGTTAGGGCAGGGCGGAACGTTCGGTGGGCCCTAGGAACAATTCTGCTCTAATACCATGTGAGAATAAGAACGAGGAATGAGTTCATTGAGCAGCATGAAGAGTACAAGTAGGAAACCCTAACACTACTGTACCCCATAAGGAGTGCCCCACTACAGCCTACAATATAGTTCTGACAGAGTCTTGGGCGTTGAGCCATTTGTGTCGAGGGAGAAGGTGTGCGGGGCGGAATTCTAGCCATTTGAGGCCAGTTGAGAGGGTTGGGAAGATGTTCCCGCGTCGCCATTCCGCAATGTTTGGAGTCCTTGCTCCAGGCTTGTGAGTCGCTGAAGCAATTGTGCAAGGACGACGGAAGGAATCGTCGTCGTTTCCTCGCTTGTCGCAGCCAGGTTGGTCTGCGCTTCAGCCGCCAGATTTGTCTGACCTCCAGATCCTCCGGGGATTTTCACTCGCGAGCGTGTGCCGTGTGCCACTTTTTGTTCGTCGAAAGTTTTGGAGGTGGCAGATTTCCGAGTCGCTCTCATACCATGTTGCGATCAGAAGTTGATCGTAGCCAGGATCACCTCAAGAAGGTTCGCACACTACTGATTTAGTGGTGGTGGGTCCTTGACCTCAATAGCAGAGTGAATGTAAAAATGCTTGAGATAATAAAAACATGCAAATACAACATTATAAGTAAGAGTACAGGGGAATACGAAACGACCTAGCTAGCCATATACTCTAAGGGGTACATTACCTTATTACAGCGAAACTTAAACCGTGCGACTCCAGGTGGTTACGAAACTGTTCGGGCAGAATCCTCGCCACTATTGCTGCCTCATGCTGTCTGCCCAACGGTCCAGATGCTTTCGTAACCGGGCGACCCTTCGTGTCACTTCTGCCTTTTCGACTTCAGCCTTGGTACTGCGTGCTTCGATTGCTGTGGTAAGGAGTGCACAGTAGTTCGTTCCCTTTTCACTTTTCGTGACACTTTCGTCCCATTTTTGGCGAGAACGAAGACGTAGTTGTCCAGTTCGCTAACCAACTGGGCTAAAAGGGCATGTTTTTACTAGGTGGGTCAGCGCACCCATACCCTCCCAGGACGACACCTGTAGCCCTTTGGGAAGACCATTTTTGGGCCATTCCAGTGTCAATTGCCAACAGTAGAAAATCTTTGTTTCCATGTAATATCGCAAATTACATATGCATGCACGACGGCTTGACGAGCTTAAATTAACACTGTAACTTCATCGCGGGCGTCGTCAAGATTCCCAATCCCATGCAATCAAGTGATCGTGACTGATTGTGTGTGATTGTGATTGATTGGGTGTTTGAGGCGGTTGATCGAGTTGGGGCGATCAATTGATCGCGATCAGTTTATCGCCCCTGGTAACCTGAAATTGGCCTTGGGGCTTCCGAGAAGTTGTTGATCGCCTCTGATCGAGGCAATCAGAGGCAGTCTGGGCCATGTCTTGATAGAGACGGTTAGTGTCACGACGACGACTATGTCCAACTGTTCTGTGGGTTTATGCGGTTAGTTACAGCGAAGAAACGGGTGTAAATACTCCCCAGCTGCACCACGTCCTTTAGTTCGAACGTGGAGGTTTGTTGCTGTACTATGGGCTAGTCCTATCTGCGGAGAATTCTATTCTAAGGGAGTGCTGAATTGTGTGTGACGCACGGTCAGAGTTTTGGCAGTGATTCTGGACAGAGTGTTTGAATGACTTAGTAGAATTCAAGCAGAGTTTCACTAAGGAAAAATTGATAGAACAAGATTATGGTATAAGGAAAAAGATCCCAAATAGCAAGCACAATGAACCCTGGAGAAACGTTCCTCGACAAACGCTCGACCTTTCCGAGTCAGCAACGCCAGGTGAAACGACAAGCATATGTGTCTTTCCCCTGAGTTGGCAGCTTCTCAGGTTTCCAACGTTCAGAGTTGTTTACGTTTTTACTGTTAGTAAAAACGTGTTTCCGAAGACGCCTGTTTCCGTGGACGCCTACGCGGAGCTGACTTTCGACTTCGCCCAAGCGAGGGCGGGGCCTTTTCTCCTCGACACTCCCCTGCCCAGCTCACGCTTGGGCACCCACACACAAGGTCCACCCAGAACCTAGCTAATAAAATACAAGGGGACATTTCTCTGGCGTGCACACCTCCGCACGCCGATCACCGCACCAGCCATGTTAGAGGACATGGCACCTACTGCTGCTCGTCGTCGTCGTCGCCGACTTCGGCAAGGCGAACCTGACCGACCGCGACAGAGCACCGGTTGAAGGCCGGAAAGTGCAGCTCTTTCATAAGGAAGTCCGCCGGCTGCTCGGATGCCGGGATGTACTCCAGCGCAATCTTCTTGCGCTTCACCATCTGCTGCAGCCAGGCGTAGCGTCGCTCCATGTGCTTGAGGTTGCCCTTCAGCCCCAAGCCCTCAGCGACAGCGATGGCGGACTGATTGTCTACGTTCAGAACAGTTGGCGTCCAGGCATCAAGGAGCTGGAACTTGGCGAGGAGGAACCGAAGTCGACGAGCCTCCTTGCCTGCTTCGGTGGCCGCGATGTACTCCGACTCTGTAGAGGACAGAGTCAGGCACTTGATGCGTTGGCTCGTCCAAGAGACAGCTGCGCCGCCGAAGGTGAAAACGTAGCCACTTGTGCTAGTGCGATTCTGCTTGTCGCCGGCGTCGTCCGCGTCCGCGTAGCAGACCAGTTTCAGAGCTTCGGGTCCTCCCCCGAACTCCAGAGCGAAATCGCGCGTGTCGGCAAGATAGGTGAGGCAGCGATCGACCTCGCGCCAGTGCTGATCGCTCCTTACCCTCAGACCAGACCCCAGCTTGCTACACGCGAAAGCAATGTCGGGCCGAATTGTTGTGGCAGCGAACTGCAGCGAACCGACCTTCTGACGGTACTCCTCCTCTTCGCGCGACTGGAAGTCCTCATCGTCGAAAGTCAGCTCCGCGTAGGCGTCCACGGAAACAGGCGTCTTCGGACGCCGACCAGTCTGCTCCTCGTCGATGAAGCGCCTACGCAGCTTGTCAACGTAGGACTGCTGGTGCAACCACAGCTTTCGCGCTGGACGATCGCGCACGATTTCGAGCCCCAAATACTTCTCGACCGGGCTGATCTCGCGTAGCTCAAAGGCAGCCTCCAGAAGCTCCTTCAGCTCCTTCAGCATCGCAGTGCTGCTGCTAGCGGCGAGCAGGTCATCGACGTAGACAAGCACCCAGCACGCCACTCCGTCGTCGCCAACTCTGAAATAGAGGGCCTCGTCGACCTGGCTCTTGCTCCAGCCGGCGCCAGTCAGCACAGCGTCGAGCGCCGAGTACCACAGCAGAGGACTCTGCTTCAGCCCGTACAAACTCTTCAGCAGCTTGCATACACGGCCGGTACCATCGTTGTAGTAAGCCGGTTGATCCATGTAGAGCACGCGATCGAGCTTGCTCTGCAAAAACGCATTCTTCATGTCCAGCTGCATAAGGTGCAGATCGAGAACGGCGACGATGCTGAGAAAAATCCGCAGCGTGACGTAGCTCCCGACCGGTGCGTACGTCTCGTCGTAATCAGCTCCGTAGATCTGCGTGAAGCCTTTCACCACCAGGCGCACCTTTTCGCGGGCAACCGTGTCATCGACATGGTACTTCGTCGTCAGAACCCAGCGGTTCTTCATGACATTGACGCCGCGTGGGCGCTCCACTAGCTCCCAAGTGCCGTTGGTAATTGTCAACGGGAGTTGTGTTTGGCCCCGTCCTCGCTTGGGCGGAGCCGACCGTGGGAGCCACGAAATCGTGGGGGACCGCGGGGCCACGAAATCGTGGGGCACCGCGGAGCCACGAAATCGTGGGGGACCGCGGAGCCACGAAATCGTGGGGGACCGCGGAGCCACGAAATCGTGGGGGACCGCGGAGCCACGAAATCACGGGGGATCGTGGAGCCATGAAACCGCGGAGGACCGCGGTGACCGAGAAACCGCGGGAGGACCGCGAAGTACCCGGTCAACCAGGATACCCGGGCGACGCGCGCGAATGTCGTCAGGGGTGTTTCTGCAAGCACGATTTCGGGGGTGGTATCCCGAGATCGACGTGGCTGGTGGGCGCCGTCACGGGCGGAGTGTCTGCGCTGGGCATGTGACGGGGAGTTGGGCGCCAACCAGCAGCACGCACCTGCGAAGCTGGTGCACCGTTGTCCGGCGGATGCGACGCTGTGCAGCCGACATACTGCAGCGTTGGCGCACCGTGGACTTGCAACGTTGGCAAGCCGCGACTCTGCTCTGCTGGAGCGCGGTCGACCGAGTTGTGCTGGCACGCGGTCGACCGTGCTGCGCTGGCAGTGGACCAGCAAGCCTTGCTAGGTCTGATGTAGTCAGTGTTGCCAATGTTGATGCAATCATTCTGGACCTTTGTTGTTATGTTTTCCTAGTGAAACTCTTGCCAATTTTCCCCGTGAACTAGCAAGCAGTGTTAGCACTTGGAAACGACTAAGGAACCAACGAATGCAGAGATCACACGAGCATCCGTGCCTTGCCCGTAGTCTATCTCCCGTTGCAATAGTTATCTCCGCATGGTGCGGTGAGCGTGGACGACACCGCGACGAAAAGACTTTCGGGTTAGCTGACTTCTCACTCACCTAGCTTGTTCGTAGACTGACAGCTATGCGGTAGTCACTATGGTAGAAGCCGTAGGTGACGGAGGGGTGGTGGACACCCTGGAGGCACGGCTGGAGAACGCGAGGAGACGTCATGCGGCGAACGAGTACGGAACTCTCCCGCTGACGGTGGTCGAGGCAGGCATTCGCGCCTTGTGGGCGGCGGAGCACCCCCCTTCTCGGCCTGTATCTCCTCGACCGGTGAACAACGCAGGCGGCGTCGACGCGGGAGTCAACGCCGCGGGTGACCAAGTCGGTAGCAGTGCGGGAGGCACGTCGAGGCAGCGAGGTGTGATTCGCGCCGATGAAGTCGGCGGCGTTCAGGCGCGAGGGATGTAGTCATCAGCGGCTGCAGGGGCCTCGCGAAACTACGTCGGAGGCAGATGAAGTGAATTGGCGCCGATGTCGGCGACTCACGTGACCGCGGGAGGAATCGCGCCGAGCTACGGCTACTTCAAGTTTACGCCGGACAGGATCTCGGTCTCACCTCCGCTGGTCGGTCGTCCCGACATCCTCACGTGGAAGGAAGCCATCGAGCCCCAGCTGGAGATGGCCGGGCTGATGGGTTTCGCCCGCGGAACCGTGGCGACGCCGGAGGAGCACTACCCCGACCTGCGAGCGGAATTTCACGCCGTGCAGTTGTTGACCTTTACGGTCATTTCGCGGTGCTGCTCGCCGGGCGTACAGATCGCCCTGAAGTCGTGCAGGGAGTACCTCGACGCTGGCCACCGGGCGTGGCATTTCATCGAGTCAACTTACCAGGTCACCGACGACTTGTTCATCGCCCAGCTTGAGGGGCAGTTGACGCACCTGCGTATGGGCGACGAGGAGACCGCGACGGACTACTGCAACCGCGCTCGGCGAATTCTCGCCACCATTCGGATGGCAGGCGCGGAATACTCGACAGCGTCGTACGTCACGCATGTCATGCAGGGACTCCCGAGCAGCTACAATCTGCTGAAGCGGCTGTCAATGGCACCGAGCACGCGCGCGACGCTCAACGAGGACACATTGACCTCGTACATCCTGCAGGACGAGGCGATGCAGGAGGCTGAGCGGTCCCAGGAGCTGCTCGCGCAAGTGAATTTCGCGGCCCCCGCGAAACAAGGTGGTCGACCGGGACAGCGCGGGCAGTCTGGTGGCAGCCACCGCGGTGGCGGGAAGCTGGCGAAGGATGCTGACAAGCAGAAGTCTGCCAAGGATAGCGGTCGTGGAAGAGGAGGCCGACGTCGGGAATGCTGGGTGTGCGGCGATCCCGATCACCTCTCCTTTGAGTGCCCCGACCGCAGCGATTCCGATGACGACGACGCGAAGAGAGGCCGCGGAAGTTCTGGTAGCCGTCGTTCGCGTCGAGCAAACCAGCCGCGAAAAGAGAACCAGTCGACGAAATCGACCTCGGCGAAGGACGCCGACTCTTCCGCGGGTGGCAAAGGGCGAGGCGACAAGGAGGTGTCGTGCTCGCTGGTCGGTATCGTGGAGCCGACTGTCTCGCTGGCGCCGGAGGCTGGCGAGGACTTCCAGGCGGTGGCGGCAGCTGTGCAAGCGAACCCCGCGGTGGTCCTGCTCGACAGCGGCTGCTCGCACCACCTGATGGGGACGAAGGAGGCCTTCGTCAACTTGGGGCCGAGTGGCGACGTGAAGCACGTGCGTGGCTTCAACGGGGCGCTGCAGGACGTTCGCGGCCGTGGTACGGTTGCGCTGCAAGGGGAGGCCGGGAAGCGAGTGCTCATCTCCGACGTTCTCTACGTCCCAGGCGTGCAGGCGAATCTGCTTTCGGCTGGCCAGCTGAAGGAGAGCGGGGTGACGCTGAAGGACGACGGCGATCGGATGTTGCTCGTCTCCGCGGCGGGGGACGTGCTCGGTCGAGCGACGTACACCGGCCGGGTCCTCTGCACTGACCTACGTCCATGCGCGGTAAAGGCGACGACGCCCGCGAAAGAGGAGGTGGCTCTGCGGGCGATAGTCTCGGCTATGAAGGCAACCCCGAACAGGCTTCACGCGAGGCTTGCGCATGTTGGCATGGACACGATTCGGAGCTCGGCGAAGCACGAGGTCGCCACTGGGCTGGACCTCAAGTCGGTGTCTGGCGCCGACTCACCGTGTGTTTCGTGCGTCGGCGGGAAGCTGGCGCGGCACACCTTCCCCGACCACGGCTCCGAAGCAGACGACGTCTTGGCCGTCGTGCACATCGATTTGTGCGGGCCATTTCGCGTGGCTGCCAAGGACGGCAGCCTGTACTTCTTGTTGCTAAAGGACCGCAAGACCCGCTATGTGTGGGTGAGGCCGGTCGCCAAGAAGTCGGACGTGCTGCTGGAGTTCCAGAAGTGGCTGGTGCTGGTGGAGCGGCAGGCGAAGCATTCGGTGCTGCAACTGCGCTCTGATCGCGGAGGGGAGTTCCTCGGAAAGGACTTCACCGCCTTCGTGGACAGCAAGGGAATCGTCCACGATTTGACCTGCCCTTACACCCCGCAACAGAATGGCATGGCGGAGCGGGAGATGAGGACGGTGGTGGAGTCTATGCGGACGATGCTGCTGCACATGGGCGTGCAGCACCACTGGTGGCATCTCGCTCTGCGGCAGGCCGTCTGGGTTCGCAACTGCCTGGACCGGTCGTCACTGCCCGCGGGGACGACGCCGTACCAGCTCCTTACCGGGAAGAAGCCCGATTTGTCAATGGCGCGGGTGTGGGGCTGCATGGCGCAATTCCTCGTCCCTGAGCAGCAGCGCGGTGGGAAGCTGAAGCCGAAGGCTCGGTGGGGCCTTCACCTCGGCGTGTCGGAAGAGAGCAAAGGCTGGGAGCTCCTCGACATCACCGCCAACCGGGTGGTCACCACGTCGGACGTGGTGTTCTACGAAACTCTGTCGCTGGTGTCAGATTTATATGACAGAGCTACTGTAGGCTACGAAACTTTGCTTTTTGTACCCAACTTTCCCTTAGTCATTTCATTCCTCGTTTCTTCTCATGGTATCGAGCAGGTTCCCTAGTGGGAACGATTCCTAGGGCCCACCACCACGAATTTTTTTTTTTTTCCTGCCCGGAGCGCGCTTCGCTCAGGCCCGAGTCGCGCCCTGGGTGCTCCCCCCCTACCGTCGCGCCCTCGCTAGGCCCCTCACGGCCCCGTCGCGTCGCCCTTAGTGGCCCCCTCACGGCTCGTCGCGCCGCCCCTTACGGCCCTTCGTGCCGCCCTTACGGCCCGTCGCGCCCGTCGCGCCGCCCTTACGGCCCCTCGTGCCGCCCCTTACGGCCCCTCGCGCCGTCCCTTACGGCCCCTCGCGCGGCCCCTTACGCCCCTTACGGCCCCTCGCGCGGCCCCTCACGGCCCCCTACGGCTCGTCGCTGCCCTCCGCGGCCCCGCCACCTACCTGTGCGGCCCCACCACCTACCTGTGCGGCCCCGCCACCTACCTGCGGCCCCGCCACCTACTAGCGGCCCCGCCACCTACCTGCGGCCCCGCCACCTACTAGCGGCCCCGCCACCTACCTGCGGCCCCGCCACCTACCTGCGGCCCCGCCACCTCCTAGCGGCCCCGCCACCTACCTGCGGCCCCGCCACCTACCAGCGGCCCCGCCACCTACCCGCGGCCCCGCCACCTACCTGTGCTGGCCCCGCCACCTACCTGCGGCCCCGCCACCTACCAGCGGCCCCGCCACCTACCGGCGGCCCCGCCACCTACTAGCGGCCCCGCCACCTACCTGCGGCCCCGCCGCCTCCTCTCAGCGGCCTCGCCGCCTCCTCCCAGCGGCCCCGGGCGCCGCCCTCTCAGCGGCCCCGCCGCGCCGCCAAGCAGCCGAGCCGCCCAGCCACCGAGCCGCTCGGCAGCCGAGCCGCCCAGCAGCCGAGCCGCCGAGCCGCCCAGCAGCCGCGCCGCCGAGCCGCCCTGCAGCCGAGCCGCCGAGCAGCCGAGCCGCCGAGCCGCCCTGCAACCGAGCCACCCGAGCCGCCCTGTCCGGTAAGAGCAGCGCCTCTTTCACAGCACTGCCCTCACCCTACTGTTTGCGCTGCTAGTCTACTGCTGTCATGGCTACCCCTAGTGTCCTCGCTTTTGATGCTGAGGGTCGGGCCATTGACTTTGACGTCTGGATAGATGACCTGCAGCTTTTCTTACAGTGCGACAGAGCAGACGGCCTCTCCCTCTTTGACCTCACTTCTGGTGCCTCCCCTGCCCCCGCTGCTGATGCTGACGCCACTGTTCGCTCACAGTGGGCCACGCGCGATGCTGCTGCACGTCTTGCTGTGCGTCGCCACCTGCCTACCTCTGCGCGTGCGCACTTTAGCCAGTACAAGAGTGCTCACACCTTGTACGACGCTGTAGTTGCGCGCTACTCCTCCCCTGCCACTGCTGCACTGAGCCGCCTCATGCTACCGTACCTCTTCCCTGACCTTGCTGCCTTTCCCACAGTCGCTGACCTCATTACGCACCTCCGCACTAGTGACACTCGCTACCGCGCTGCGCTTCCTGCTGAGTTCTGCGCCAAGAACCCCCCCCCCATGTACATCACCCTCTACTACATAGTCACCCGGCTCCCTGACTCCCTTCGCGTAGTCAGGGACCACTTCCTCTCAGTTTGCCCCACCACTCTCACCGTTGACCTCCTCGAGAAGTCCCTCCTAGCAGCAGAGAAGAGCATAGTCGCTGTAGGAGCCTCTCGTGGTGACCCTCGCACCCCCATCTTTGAGGGGTGTTCCCCCTCCCCCCTTTTGCCCTCTGTTGCCTCTGCTGCTGCGGCCGACCTCGTTGGGCTTGAGTCGGTCGGTGCGGCGTCTACCCCTAGCGGGAGACGCCGCCCTGGCAAGGGCAAGGGGGGCAGGGGCACTGGAGGAGCTAGCGGGGGCGGTGGAGGCGGCGGTGGAGGCAGTGGAGGGGGTGGGGGTGGCGGTGGGGGTGGTGGTGGGGGTGGAGGTGTCGGTGGCGGCGGTGGAGGCGGAGGCGGCGGCGGCGGTGGCGGTGGGAGCGGAGGTAGCGGCGGTGGAGGAGGCGGCGGCGGAGGAGGTGGAGCTGGTCGGGGTGGCGCTGCGCAGAGGGTTGGCTCCGGTGGTGGTCAGCGCCAGCAGCAGCAGCAGCAGCAGCAGCAGCAGCAGCGCACTCGTGACATCCCCCCCCCTCAGCAGCTCCGTGAGTGGTACGCTGCATGCCAGCGGGGTGGGGGTACTGGTCCGTGCACCTACGTCCTCCGCACCGGCGACCGCGCGGGTGACCAATGCGGGGGGGCGCACTCCACCCAGCGCTGCTTTGGCCGCCTGACGGACGCTTGGCGTCACCAGTTCCCTGAGGCCACTGAGATCCCCCGCTGGGGTGAGCTGTCTAGGGCGGGTGTCGCTGTCTTTGACCTTGACTTTGATGCTATTCTTGCTGCTATGTATACTGTGACTATTAGTGATGAGGGTGACTGTTACCGGTGTTTTCCGCCCGACCCGGGCATTGAGACTGCTGCTCTAGGTACTGGTGAGGCTGCTGCTCTAGGTGCTAGCGAGGCTGCTGCTCTAGGTGCGTCTGCTCCCTCATGTGCTTGTGAGTCTGCTCTCTCAGGTTCTGCGTCGGCTTCGGCCTCCCACACCTTCACCCTTGACTCGGGGGCTTCTCGCTCCTTCTTTCGAGACCGCACCACACTCACGCCGCTTGGCCGGCCAGTTGCGGTCTCTCTGGCAGACCCCTCTGGGGGTCCTGTCCTTGCTCACTTCTCCACTGTCCTCCCGTGTCCGGCGGCCCCCTCTGGCACCCTGTCTGGTCTTTACCTCCCCTCGTTTTCTACGAACTTGGTGAGTGGTGCTGACCTACAGGATGCGGGGGTTCACCAGTTCACTCCTGCGAGTCAGCGGGTGACCCACTGCACCGACGCTCGGACTGGCCGACACCTGGCCACGTTTACCCGTCGGCCGGGGTCGAGCCTGTACACCCTGACCACTACGTCTCCTCCAGTCACTGCGTCTGGTCTGGTAGCTGCGTCGGGTCAGGTGTTTGCTGCAGCATCCAGGTCTGGTCCTGAGTCTGCCCCCTGTTCGTGTCGCCTCCTGTCTCACGAGACTCTCCTCTGGCACCACCGCCTTGGTCACCCCTCCCTGCTTCGTCTCCGAGGCATGGCCTCCCGTGTCCTTGTCTCTAGTCTTCCCCGGTCCCTCCCTCCCCTTCCTCCGGGGCCTGGCCCTACCTGCGTCCCCTGTGTCGAGGGGCGGCAGCGGGCTGCCCCTCACTCCTCCCAGTTTCCTCCGACAGAGGCCCCGCTGCAGACGCTTCACATGGACGTGTGGGGCCCGGCCCGCGTCCGTGGACAGGGTCACGAGCGCTACTTCCTGCTGGTGGTTGACGACTACTCGCGTTACACCACAGTCTTCCCCTTGCGCAGCAAGGGTGATGTCACTGAGGTGTTGATCGACTGGATCCGCGCAGCTCGTCTCCAGCTCAGGCAGAGCTTCGGCTCGGACTTTCCTGTTCTGCGTCTGCACTCTGACAGAGGTGGAGAGTTCTCCTCTGGCCTTCTGCGAGCCTACTGTCGTGCGCGAGGCATCCGCCAGACCTTCACGCTTCCGGACTCTCCACAGCAAAATGGGATTGCTGAGCGCCGCATTGGCATGGTCATGGACGTCGCCCGTACGTCCATGATGCATGCGGCTGCCCCCCATTTTCTGTGGCCGTTTGCGGTTCGGTACGCGGCGCATCAGATCAACCTTCACCCTAGGGTCTCCAGGCCGGAGACCTCCCCAGCTTTGCTGTGGATGGGGAAGGTTGGCGATGCGTCTGCGTTCCGTGTCTGGGGATCTCGGGCGTTTGTCCGCGACTTGTCTGCGGACAAGCTGTCCCCTCGTGCTGCTCCTTGCGTCTTCCTTGGCTTCCCCCCTGACGCGCCAGGGTGGCAGTTCTACCACCCCACCTCTCGCCGTGTTCTGTCCTCCCAGGACGTCACGTTTGACGAGTCGGTCCCCTACTACCGCCTCTTCCCCTACCGCACTCCGTCCCTCCCCCCACCACCGCTCTTCCTTGTGCCAGGTCCCCCCCCGGTAGACCCCCTCCCCCCTCAGGGTCCTGCCCCTTCAGGTGTGTCCCAGGTAGACGCAGTCGAGCCTGTCGAGGTTACTGGTGACTCTGGTGCTGCTGAGGGTGCTGAGCCTGGGGGTGCTGACGCTGGGGGTGCTGAGCGTGTGGGTGCTACGCCTGGGGGTGCTGAGCCTGAGGGTGCTACTACTGGGGGTGCTGAGCCTGGGGGTACTGAGCTTGGAGGTGCTACTACTGGGGGTGCTGAGCCTGGGGGTGCTGAGCCTGGGGGTGCTGAGCCTGGGGGTGCTACGCCTGGAGGTGCTGAGCCTGGGGGTGCGGAGCCTGAGGGAGCTGGGCCTGCTTGTGTGGCGTCTGGCGGTGCTGAGCCTGGAGGTTCTCCAGGTGCTTCGTCTCGGCGGGAGCCACTCTCTCCACAGGAGCTGCGCGAGTGGTTTGCCCAGCGCTGGAGGCGTGCTGCTGGTGCTAGAGGTTCTTCGGCTACTGAGGGTGCTGGTGCCGCGGGTCCCGGAGGTGCTCGTACTGGGAGTACTGGAGCTGCTGGGCCTACGGGTACGACTGGAGCTGGAGCTGCGGAGGGTGTTGACGCTGAGGCTACTGCTGTCGGTCCTGGAGGCGGTTCTGCTGGGGGTGCTACTGGTGCTGCTGGAGGTACTGGAGCTGGAGGTGCTGCTGGCGCTGGTGCTGCCGCTGGGGGTACTGGTGCTGTCCCTGCTGTGTCTGGAGTCGCCGCGCGGCCTCGGCCGTACTTCGTTCCGCTCCTTCAGCAGGTTCTTGGTCTCCCGCCTTCTCCTGGTCCTCCTCCTCCCTTAGAGTGTCCACAGCCTGTCCTGTCACAGTTACAGTTACAGCCGGCCTCCCCACTGCCCGCTCCTTCTCCCTACACTGGTCCTACTGGAGGTCTTGCTGAGCGTCGTGAGCCTGCGTCGCGTCCTGCGTCGCCTGTCCGTACTGCTCGCGCTAGTAGTCGTGGTTCGCGTCAGCGTCCTCCTCCTGTCCCTGGCATGCACCGGATGTCTCTGCGTCCGTCCACTGCTCCTCTGCGTGCCCCTTTGCCTTCTCCTCCTGAGTCCTCTCTTCCTGCTCTTCCCGACCCGGAGTCGGACTCTCTTCGTGCTGCCAGTCCTACTGTCACGCGTCTCCTTGCTACTGTCGTCACTGACCCTTCCTTTGCGTCCACTGCTGCGTCTGCCCTAGTTGCTGAGCTCGTCGACTTTGCTGCTCGCTGTCGTCTAGACTACGCTGCTTGTCTTGTCGCTGAGTCTGAGTCTGTCTGTCCTCCGTCCGTCGGGGGTGAGTGTGCCCTTGGCACGGACGTCCTTGAGGACAGGCAGGAGGAGTTCCAGTGTTTGGCTGCTGCTTCACCTCATCTCGTGTCCGTACTGCTTACCCCTGAGGGAGACCCGGATGCACTTGACATCCCGACTCCGCGCTCTTACGCGGAGGCGATAGAGGGTCCCTACTCCTCTCAATGGCAGGCAGCTATGGACACAGAGATGGCTTCCTGGAAGTCCACAGGCACCTACGTTGACGAGGTTCCCCCGCCTGGGGCGAACATCGTCAGTGGCATGTGGATTTTCAGGGTGAAGCGGCCGCCGGGTTCTCCGCCTGTCTTCAAGGCGCGTTACGTGGCTCGTGGCTTCAGTCAGCGGCAGGGAGTTGACTACTTTCAGACCTTCTCTCCCACCCCGAAGATGACCACTCTTCGGGTACTGCTGCACATAGCTGCTCACCGCGACTACGAGCTGCACTCTCTTGACTTCAGCACTGCTTTCTTGCAGGGCAGCCTGCACGAGGAGATCTGGCTGCGTCGCCCACCTGGCTTCACTGGGTCTTTTCCTCCTGGCACCCAGTGGAGCCTCCGGCGGCCAGTCTACGGTCTCCGCCAGGCACCGCGTGAGTGGCACGACACACTGAGGACTACACTTGCGGCTCTTGGGTTTGCTCCCTCTACTGCCGACCCGTCGCTGTTTCTGCGCACCGACACTTCTTTGCCGCCGTTCTACATCCTCGTGTACGTCGACGACTTGGTCTTTGCCACAGCTGACACTGCTGGACTCGCCCACGTGAAGTCCGAGCTACAGAAGAGACACACGTGCACAGACCTGGGTGAACTGCGCAGCTACCTTGGCTTGCAGATCACCCGGGACAGAGCACGCCGCACCATTACCCTGACTCAGTCACACATGGTGCAGCAGGTCCTTCAGCGCTTCGGCTTCACGTACTCCTCGCCTCAGGCCACTCCTCTGCCTACTCGCCACTCGCTCTCAGCTCTGCCTTCGGATGAGTCCGTAGAGTCGAGTGGCCCGTACCCAGAGCTTGTTGGCTGCCTCATGTACCTGATGACCTGCACACGACCTGACCTCGCATACCCTCTTAGCATTCTCGCACGCTATGTTGCTCCTGGGAGACACAGACCGGAGCACATGGCTGCAGCGAAGAGGGTGTTGCGTTACTTGTGCAGTACGTCGGGCATGGGGCTTGTGCTTGGAGGGCAGAGTCCAGTGGTCCTCACTGGGCACGCAGACGCTTCTTGGGCTGACGACCAGGCTACGCAGCGGTCGTCACAGGGTTACACCTTCAGCCTTGGTTCCGGCTCTGTTTCGTGGCGGGCTACCCACTCGTCTTCTGTTCTCGGCTCCAGTTGTGAGGCTGAGATCTACGCCGGGGCCATGGCTGCACAGGAGCTTCGCTGGCTCACCTACCTGCTGACTGACCTCGGAGAGCCGCCTCGTTCTCCTCCAGTGCTGTACGTAGACAACAAGGCCATGCTGGCCTTGTGTCGAGAGCAGAGACTGGAGCACAGAACGAAGCACATTGCTCTCCGCTACTTCCTTGCTCGTGAGCTACAGCAGCGTGGTCAGCTGCGGCTTGCGTACGTGGCCTCTCAGGCCAACACTGCTGATATCTTCACCAAGGCACTTGCGCCTTGTGATCATCAGCGTTTCTGTACTCAGCTGGGCCTTGTGCCTACCTTGCCTCACTTGCTCACCCCTTGACCTTGTTTGTACTGTTGCATATATATATATACACCTGCTCTTGCTTGTCTAGCCTTATATATATATGTAATCCTGCATGTGAACTGGCCTTGTGGCCTTGAACCTGTGCTCGAAATGTGTGGTGACTTTGTGATCCACCCTGATCTTGCTTTGCTTTGCTTGACTGGTCTTGTGACCCCTTGTTCTCCCCCACTTTGCCTATGGGGGTGTGTCAGATTTATATGACAGAGCTACTGTAGGCTATAGTGGGGTAGCACATATGGGGTACAGTTTTCTAGGGTTTGCATTTTGTACCCAACTTTCCCTTAGTCATTTCATTCCTCGTTTCTTCTCAGCTGGAGGTGTGGAAGTCGGAATTCGGGCCCGCGTCGGGGCGGACGCGGGCCAACCCGCCGACGGACACCTCGACGGCGACACTTCCTCTGCTCGCCGAGGTCGGTGAGCGGGCTGATGAGGATTTCGCGGTTGCCCCTGCCTCTCCGTCTCCTGCCCCTTCTTCCCATTCCCTTCCCGTCGAGCTGCATGGCCTGACTCCGGTGTCGGCCTCCGGCGATGAGGGGAGTCGTGGGGCGTCGCCTGTGGCGCCGGCCAAGAGCATCGCCGGTGGCCGACGTGACGCCCAGCCAGTCGTAGAGAAGAGGACCGCGGAGGAGACCGCGAAGGGAACCGCGAAAAACACCACCGCGGAGGAGACCGCGAAGGGAACCGCGAAAAACACCACCGCGGAGAAGCGTGCCGCGGATGTGCAGCCAACTTTGGACGCCGCGAAGGAAGCCGCGAAGAACACCGCGAAAGAAGCCGCGAAGAACACCGCGAAGGAGACCGCGGATGAGACCGCGGACGAAACCGCGAAGGAGACCACGGAGGAGACCGCGAAGGAGCTCGCGAAGGAAACCGCGGAACCCGCGAAGGAAACCGCGGAACCCGCGAAGGAAACCGCGGAACCCGCGAAGGAAACCGCGGAACCCGCGAAGGAGCTCGCGAAGGAAACCGCGGAGGAGATCGCGGATGAGACCGCGGACGAAACCGCGAAGGAGACCGCGGAGGAGACAGCGAAGGAGCTCGCGAAGGAAACCGCGGAACCCGCGAAGGAAACCGCGGAACCCGCGAAGGAAACCGCGGAACCCGCGAAAGGAAACCGCGGAACCCGCGAAGGAGCTCGCGAAGGAAACCGCGGAGGAGATCGCCACGCCGACCGTGGAGGAGACCACGGAGGAGCCCGCGGCTAGCACACAGCAGACAGAGGATGATGCAGCAGTGAAGCCGACCGCGGGGCAGTCGGCAGGGGAGCTCTCGAATAAGAAGCGCGTTTCAGAGAAGCCGCCGAGAGGGGAGTTGGACGGGAAGCGCGTTTCAGAGGAGTCCTCGACAGGGAAGCCGTCGAACTCGAAGCTTGCTTCAGAGGAGCGGACGACAGGGGAGCAGTTCGATGAAGGCACATCGAGCGACGTAGTGGAGGTGCAGCTCGGACCTCGGAAGTCGGGCCGAATTCGGAGGCCACCCGACTTCTTCGTCCCTGCTGCCTTCACCACGGTCTATGATGTGGACGACGACGACCTGGCGTACGATGACGCCGAGGACGATGAGGAGTTTTCGGAGCTCGACCCCGACATGCACGCTGATCCTGAGCACCGTTGGGACATCCCGACCGCTGAGCAGCCAGCCGACTTCCTGACGAAGGCGCTGCACTACCCGGCCTTCAACCGGTGCTCCGTTGCAATCGGCCAAGTGTGTCTGGCCGATGTGGGCGACGGTGACAATGACGTGCAGCAGTAGGTGCCATGCCCTTTTGCATGGCTGGTGCGGTGACCGGCGTGCTGTGCGTTGTGTGCACGCCGACGGGCTGGGCCGAGGGGGAGGGCCCAAGCGTGAACGCGGCAGGGGAGTGTCAACGGGAGTTGTGTTTGGCCCCGTCCTCGCTTGGGCGGAGCCGACCGTGGGAGCCACGAAATCGTGGGGGACCGCGGGGCCACGAAATCGTGGGGCACCGCGGAGCCACGAAATCGTGGGGGACCGCGGAGCCACGAAATCGTGGGGGACCGCGGAGCCACGAAATCGTGGGGGACCGCGGAGCCACGAAATCACGGGGGATCGTGGAGCCATGAAACCGCGGAGGACCGCGGTGACCGAGAAACCGGGCGACGCGCGCGAATGTCGTCAGGGGTGTTTCTGCAAGCACGATTTCGGGGGTGGTATCCCGAGATCGACGTGGCTGGTGGGCGCCGTCACGGGCGGAGTGTCTGCGCTGGGCATGTGACGGGGAGTTGGGCGCCAACTAGCAGCACGCACCTGCGAAGCTGGTGCACCATTGTCCCGCGGATACGACGCTGTGCAGCCGACATACTGCAGCGTTGGCGCACCGCGGACTTGCAACGTTGGCAAGCCGCGACTCTGCTCTGCTGGAGCGCGGTCGACCGAGTTGTGCTGGCACGCGGTCGACCGTGCTGCGCTGGCAGTGGAGTAGCAAGCCTTGCTAGGTCTGATGTAGTCAGTGTTGCCAATGTTGATGCAATCATTCTGGACCTTTGTTGTTATGTTTTCCTAGTGAAACTCTTGCCAATTTTCCCCGTGAACTAGCAAGCAGTGTTAGCACTTGGAAACGACTAAGGAACCAACGAACGCAGAGATCACACGAGCATCCGTGCCTTGCCCGTAGTCTATCTCCCGTTGCAATAGTTATCTCCGCAGTAATAAGACTTCGAATCTCCTCGTCCATCGCCGCTTTCACCGCCTTGCCCTTCCAGCTCGCTAACGCTTCCTTCACTGTCATGTTAGCGATGTCCCATTGATGCTCCGGGTCAGCGTGCTTATCGGGATCGAGCTCGGGCACGTTGACGTCGAACTGCGCATCGTCGAGCAGAGTGGTGTAGGAGGACGGCGGGAGGCACGCATGGTAGCTCAGCCTCTCGGGAGGCTTGCCAAAGTTGGAGCGGGTGGAACATCGAACTGCAGGCTTGTCGGCAGAGACTTCCACCACGTCGCTTGATGTGCCATCGTCGGACTGCTCCCCTGTCGACAGCTCCTCTGAAACGCGCTCCCCGTTCGACGACTCCCCTGTCGACGACTCCTCTGTCAACGGCTCCTCTGAAAAGCGCTCCCCGTTCGCCGGCTCCCCTGTCGCCGGCTCCTCTGAAACGCGCTTCCCGTTCGACGTCTCCCCTGTCGGCGGAGACTTCACTCCGACGCCGACTTGCTCGCTGACCAGATCACGTCGACCGCCAGCGATGCCAATGGGCGGATCCGAAGGTGACGCACCAATGCTCCCCTCATCGCTGGCGGCCGACGTTGATGCCGACTTAGGCAAGCCGGCGGCGAGCGATGGGAGGGAGGTGGGAAGAGGCGGAGGAGCGTTCAAGGAGGGCGGAATGGAGGGAGCGGGATCACTTGACAGGCTGTCGTCCTCGGAGGCGAGCAGCTCAATTGCCGCCGGCGATGGGCCCGTCAGAGGAGAGGCCTTCGTCCGCTCTGACGCTGGCCCATGCTCCTCCTTCCACTCCGCTAGAGACATCGTCTCGTAGAAGATGGCCTCCACGGTTGTGACAATGCGGTTGTCAGTGAGATCAAGCACCTCCCAGCCCTTGCTCTCCGGCGAAACACCAAGGTGAATTCCCCAGCGTGCCTTTGGCGCCAACTTTCCGCCGCGCTGCTGCTCCGGGACCATGAACTGCACCATGTAGCCCCACACACGTGCCAGCGTAAGGTCCGGCTTCTGTTGGAACAGCAGCTCATACGGCGTCATCCTCGGAGGAAGGGAGGCCCGTTCGAGGCAGTTGCGCACCCAGACAGCGTGACGAAGAGCGAGGTGCCACCAGTGATGCTTCACCCCCATGTAAAGCAGCATCGTCCGCACAGATTCGACGACGTCATCTCCCGCTCCGCCATGCCATTCTGCTGCGGAGTGTAGGGGCAGGTGAGGTTGTGGAGGATGCCCTTGTCCTCGACAAGTTCGGCGAATTTCCTGCCAAGAAATTCGCCTCCGCGATCCGAGCCCAACCTTTTCACCGTCGTCGAAGTCTGCCGCTCCACTTCCTTCAGCCACTTCTCGAAAACGACCAGCACGTCGCTCTTCTTCGCGATCGGGCGGACCCACACAAAGCGGGTCTTGCGGTCTTTGAGGAGGAGGAAGTAGAGGCTCCCATCTGCGGCGGCCACACGGAAGGGGCCACAGAGGTCAATGTGCACGACGTCGAGGGCGTTTGTAGCCTCTGATCCCATCTCTGGAAAAGTATGACGCGTCAGCTTACCGCCGACACAAGAGGTACACGGCAAATCGGCTCCAGTTGACTTCGCAATGTCCAGACCGATGGCAACTTCATGCTTCGCTGAGCTCATAATCGTGTCGATGCCGACGTGCGCGAGCCTCGCGTGCCACTTAGCCGGCTTTGACTTCGTCGCCGAGGCGATCGTCCGCAGAGCAACTGCTTCTGTCGCAGATGTAGTCGATTTCGAGGAGCAGGGGCGGAGGTCGGTGCAGAGGACTCGGCCGGTGTAGCGTGCTCGACCGAGCACATCTCCTGCAGCGGAAACGAGCAGCATCTCGTCACCCTCGTTCTTCAGCTTCACACCGTTTTCCTCCAGCTGGCCAGCAGACAGTAGGTTCGCGTGCACGCCCGGAACGTACAACACGTCGAGGATGAGAATCTGCTTCCCGGTCACCCCTTTCAGAGCAACTGTGCCACGACCTTCGACGTTCTGAAGCGCCCCGTTGAATCCGCGCACGTGACGGATTTCGCCTCCTGGCTTCATTTCGACGAAGGCCTCTCGCGTTCCCATCAGATGATGGGAGCAGCCACTGTCGAGGAGAACCACAGTCGGATTCGCCTGCACGGCTGCTGCGACCGCCTGGAAGTCTTCGCCAGCCTCCGGCGCCAGCGAAATAGTTGGCTCAACCACTCCAACCATCGAACAAGAGGCTTCCTTGCCGCTCGAGGTGTCTCCCTCTCATGTCGACGGCGTTTTTGACGTCGCTGGCTTCTCCTTGCGCGGCTCGTGGTTTCGACGACGACGCTCGCTGTTAGACTTCCCGCGGCTTCCTCGATGATCGTCGTCGGACTCGTCGCGATCAGGGCAGTCGTATTTGAGATGGTCAGGGTGAGTCGGCGCCCTCTGTAGACTTGGTGTTCAACGACTTTCCGCCACCGCCTCCACCTCCGCCCGACTTCCCACGCTGCCCCGTCTGACGTCCCTGCTTCGTCGGAGCGACATAGTTAGCCTGCGGAAGGAGCTCTGAAGACCGCTCAGACTCCTGCATAAACTCATCCTGGATGATGTGACTCGAAAGCGAATCCTCGTTCAGAGTCTCGCGCGCGCCGAGCATGATCAGCATCCGTCGCATCATATTGTAGCTCGAGGGGAGGCCATTGATGACATGCGTGACATACGACGCCACCGAGTACTTGAAGCCAGCCATCTGCATGTCGGCCAAAATTCGTCGCGCTCGATTGCAGTACTCGGTCGCCGATTCCTGCTCGCCCATACGAATGGTGGCCAATTTCTTCTCCAGTTGGCTGATGTAGAGGTCGTCGGTCGCTTTGTAGGTGCGCATGATGTACTGCCACGCCTGGTAGCCGACGTCCACACGAAGTCGGCACGGCTTTAACGCAACTTGCACCAGTGGCGAACAGCACCGCGAAAGGACCATGAAAGTCAGAAGGTGAGCAGCGCGAAATTCCGCCAACAATTTAGAGTCATCTTCGTCCGGCATCTCCACCTTGCCGTCAACGAACTTCTTCAATCCGGCGATCTCTAGCTGGGGTTCCATTGACTCAATCCATGTGATCAAGTCATGTCGTCCTTCGAGCGGCTTCGGCACAGCGATCTTGTCCGGCGAAAATTTGAAGTAGCCGTACGCCGGAGCGATGCCTCCGTCTCGACCAGCCGACGCATGAGTCGCCGAAGTCGGCCTGGCTCCACTCCGCTGAGGAGATTGACGTCGACCATCGATGTTGCCGTTCGAGCTGCCTGCAGCCGCCGTCGACCGCAGCACTTGCGCTTGCACTCCGCCAACGCCGACGTCAGCGACCCGAATCACTCCACGAACCCTCGTGCTTCCTTCGCCGACAACATTGCCGCCGTCACCTTTGTTGTGCACGGGTTGGGGAGAGGCGGACGCGCCGTCCGCTTCAGCACGGGGAGGGGGATGCTCACGCGCCCACTGCGCACGAGTTCCGAGGAGCAAAATCTCCAAGTCCGCCTCGCCGTACCCGCCAGCCTCGTGGCGTGCCCGAACAGCATCCAACCGCGCCAGCAGGGTATCCTCTACTCCTGCATCGACTCCTTGGTCGTCCATGGCGGACTAGGTGGTTGCCGGCCTACAACGACTTAGGTATAGCGCGAAATGTTGTATAATCTGAAGGTTCTAACGCGGGGTCGTTCCACGCTCACCGCACCATGCGGAGAATTCTATTCTAAGGGAGAGCTGAATTGCGTGTGACGCACGCTCAGAGTTTTGGCAGTGATTCAGGACAGAGTGTTTGAATGACTTAGTAGAATTCAAGCAGAGTTTCACTAAGGAAAAATTGATAGAACAAGATTATGGTACAAGGAAAGAGATCCCAAATAGCAAGCACAATGAACCCTGGAGAAACGTTCCTCGACGAACGCTCGACCTTTCCGAGTCAGCAACGCCAGGTGAAACGACAAGCATATGTGTCTTTCCCCTGAGTTGGCAGCTTCTCAGGTTTCCAACGTTCAGAGTTGTTTACGTTTTTACTGTTAGTAAAAACGTGTTTCCGAAGACGCCTGTTTCCGTGGACGCCTACGCGGAGCTGACTTTCGACTTCGCCCAAGCGAGGGCGGGGCCTTTTCTCCTCGACACTATCAAGCATACACGGTATGTGGTTTTAGGGTTTGTAGGATCCGTATACGGTTGGCTGGTTGCCATTGGGCCGGATCGTAACGGACCAGCTCGAGGCTAACTTCAATTACGCGTTAGGACCCTAGCGCACTCACCAACCTCCCTCTCCCCCTACAGAAATTCGGTCGGTGGCCAATGTGTTGCATCCATGTGTTTCATGTTAGTTGATGTGTAATAGCCCTATCATGCCAGAATGAACGATTGGGGGCACCCTCAATAACCCGAAGAAAAAGTTGCAAGATTTTGTTAGATTCTACAAAGCTGGTCCCATCGAGCCCTTCCATCTTGGGCGCGAGTTGAAGTCAAACCATCTTTGATTAGTGCTATCCCATAAAGAGTTATTGCAATGGAAGGATAGGTAAAGGTTTTAGGGGAAACCCATTTGGTACTACCCCGGCTGTCGTCGTAACCTGCCTCCCCATATGTTTACACGCCTTGCTGGGTAACAAGGTTGTTCTATCTGTTGAGATAGTAGCACAAGTGGTAGTTAGGTTTAGGTATGGCCTAGGCTTGGTAGCCTAGGCCAAGGGGAGTCGAGAAATTTGTGGCAAGGGAGGAAGTCGAGAATGGGAATGGTGTTCACTATAGCACTAGGGTACATATAGCAAACAGAGCATGCAAAGAAGGTGCACCACCAACAGTTTATAATAACTACACTAAACTACAGCTACAGGCAGTTACATATATATTCTAACACTCCCCCATAACTGCCTGCAGCAGGAGTTTGTGCAGAACACAATCCTGCACGGGTACACCAGCAACAGCAACAGCAGGCACGGTAACAGAGCAGGTACAGCAGCAAAGGGACAGGCGACAGCAAGACATTCCTGCCACCCCCTTACTCTCTTCCCCCCCCGACCACAGGAGGGGCAGCAGGGAGAGAGAGGAGGCGGGCTGGCTCTGGCTGGTCACCCCCTCCATCCCCTCACCCTCCCCCTCCCCCTCCCCCCCACACTGCTGCAGGAGCAGCAAAGGGGGGAAGAGAGGAGAGGTGGAGGGACGGCTGCTGGTTGGTCTCACACCCGCCACCCCAGTGCCACTCCCCCGGCTCCCCCACACCCTCACACCCTCCCCCCCAGCGGCAGCTGCAGCAGTGGGAACGAAAGGAGGAGGAGGGAAAGGGAAGCACACCACCCATCACCCCCACACCCGCCACCCCCATACCCTCCCCCCCACGGCTGCAGGGAGACGAAGGAGGAGGGGGTGGGCGGGGAGAAAGCCGCAGAGCGGCTACAGAGGGTCGGCGCGGGTAGGTCAGGGGAGGCTGCAGCGAGTGCAGGCGCGGGGTGAGGCTGAGGCGGCTGCACCAAGTGCAGGAGCGGGGGCGGCTGCTCCAAGGGCAGGCGCTGGGTGGTGCAGGGGCGGCTGCAGCGAGTGCAGGCGCGGGTGAGGCAGGGGCACCGCCGCGGGCGCCAGGGGCGGGTCCGCGGCGGCTCAGGACACCGTCGCGGGCGCCAGGGGCGGTTCCGCGGCGGCTCAGGGCACCGTCGCGGGCGCCAGGGGCGGTTCCGCGGCGGCTCAGGGCACCGTTGCGGGCGCCAGAGGCGGATCCGCGGCGGCTCAGGGTGAGAAGAAACGAGGAATGAAATGACTAAGTGAAAGTTGGGTACAAAAAGCAAACCCTAGAAAACTGTACCCCATATGTGCCACCCCACTATAGCCTACAGTAGCTATGTCATATAAATCTGACACACCCCCATAGGCAAAGTGGGGGAGAACAAGGGGTCACAGGACCAGTCAAGCAAAGCAAAACAAGCTCAGGGTGGATCACAAAGTCACCACACATTCCGAGCACAAGTTCAAGGCCACAAGGCCAGTTCACATGCAGGATTACATATATATATAAGGCTAGACAAGCAAGAGCAGGAGTATATATATATATGCATCAGTACAAACAAGGTCAAGGGGTGAGCAAGTGAGGCAAGGTGGGCACAAGACCCAGCTGAGTACAGAAGCGCTGATGATCACAAGGCGCAAGTGCCTTGGTGAAGATATCAGCAGTGTTGGCCTGAGAGGCCACGTACGCAAGCCGCAGCTGACCACGCTACTGTAGCTCACGAGCAAGGAAGTAGCGGAGAGCAATGTGCTTCGTTCTGTGCTCCAGTCTCTGCTCTCGACACAAGGCCAGCATGGCCTTGTTGTCTACGTACAGCACTGGAGGAGAACGAGGCGGCTCTCCGAGGTCAGTCAGCAGGTAGGTGAGCCAGCGAAGCTCCTGTGCAGCCATGGCCCCGGCGTAGATCTCAGCCTCACAACTGGAGCCGAGAACAGAAGACGAGCGGGTAGCCCGCCACGAAACAGAGCCGGAACCAAGGCTGAAGGTGTAACCCTGTGACGACCGCTGCGTAGCCTGGTCGTCAGCCCAAGAAGCGTCTGCGTGCCCAGTGAGGACCACTGGACTCTGCCCTCCAAGCACAAGCCCCATGCCCGACGTACTGCACAAGTAACGCAACACCCTCTTCGCTGCAGCCATGTGCTCCGGTCTGTGTCTCCCAGGAGCAACATAGCGTGCAAGAATGCTAAGAGGGTATGCGAGGTCAGGTCGTGTGCAGGTCATCAGGTACATGAGGCAGCCAACAAGCTCTGGGTACGGGCCACTCGACTCTACGGACTCATCCGAAGGCAGAGCTGAGAGCGAGTGGCGAGTAGGCAGAGGAGTGGCCTGAGGCGAGGAGTACGTGAAGCCGAAGCGCTGAAGGACCTGCTGCACCATGTGTGACTGAGTCAGGGTAATGGTGCGGCGTGCTCTGTCCGGGGTGATCTGCAAGCCAAGGTAGCTGTGCAGTTCACCCAGGTCTGTGCACGTGTGTCTCTTCTGCAGCTCGGACTTCACGTGGGCGAGTCCAGCAGTGTCAGCTGTGGCAAAGACCAAGTCGTCGACGTACACGAAGATGTAGAACGGCGGCAAAGAAGTGTCGGTGCGCAGAAACAGCGACGGGTCGGCAGTAGAGGGAGCAAACCCAAAAGCCGCAAGTGTAGTCCTCAGTGTGTCGTGCCACTCACGCGGTGCCTGGCGGAGACCGTAGACTGGCCGCCGGAGGCTCCACTGGGTGCCAGGAGGAAAAGACCCAGTGAAGCCAGGTGGGCGACGCAGCCAGATCTCCTCGTGTAGGCTGCCCTGCAAGAAAGCTGTGCTGAAGTCAAGAGAGTGCAGCTCGTAGTCGCGGTGAGCAGCTATGTGCAGCAGTACCCGAAGAGTGGTCATCTTCGGGGTGGGAGAGAAGGTCTGAAAGTAGTCAACTCCCTGCCGCTGACTGAAGCCACGAGCCACGTAACGCGCCTTGAAGACAGGCGGAGAACCCGGCGGCCGCTTCACCCTGAAAATCCACATGCCACTGACGATGTTCGCCCCAGGCGGGGGAACCTCGTCAACGTAGGTGCCTGTGGACTTCCAGGAAGCCATCTCTGTGTCCATAGCTGCCTGCCACTGAGAGGAGTAGGGACCCTCTATCGCCTCCGCGTAAGAGCGCGGAGTCGGGATGTCAAGTGCATCCGGGTCTCCCTCAGGGGTAAGCAGTACGGACACGAGATGAGGTGAAGCAGCAGCCAAACACTGGAACTCCTCCTGCCTGTCCTCAAGGACGTCCGTGCCAAGGGCACACTCACCCCCGACGGACGGAGGACAGACAGACTCAGACTCAGCGACAAGACAAGCAGCGTAGTCTAGACGACAGCGAGCAGCAAAGTCGACGAGCTCAGCAACTAGGGCAGACGCAGCAGTGGACGCAAAGGAAGGGTCAGTGACGACAGTAGCAAGGAGACGCGTGACAGTAGGACTGGCAGCACGAAGAGAGTCCGACTCTGGGTGGGGAAGAGCAGGAAGAGAGGACTCAGGAGGAGAAGGCAAAGGGGCACGCAGAGGAGCAGTGGACGGACGCAGAGACATCCGGTGCGTGCCAGGGACAGGAGGAGGACGCTGACGCGAACCACGACCACTAGCGCGAGCAGTACGGACAGGCGACGCAGGACGCGACGCAGGCTCACGACGCTCAGCAAGACCTCCAGTAGGACCAGTGTAGGGAGAAGGAGCGGGCAGTGGGGAGGCCGGCTGTAACTGTAACTGTGACAGGACAGGCTGTGGACTCTCTATGGGAGGAGGAGGGCCAGTAGAAGGCGGGAGACCAAGAACCTGCTGAAGGAGCGGAACAAAGTACGGCCGAGGCCGCGCGGCGACTCCAGACACAGCAGGGACAGCACCAGTACCCCAAGCGGCAGCACCAGCGCCAGCAGCAACTCCAGCTCCAGTACCTCCAGCAGCACCAGTAGCACCCCCAGTAGGCCCGCCTCCAGGACCGACAGCAGTAGCCTCAGCGTCAACACCCTCAGCAGCTCCAGCTCCAGAAGTACCCGCAGGCCCAGCAGCTCCAGTACTCCCAGTACGAGCACCTCCGGGACCCGCGGCACCAGCACCCTCAGTAGCCGAAGAACCTCCAGCTCCAGCAGCACGCCTCCAGCGCCGGGCAAACCACTCGCGCAGCTCCTGTGGAGAGAGTGGCTCCCGCCGAGACGAAGCACCCGGAGAACCTCCAGGCTCAGCACCGCCAGACGCCACACAAGCAGGCCCAGCTCCCTCAGGCTCCACACCCCCAGGCCCAGCACCTCCAGGCGTAGCACCCCCAGGCTCAGCACCCCCAGGCTCAGCACCCCCAGGCTCAGCACCCCCAGTAGTAGCACCCTCAGGCTCAGCACCCCCAGGCGTAGCACCCACACGCTCAGCACCCCCAGCGTCAGCACCCCCAGGCTCAGCACCCTCAGCAGCACCAGCGTCACCAGTAACCTCGACAGGCTCGACTGCGTCTACCTGGGACACACCTGAAGGGGCAGGACCCTGAGGGGGGAGGGGGTCTACCGGGGGGGGACCTGGCACAAGGAAGAGCGGTGGTGGGGGGAGGGACGGAGTGCGGTAGGGGAAGAGGCGGTAGTAGGGGACCGACTCGTCAAACGTGACGTCCTGGGAGGACAGAACACGGCGAGAGGTGGGGTGGTAGAACTGCCACCCTGGCGCGTCAGGGGGGAAGCCAAGGAAGACGCAAGGAGCAGCACGAGGGGACAGCTTGTCCGCAGACAAGTCGTGGACAAACGCCCGAGATCCCCAGACACGGAACGCAGACGCATCGCCAACCTTCCCGGTCCACAGCAAAGCAGGGGAGGTCTCCGGTCTGGAGACCCTAGGGTGAAGGTTGATCTGATGCGCCGCGTACCGAACCGCAAACGGCCACAGAAAATGGGGGGCAGCCGCATGCATCATGGACGTACGGGCGACGTCCATGACCATGCCAATGCGGCGCTCAGCAATCCCATTTTGCTATGGAGAGTCCGGAAGCGTGAAGGTCTGGCGGATGCCTCGTGCTCGACAGTAGGCTCGCAGAAGGCCAGAGGAGAACTCTCCACCTCTGTCAGAGTGCAGACGCAGAACAGGAAAGTCCGAACCGAAGCTCTGCCTGAGCTGGAGACGAGCTGCGCGGATCCAGTCGATCAACACCTCAGTGACATCACCCTTGCTGCGCAAGGGGAAGACTGTGGTGTAACGCGAGTAGTCGTCAACCACCAGCAGGAAGTAGCGCTCGTGACCCTGTCCACGGACGCGGGCCGGGCCCCACACGTCCATGTGAAGCGTCTGCAGCGGGGCCTCTGTCGGAGGAAACTGGGAGGAGTGAGGGGCAGCCCGCTGCCGCCCCTCGACACAGGGGACGCAGGTAGGGCCAGGCCCCGGAGGAAGGGGAGGGAGGGACCGGGGAAGACCAGAGACAAGGACACGGGAGGCCATGCCTCGGAGACGAAGCAGGGAGGGGTGACCAAGGCGGTGGTGCCAGAGGAGAGTCTCGTGAGACAGGAGGCGACACGAACAGGGGGCAGACTCAGGACCAGACCTGGACGCTGCAGCAAACACCTGACCTGACGCAGCTACCTGACCAGACGCAGTGACTGGAGGAGACGCAGTGGTCAGGGTGTACAGGCTCGACCCCGGCCGACGGGTAAACGTGGCCAGGTGTCGGCCAGTCTGTGCGTCCGTGCAGTGGGTCACCCGCTGACTCCCAGGAGTGAACTGGTGAACCCCCGCATCCTGTAGGTCAGCACCACTCACCAAGTTCGTAGAGAACGAGGGGAGGTAAAGACCAGACAGGGTGCCAGAGGGGGCCGCCGGACACGGGAGGACAGTGGAGAAGTAAGCAAGGACAGGACCCCCAGAGGGGTCTGCCAGAGAGACCGCAACTGGTCGGCCAAGCGGCGTGAGTGTGGTGCGGTCTCGAAAGAAGGAGCGAGAAGCCCCCGAGTCAAGGGTGAAGGTGTGGGAGGCCGAGGCCGATGCAGAACCTGAGAGAGCAGACTCACCAGCACCTGAGAGAGCAGACGCACCTAGAGCAGCAGCCTCGCTAGCACCTAGAGCAGCAGCCTCACGAGTACCTAGAGCAGCAGTCTCAATGCCCGGGTCGGGCGGAAAACACCGGTAACAGTCACCCTCATCACTAATAGTCACAGTATACATGGCAGCAAGAATAGCATCAAAGTCAAGGTCAAAGACAGCCACACCCGCCCTAGACAGCTCACCCCAGCGGGGGATCTCAGTGGCCTCAGGGAACTGGTGACGCCAAGCGTCCGTCAGGCGGCCAAAGCAGCGCTGGGTGGAGTGCGCACCCCCGCACTGCTCACCCGCGCGGTCGCCGGTGCGGAGGACGTAGGTGCACGGACCAGTACCCCCACCCCTCTGGCGTGCAGCGTACCACTCACGGAGCTGCTGAGGGGAGGGGATGTCACGAGTGCGCTGCTGCTGCTGCTGCTGCTGCTGCTGGCGCTGACCACCACCGGAGCCGACTCTCTGCGCAGCGCCACCCCGACCAGCTCCACCTCCTCCGCCGCCTCCTCCTCCACCGCCGCCACCTCCGCTCCCACCGCCACCGCCGCCGCCGCCTCCGCCTCCACTGCCACCACCGACACCTCCACCCCCGCCACCACCCCCACCGCCACCCCCACCCCCTCCACCGCCTCCACCGCCGCCTCCACCGCCCCCGCTAGCTCCTCCAGTGCCCCTGCCCCCCTTGCCCTTGCCAGGGCGGCGTCTCCCGCTAGGGGTAGACGCCGCACCGACCGACTCAAGCCCAACGAGGTCGGCCGCAGCAGCAGAGGCAACAGAGGGCAAAAGGGGGGAGGGGGAACACCCCTCAAAGATGGGGGTGCGAGGGTCACCACGAGAGGCTCCTACAGCTACTATGCTATTCTCTGCTGCTAGGAGGGACTTCTCGAGGAGGTCAACGGTGAGAGTGGTGGGGCAAACAGAGAGGAAGTGGTCCCTGACTACGCGAAGGGAGTCAGGGAGCCGGGTGACTATGTAGTAGAGGGTGATGTACATGGGGGGGGGGTTCTTGGCGCAGAACTTTGCAGGAAGCGCAGCGCGGTAGCGAGTGTCACTAGTGCGGAGGTGCGTAATGAGGTCAGCGACTGTGGGAAAGGCAGCAAGGTCAGGGAAGAGGTACGGTAGCATGAGGCGGCTAAGTGCAGCAGTGGCAGGGGAGGAGTAGCGCGCAACTACAGCGTCGTACAAGGTGTGAGCACTCTTGTACTGGCTAAAGTGCGCACGCTCAGAGGTAGGTAGGTGGCGACGCACAGCAAGACGTGCAGCAGCATCGCGCGTGGCCCACTGGGAGCGAACAGTGGCGTCAGCAGCAGCAGCGGGGGCAGGAGAGGCACCAGAAGTGAGGTCAAAGAGGGAGAGGCCGTCTGCCCTGTCGCACTGTAAGAAAAGCTGCAGGTCATCTATCCAGACGTCAAAGTCAATGGCCCGACCCTCAGCGTCAAAAGCGAGGACACTAGGGGTAGCCATGACAGCAGTAGACTAGCAGCGCAAACAGTAGGGTGAGGGCAGTGCTGTGAAAGGGGCGCTGCTCTTACCGGACAGGGCGGCTCGGGTGGCTCGGCTGTAGGGCGGCTCGGCGGCTCGGTTGCTGGGCGGCTCGGCGGCTGGGCGGCTCGGCGGCTCGGCTGCTGGGCGGCTCGGCTGCTGGGCGGCTCGGCTGCTGGGCGGCTCGGCTGCTGGGCGGCTCGGCTGCTGGGCGGCTCGGCGGCTGGGCGGCTTGGCTGCTGGGCGGCTCGGCGGGGCCGCTGAGAGGGCGGCGTCCGGGGCCGCTGGGAGGAGGCGGCGGGGCCGCAAAGGTAGGTGGCGGGGCCGCAGGTAGGTGGCGGGGCCGCTAGTAGGTGGCGGGGCCGCATGTAGGTGGCGGGGCCGCTGGTAGATGGCGGGGCCGCACAGGCAAGTGGCGGGGCCGCGAAGGTAGGTGGCGGGGCCACACAGGTAGGTGGCGGGGCCGCGGAGGTAGGTGGCGGGGCCGCACAGTGAGGTGGCGGGGCCGCGAAGGTAGGTGGCGGGGCCGCACAGGTAGGTGGCGGGGCCGCGGAGGTAGGTGGCGGGGCCGCACAGGTAGGTGGCGGGGCCGCGAAGGTAGGTGGCGGGGCCGCGTAAGGTGGCGATGGGCGCGACGGGCGCGACGGGCGCGACGGGCGCGACGGGCGCGACGGGCGCGACAGGCGCGACGGGGCGACGGGCCTAAAGGGCGGCGCGAAGGGCCGTAGGGGCGGCGCGACTCGGGCCTGAGCAAAACGCGCTCCGGGCAGGAAAAAAAAAAAAAAATTCGTGGTGGTGGGCCCTAGGAATCGTTCCCACTAGGGAACCTGCTCGATACCATGAGAAGAAACGAGGAATGAAATGACTAAGTGAAAGTTGGGTACAAAAAGCAAACCCTAGAAAACTGTACCCCATATGTGCCACCCCACTATAGCCTACAGTAGCTATGTCATATAAATCTGACACAGGGCACCGATGCGGGCGCCAGTGGCTGATCCGCGGCGGCTCAGGGCACCGTCGCGCACCACGGGGCACGCGACGGGCAGTTTAGGGCACCGTCGTGTGCCACGGGGCGCACGACAAGCAGGTAAAACGTCACGCGCCACCCGGGCGCGGGACAGAAGGAAATTCGCCACGCGCCCGCGGCGCGCGACCGGAGAAACAGCAGCGGAAGCCTGAGGCAGGCCCACAGGCCAGGACGTAACTGGCTCTAATGCCATGTTGAGATAGTAGCACAAGTGGTAGTTAGGTTTAGGTAGGGCCTAGGCTTGGTAGCCTAGGCCAAGGGGAGTCGAGAAAGTTGTGGCAAGGGAGGAAGTCGAGAATGGGAATGGTGTTCACTATAGCACTAGGGTACATATAGCAAACAGAGCATGCAAAGAAGGTGCACCACCAATAGTTTATAATAACTATACTAAACTACAGCTACATGCAGTTACATATATATTCTAACACTATCCACTCCCAAATGAGCACCTGTATAGTCCCTTTTAGTGAGGACTGGCTGTAAACGCCACAGGGGGGATTTGATCCCGGGACCTCATCTTTCGGAAGTGAACTAGCTAACTACCTGGGCCACTTCAGGATGTTATCGCAATGGAAGGAGGAAGATCGCGCCATTAGTGAAGAGCTGACTGAGTCACATCCCCCAACATTTTTGTAAAACTTCGTAACTTAACTGTTCAGTAGGGCATTTTGATGGATCGCCAGCCACGAAAATTGCACCCACAGCTCAAATGATGTAGCATTCAAATACATAGGGCATTCAGTTATGGTGTTTGTTCCAGCGTTCTCTGCACGTATGGGTATGCTTTGGAGCATCTCTGGCAAAACTGGCAACAAAGAGTATGATTTAGAACATTTTAGGGTATTGTTGCTTGGTTTTGCTGCTGCGACAGGGATGTGACTTCTCCACTTCGGTATTTTCTTGTTATGAGGGTGAGGACTGTCTTGTATTGTTCAACAATAATGGAACATTTTTAGCATGAAAATTGGCTAACAAAAAATATCGCAAATAGTCCATGGCGTTTCCATGAAATATTTGCGAATTGATCTGTCAACAAAATTTCACCCAAAAAAGGCAACAAGCCTTGTTGAACTGTCTAAATTATGTTATCAGTGGTAAGCAGTGTCCACGGGGTAGGGTTCCATTGTGCAGAATGCACACCGAGCAAGAAAGAGTGGGCCAAGTACTTTCCCCAGTGCCATTATATACACGTTTCAACCCAGAATCAACCGCCTTGTTGAGCACTGGCTTGGCCCAGAATAGCACGCCATTCACTTTAAAGCCCAAGACCTGAATTACTCAACGGAAGTCAACGCTAAAAACTAGGTTCGGGAGGCAGGCACGGAGAGGTTCGGTTGGGTTGCGAGAGACTTTCACTCGCGAAACCAATTTGCGACAAAAGTTTCTCGCTTCCCATGATGGGTGGGGTCCTTCCCACAACCAGAAAAGCACGTGCATACCAAACTGTGCACAGTTTGAGATAGCACGCAGAGTAATAGGCATAGACCATACCTGTAGACAAGGGCAGGGCGTCAGCGTTCACTCAAAAGGGATCAGATGCGCCTTACGATGTGGGTGGCGCGGATTTTGATGATGACGCGCAAAGCTAGTGCTCGCTGGGTGAAGATTTTTGTGTCGAAATGCGGTTTTCGCGGCGAAAATCGAATCGCACCCGTTCGCCCAAGCGTGACCCTCCCCTCGCCCTCGCTTTCATTTCCCTAGGTCCCACGCTTCCGCTCTCTGTCGCCCGCGTCGTCGCCATCGCTTCCGCAGCTCGTCTCGTTCGCGACCCCTGCCCGTCGCCTTCGCTCCGCCCGTCGCCTTCACTTCCCCCCCGTCGCCTTCACTCCCTCCCCCCCTTCCCCCCCCTTCCGTCGCCTTCACTTCCCCCTCTCGTCGCCTTCACTTCCCCCTCCCGTCGCCTTCACTTCCCCCTCCCCTCGCCTTCACTTCCCCCTCCCGTCGCCTTCATTTCCCCCTCCCCGTCGCCTTCACTTCCCCTCCCGTCTCCTTCATTTCCCCCTCCCGTCGCCTTCACTTCCCCTTCCCGTCGCCTTCACTTCCCCCTCCCGTCGCCTTCACTTCCCCTTCCCGTCGCCTTCACTTCCCCCTCTCGTCGCCTTCACTTCCCCCTCCCGTCGCCTTCACTTCCCCCTCCCGTCGCCTCCACTTCCCCCTCCTCTCGCCTTCACTTCCCCCTCCCGTCGCCTTCACTTCCCCCTCCCGTCGCCTTCATTTCCCCCTCCCCGTCGCCTTCACTTCCCCTCCCGTCTCCTTCATTTCCCCCTCCCGTCGCCTTCACTTCCCCTTCCCGTCGCCTTCACTTCCCCCTCCCGTCGCCTTCACTTCCCCTTCCCGTCGCCTTCACTTCCCCCTCTCGTCGCCTTCACTTCCCCCTCCCGTCGCCTTCACTTCCCCCTCCCGTCGCCTTCACTTCCCCCTCCCGTCGCCTTCATTTCCCCCTCCCCGTCGCCTTCACTTCCCCTCCCGTCTCCTTCATTTCCCCCTCCCGTCGCCTTCACTTCCCCCTCCCGTCTCCTTCATTCCCCCCTCCCCGTCGCCTTCACTTCCCCTCCCGTCTCCTTCATTTCCCCCTCCCGTCGCCTTCACTTCCCCTTCCCGTCGCCTTCCCTTCCCCCTCTCGTCTCCTTCATTTCCCCCTCCCGTCGCCTTCACTTCCCCTTCCCGTCGCCTTCACTTCCCCCTCCCGTCGCCTTCACTTCCCCTTCCCGTCGCCTTCACTTCCCCCTCTCGTCGCCTTCACTTCCCCCTCCCGTCGCCTTCACTTCCCCCTCCCGTCGCCTTCACTTCCCCTTCCCGTCGCCTTCACTTCCCCCTCCCGTCGCCTTCACTTCCCCTTCCCGTCGCCTTCACTTCCCCCTCTCGTCGCCTTCACTTCCCCCTCCCGTCGCCTTCACTTCCCCCTCCCGTCGCCTTCACTTCCCCCTCCCGTCGCCTTCATTTCCCCCTCCCCGTCGCCTTCATTTCCCCCTCCCCGTCGCCTTCACTTCCCCCTCCCGTCGCCTTCACCTCCCCCATTTCCCCCCTTCACGCTCTCTTACCCCCTCTGCTCGCCCCTGTTTTCCCGGCTCACTCCTATACTCACTCTCTCCCTCCCTGCTCACTCTCTTCCCCCCTGCTCACTCTCTTCCCCCCTGCTCACTTTCTTTCCCCCTGTTCTCATCCCTCTTTCCCCCTTTCTCACCCATTTCCCCCCTGCTCGGTCTATTTCCCCCTGTGCTCGCCCCTAAAATCCCCTGCTCACTCCCTTACCCCTTGTTCACTCTCTCCCCCTCTGGTCACTCTCTTTCCCCCTGTACTCACCCATCTTTCCACCCTGTTTACTCTCTATTCCCCTTTGTTCAACCCTTTTCCCCCCCCAAGTCCTCTCATTTCCCCTCCTTAGCCCCATGCTTACTGGCTATCCCCTTTGCTCACCGCCTTCTCCACCCTGCTCTGCCCACTCTGTTCCCCGCTTCGCTCACTCCTCTGCCTAACTCCTCCCATACATGCCCTCCACCTTCACCCCTCGCTTATTCTGCCATATCCCCTCTTCCCTCCCCGTTCCATACAGAACCATGCGTGTACAGGTGCCAGCACCATGGGTCCCAACAGGAGTGGGTTAAAAAGTTACCACCTCCTAGCTTTGTGCTTGTGCTTATAGTCTTGTCTTGGCAACATAAATGGAACATTATTTTGCTTTGTTGCACTTTTTCATAATGCTCCAAATCACGATGTGGTGTATTATGAGACGCATCCAACCAACTTCAATAACGGTACATGGCATAGCTATTGTAGACAACTAATATTATCAAACCCTATACTCATCACAACTGGATGCATGGCAGACTTGCACAGACACGAACCACAAACTCTGATGGAGGGTGGGGAACAAAGAATGCACGGAGGCAGAAAATGAGCAAGGGAGACACGGAGGAAGGGCGGAAGGGTGAGCGAGATGAAGCGTGGGTAGGGGAGAGAGAGCACGGAAAGGCACTAAGGCAGAAGTGTGGGCGACAGTGAGAGGATGGGCGGATGAGATGATGGGCGGATGAGAGGATGGGCGGATGAGATGATAGGCGGATGAGATGATGGGCGGATGAGATGATGGGCGGATGAGAGGATGGGCGGATGAGATGATGGGCGGATGAGAGGAAAAAATGCGGCTGGGTACAAGGGGGAAGGTAGAAGGGTGGAACGGAGGAGCAGGGTTGGCGTGAGGAAGGGAGTGGGAGAGTGGGAGATGGAAAGGGGAAGGGGGACTGGATCGAGGGAGGATGAGGAGAGGAAGAATGGCAGGAAAGAAGGATGGGAGGAAGGGAGGACGGGCAACAGAGAGGGTAAAGAGGGTAGGGAGGCAGAGAGATGGAGGAAGGGAGGAAGGGAGGACGGGCAACAGAGAGGGTAAAGAGGGTAGTGAGGCAGAGAGATGGAGGAAGGGAGGAAGGGAGAGGGAGAGGAGGACGACTGTGGGGGAACGACGGAACGGAGTAAGGGAGGAGGGCAGGAGGTAAAAGTGTGGTAGGGTATAAGGGTGGAACGGGGGATAGGAGGATCCCTGCACCCTCTCTCCCTAACCCCCGCCTCCCCTGCCCCGCCTCCCTCGCTCCCCTGACCCGCCCCCTGCAGCACTGCATTCCTTGCTGCCCGCCTGCACGCGCTGCCCTGGCTGTGCGCCAAACACTCTGCTCCAAAGCCGCACCACCACCTGCCATGCGTGTGGGGTTGGTGCGAGAGAGGAGAGGAGGTCAGTGCAAGAGAGAGGAGGGTGGGTGCTGCTGACCACGCACCCTTCCACACCCCACAGCGAACGAGTCACGACCCCTTCCCCAGCTCCCAGCCCAGCTCGCCATACCTCCCCGCCCAGGGTGGGTGAGAGGCTGATGGGGAGGGAGAATGAGAGAGAAGGAAATAAGGGTGCAAGGGTGGGGTGGTAACCATGGGCGATGGTAGGAGTAGAGAAGGTGGTAATGGGGAGAGCGTAAGCGACCTAACGAGGCAATTTGGAAGGGATACAACGACGACCCTAAATGCGATGGGAAGGGATGAGAGGGTGGGCAGCATGGGTGGAGACGCGATGGTGAATAGGGGGAACGTGATGGGCAGGGGAGTGATGACGACGTGGAGAGAGGTGGGAGAGAAGGGAGGTCGGCGGGAAGTCTAACCGAGGGCGATGGGAGAGCAAGCGTGGGCGACAGTGGGGGTGGGCGACGGTGGCGGTGGGCGACGGTGGGGGGAAGCGTGGGCGACGGTGGGGGGAAGCGTGGGCGACGGTGGGGGGAAGCGTGGGTGACGGTGGGGGGAAGCGTGGGCGACGGTGGGGGGAAGCGTGGGCGACGGTGGAGGGAAGCGTGGGCGACGGTGGAGGGAAGCGTGGGCGACGGTGGGGGGAAGCTTGGGCGACGGTGGGGGGAAGCTTGGGCGACGGTGGGGGGAAGCGTGGGTGACGGTGGGGGGAAGCGTGGGTGACGGTGGGAGGAAGCGTGGGCGACGGTAGGAGGAACCGTGGGCGATGAGAGGGGAATCGTGAGGGAAGGTGGGGGAAGGCGTGAGCGACGGTGTGGGGAAGCGTGGGGGAAGGCAGGAGGAAGCGTGAGCGGAGGTAAGGGGAAGCGTGAGCGACGATGGGGGAAAGCGTGGGCGACGGTGAGGGGAAGCGTGGGCGTGTGCGTGGGGAGGTGTGTGAGAGACGGTGGGGAGAAGCGTGGGGGACGCGGAAGGCGATAGGTCCAAATGCGATGTTTGGGGATGGGCTAGGATTAAATGTGAAAATGCTCATGGCCTATGCTTTAGTGGCTTTTTATTCTATCTCTTCGCATGATCTAATCGCTTCGCGTACTATGGAAATCGCACGACCTGAATTACCAAAGGAGGCAAACTGTGCACATTTTGAGCCCTTGTTCCTTCAGGTGGGTGTGGTTGGGACTCTCGCCAACCAAACCCGTTCTGCTCTACGACACTCTGTTTTTTGGCGCTTTGTTTTCTGGTAACCAGCCTGGCTCGGGAGGTCAACTGTGGGTTCGGTAGGCAAACTGTGCACAGTTTGCCTTCCATTTTTTGTAATTCAGGTCTTGGGCTTTAACAGGGAAGGAGTACCTTCAAACGAAAAAAGAGCCGTGCATGCACCCACTCCACCGTTATTTGAGCAAAACATGTGGGCATATAATTTCCCTTTGGCAAAAGTGGATCGCCGCAGGTACACCCTGTTTCTCGATGTTTGAACAATCGGGAGCCCCGGCTACAGTGCGCACGTGTGCTTGGATTCAGCGGGCTGGTGCTTGCAACCGAAATGCAGTTCAGGAGAACGGTAGACAACGGTTTATGAAAACAAACGTGCTTTTAAGTTCGGTTTCGTGCGGCAAAAGTGCTTATACGGTATGTTCTGGGACCAATTTGGACGCATTGATGTCAGTACAACCGGCTTGTCAATATGGCGAATGTCAGTGTGGCGCGAAACAGGGTGTACAGTCCTAGTGCAGAGTTGGGAGACGGCTGCGCGTCCGTGTACAACTGGTCACTCATTGGCAATCTATAGCACTGACGATACAGTTCATAACCACATTGAGTCGCACATGTTTGAGTCGGCTGCCGATTTGATCTACTACTGTACACGTACGTCATCCACTGCGTGGTGTGGCTGGCAAGCAGCCATCGACTACACCACATTGAACTGTAGAGTTACCAGGTGAGCAATACGCTAGGTTGGGAGGGCCTGATACACTTCCCTGAAATGAGAGGTCGAGGTGGATCAAGGCAATCGGGCCGCAACACGCCGTAAAAACAGGAGGAGAAAAAGGGCTGGAACATGAACTAGAAAAAGGGTTTATTCAACAGACACACCCGATTCCCAAATGCAGGGAAGCCTGAATTTGTTTGACAGGAATGTTTTCACTCTTCCCACAATAACTGAATGACGATGAGTTAGCAGTGAAGTTTCCAGCTTCTGTACCTTGGCCCCACTCACTCCACAGCACCAAGGTCGAGTGCGATCATTTTCTGCGGTGTGAAGTAGTAGCATTGTAGTAAAGTCGTTCACAAGCTATAGCCGAACAAATCCTCAGCTTCAAGCTCAACCGGCCGCAGTGACCAAACTTGGCGAATTGTTCCTTCGCCCCCAGCAAAACGACTTCGTAGATCACGCCTACGCACACCCGACATCGGTGAAGTTCCAGCTCCCGTCTGAGAAGAGTGGCCACGTGGCGATGGTGCGAGTTACTGCCATGGAGCGCGGCTCGTTGGTGCTTGCATGTTGGATTGCTGCCCTTGTCGCCGCACCACTCGCGATGGTGGACGCTGAGCCCCTTCACCCGACGCAAGGTGAGAGGCGCTTTGGCAGGCGGCCGCCAGAGGTGGTAGTACCCGTTGTTACCAACTGCAGAACTACATTCCGGAGGATCAATTATTTATCCGTATGACACGCCGGCGCGGGCGGGTGTAACAAGAATAAGTGACAAGATAGTTGTCACTCTCGCGGGATTCAGAATCCTACTACTAGGGTCTGTTAGAGTTAAACGACTGAGCTATTCGGCTGAGTAAGCGCTTGACACAAAAACGAGATGTGATTGCATTACTAACACTACTGTCATAATCTTCCCACATTCCACGGCCTGCAGCTTTGGTCCTGCAGGACTCGGCGTGGGGGAAGACCTTTGCTGGTTGGAATGACGCCAATCCCGACTGCAGCACCACTTTTGGCATCACCTGCAACGGCAACGGGATAATAACGAATCTGTAAGATTTATCGAGGGTCTGTCTGCGCCCACGCAGGGGATGAATGCAGTGCAAACATAGAGAGCAGGTACCAGACGGAAACCTACGATCTTGTCCTGTGGAAGCGATGTAACAGTTTCGATATGTACATCTTAGAGAAAAACACAGTCGTTTTCATCTCACTATCTCTTTCCTTATGTGATGGGCCCTGGCTGTAGTACTATGATGAGCATGATGTTACAGTAACTATTGAATCAGCTGGAACACTTGTTGCATTCGATCACATCATGATTCTTACCTCATGTTTCTGCATGTTCTTTGTTGTTTGTGCATGTGATTATACTCCAAATGTTTTGCAGCGATATTTGGTACAATACGATCGGAGGCAGCATCCCATCTAGCATCTCGGCACTAAAACAGCTGCGATACTTGTGAGTTTCGACCAAAAAAAGGACTAAGAAATACTATGTGTTCCGTGCAACGATCTAGCTAGAGATGCGTTTGATATGCACATGCGTCTCATATATGAGCAACTATCCTTCGTTTTTTGATACAGTCACAGTCACCTTGTTGGCCAGACCCGTACTTAATCCTACTTTACTCTGCAGCCAATCTGTCTCTCTTGACAACCATTCCAGTAATATGGTTTTGCTCAGTGTGGAAAGAAACGGTCGTATTGAACCTCACATACTAGTCTAGGCACTTATGCAAAGATATTGCAAGCATTCGAGAGAGGGGTGTGATGATAGTAGATGTTGCTGTGAGACTCTTTTCTCTCAAAATAGGAATGGGTTGTTACATCCGCGTCTTCCCTTCTTGCTCCTCTTTCTATTCTATGGTCAACTATCTCCGGATTCCTTCCGTTTTTTACTGTTCTTTGTGTTAATGGGAATAGAGTGTTGGCCCGCCCTCATTTGGGCAACGCCGACCTTAGTTGCAGAAGACGCAACAGACGCTGCGTCCTGCGTCTGGACGCAGCGTCTAGACGCTAGAACGCAGGACGCAGCTCGATTTGTTTTTGGGCAGCCCGATTTTTTTTTATTTTTTTCCTGATTACGAAATTTACATTCGTGATTTCGACGCGACTGTCGAAATCGTGAAATTTCGACCCCCCCTTGCCCAAATTGCCATTGTAAAACATCCCCCCCAACATTTCATAACCCTTCAATCAAAATTGAAAATGTCAAACCTCTCCACCACTCCACATCTAGAAAACCCAACCTTTGTGGCCCACCACCAAGCCCTTTTAGCAATCCAACCAAGTCTATTTGAACTTTCTCATTCCACCCACCCACCCAATTCTCTTTCATAAACCCTAGAAGTTTAGGCTTAGTAGCTTAACTCCGTTGTGTTATGGCTTCCTCAAGCAACCCTTCATCTTCCACCGCAACAAAAATGTTGTTGGGGAAAAATTTGCCTTGAAAGTGTGGAAGGTCCTCCCCCCCCTCTTCCCACGCCCTATACAAAGTTTTTTTGCCTGCCCGAAGGTTTTTTTTGCCCTGCCCGGGCTTGCGTCTTTTGGTGCGTCTTTGGGGTCCAGGTTCTGCAGCCTGCGTCTGGACGCATGCGTCCAAGACGCAGGACGCGTCTTCTGCAACTAAGACGCCGACGACTTGGTCGGATGTACGGCAGAAGCAGTCGACCGTTCACAGTGGGTGCTGGTTTACGTCGACGACCTGCTTGCTGCCAGGAGCAGCACCGCAATGCTTAAGGAGCTGAAGAAGTTGCTGGAGGCCGCCTTCGAGCTGCGCGAGATCTCGCCGGTGGTGAAGTACCTTGGGCTGGAGATCGTGCGCGACAGGCCAGCAAGGAAGCTGTGGCTGGACCAGCAAGGCTACAACGACAAGGTGCGCAGGTACTTCATCGACGAGGAGCAGGGCGGTCGAGTCCCGAAGACGCCGGTCTCAGTCGATGCTTACGCTGAGCTGACGTTCGACGATGAGGAGGCCCAGGAGCGAGAAGAGGAGGAGTACAGGCAGAAGGTTGGCTGCTGCAGTTCGCAGCGACGACGACGAGGCCGGACATCGCCTTCGCTTGCAGCAAGCTGGGGAGCGGCCTCACGGTGAGGAGCGACCAACATTGCCGCGAGGTCAATCGCTGCCTCGCCTACCTTGCAGACACTCGCGGCACCGCCCTGGAGTTCGGCAGTGGACCAGAGTCGCTGGAGCTGATCGGCCATGGACGCCGACGACGCGGGCGACAAGCAGAATCGGACGAGCACGGGCGGCTACGTGTTCGTCTTTGGAAGGGCCGATGTCTCCTAGTTGAGCCAGTGCATCAAGTGCGCGACGCTCTCCTCGACCGAGTCGGAGTACGTCGCGGCCACGGACGGCGGCGAGGAGGGGCGTTGACTTCACTTCCTCCTTCAAGAGTTCAAGCTGCTCGACGCTGGGAAGCCGACCATCCTCCGCGTGGACAACAAGTCGGCAATCACGGTCGCTGAGGGCTTGGGGTTAATAGGCAACCTCAAGCATATGGAGTGACGCTACGCCTAGCTGCAGCACATGGTGAGGCGCGGGAAGTTTGTGCTGAAGTACATCCCGACCACCAAGCAGCCGGCTGACTTCCTGACGAAGGCGCTGCATTTTTTCGGCTTTCAACCAGTGCTCTGTTGCCATCGGCCAAGTTCGTCTGGCCAACGTCGGCGACGGCGACGATGAGGTGCAGCAGTAGGCGCCGTGCCCTTCTGCACAACTGGTGCGGTGACGGTGTGCTGTGTGTGGGGTGCACACCAAGGACGAGTTTTCTCCGTGGAGTACTGCCGTATGGGCTGAAGGCCCAAGCGTGAGCGTGGCAGGGGAGTGTTAATGGGAATGGAGTGTTGGCCCCGTCCTCGCTTGGGCAACGCCGACGACTTGGTCGGATGTACGGAAGAAGCAACCGACTGTTCACAGTGGGAGAGCTGCCCGACGGGCTTCGTCGAGCTGCAGGGGACCTCTATGGTGTTGCTGTCGACCAGGGAGCTCGACAGCTGCAGCTGACTGGGCTGGGCGATGGGTGGGCCGTCGACCAGAAGGAGCAGTTCGACAGGGAGGTCGATGGAGCAGTCCGTCGACCTGACGAGTTAGCAACGGTCGGCGAGGGGAGCTCGGCGACAACAACTGACAGTTCTAGTCGACGAAAGGGGTCCGTCGACTAGGGGGTAGCTTGACGGGAGCTGTGGTTGACCAGGGAGACCTGGTGGTCGACCAGAGACACCCGATGGTCGACCAGAGGCACTTGGTGGTCGACCAGAGCACCTAATGGTGTCCAGGTCGACCGGGTAACCTACTCGATGAGTTCTGCGGAGACACGCGAACGTCGCCGAGGTCGCGATGGCGAAGGCGACTTCGTGCTGGTATTCCAAAGTCGATGTGGCTCGTCAGGCACTGACAACAGTCGACGGAGGCACAACGATGCAAGTCGGGCCAATCCTCTGTGCGCACTTGCGAGCGTGCGCACTGCTGTCTTCTACGAAGCAACGTTGGACACCCGCTTTGCTGCAGCGTTGGCACGTCGTCGATCTGCAATGTTGGGAGGTCGCTCTTCTGCAGTGCTGGCGCAAATCCTCTACGCAACGCTGGTAGGCGGTCGACCAAGCTGTGCTGGCGGTCGACCAGGCTAGCTGCAGAGTTGCTAGGTGCCTGATGTAGTCATTGTTGTGACTCCTTGTTCAATCATTCAATAATTCTAACTTTGCTAGTGAAACTCTTGCCAACTTCTCCCGTGAATGCAAGCAAAGCTACGATCACTCTTAGTAGTTCGTGCCTGCCCCCCCGCAGTCTAGATCACTACCGTTGTAGAGTGACTCTCCGCACTCTGTTGTTTGTTTTCTTTGTCCTTGCTGTTCACCCCTCTCCACCACCCTCCTTTCTCTCATCACCATTGTTTTCGTTCGCATTTTTCCTCCTAGTCAAAATGTATATCACCATTGTATAATCTGTCACTTCTCCCCTTTCTCTTTCCAATGCACACTATTCCTTCCATATTCCATCCTCATTCCTGTCTCGCCGGCATGTACCACACGCACACCACTCATAACCACAGACGACTACCTGCCAACCAACTCAGAGGCTCCATTCCTGAAGGAATTGTCCTTCTGACTGACCTAGTTTCTCTGTAAGCCTTCCTCTTCCTAGTACAATTCCACATCCATTACTCCTCTCGCTCGGATCCTGCAAGTCCCCTCATACCACTCTCCAATTTCCTTTGACGCCGTTCAGTGCTCATGGAAAAATTACCTTCCTATGAGCAACATTCACATATTCAGATGCGTTTCCCTACCAAATAACGTGGCTTTCCTTATCTGATGTCCCTCTATGCAAACTCACCCTGATTCATCACATTTTATGGTGGTTGTGACAGAGATTTACGGAACAATCAATTGACTGGATCACTCCCTGAAGCACTTGGCTCTCTTATAAATCTGGAATATCTGTAAGGCCTCTGCTGTCCTGTGACTCCTTTCCTTCCTATTCAGCTTCTCTCCTGCTTAATGCTTGCCCGCTCCTGCTGCCTCCAATCATTCTCCTGTCCAATTCATTCATTCCTTGGTAGCTTGATGCATGGCAAATTATGTAGGAAGCCTCCCTGGTATTGTTTTAGAAAATGGCTTTCCAAAAGAAAAAGTTGAAGTTGCTTTTATGTCTGATGACTGAGCTGTGGTGATTGTGGCCGTTCTTATAGGCAAGCAGCAAGATTACTAGCTGCAAACACTCTGATGGTCAGCAAAAGCAGAGAACTAGTTACTTCAGACCTATCTTCTCTCATTGCCTCTTCTGTGAACCTCAAAGTTCTGAAAAGCCAGGGAAGTCATTGCATCTGAAAAGCCAGTGCTGCCATTGTGCTTGTGGCTATTGAAGTGTCGTTTAGATCTTCAACATTGTCTGAATATTTGTGTGTGTGTTCTTCATCACAGATCTTTTAATAGGAATAATCTCATTGGGACTATTCCCTCCACAATTGGCTCCCTTACAAAATTGAATTTAATGTAAGTCCACTCAAAGCCACATGTGCTCTTATACTAAATTTCCTGGGGTTTTTTCTTGAAAATAAGCATGGGCAAGAGACAAGCCAGGCCGACCCACTACCTGCTGGGGGTGGGCCATCAATCAGAAGGACAGAGTGGGTCAGGCCCAAGTTGGGCTGGTTGTGGCTTAACTCTGGCATGGCTTAACGGCTACATGCACCATATTATGGTTTGGGTGCCCAGCTCGACCCATCAATTAGAAGGAGAGAGTGGGTCAGGCCCAAGTTGGGCTGGTTGTGGCTTAACTCTGGCATGGCTTAACGGCTACATGCACCATATTATGGTTTGGGTGCCCAGCTCGGCTACCTGATGGGGGTGGGCCATCGAGTAGAAGGACAGAGTGGGTCAGGCCCAAGTTGGGCTGGTTGTGGCTTAACTGTGGCATGGTTAAAAAGCTACATGCTGCATATTATGCTTTAGGAGGCCCAGCTCGGCCCATCTTGAGCCCCTTCTCTTCCCGCTTCTCTACCAGTAACGTCACTTGATCCCTTCCTCTTGCTGCTTTGCCCTCCCACCCCTTGCCCTCATGCCTCCATGTTTTTTTTCGAATGAATGGCCCACCTCTCTTCTCCTGTGCTCTTATGTTTTTGTCTTTAACCTTGATATCGACTCTCCTTCTTCCATCTTTGTATTCTTCTGCCCTCACCTCTCATTTGTATCCATGTGTTTTTCGTCCCCCCTCTGTCTCGTCTTTGCTCATTGGTTCTCCCCTCATTGCTGACCCTTATCTGGTTGTACACATACACTGAATGCATCGCATATCATCATAACAGATATTGGTCTGGGAATCAGTTTAGCGGCTCAATACCCGATACTATTGGCCTGCTTAGAGGCCTGACTTACATGTAAGATGAATGCATGCTTGACTACATATACCCATCGTCTGAACCCCCTTTCTGTCACCTGTCGTCTTATTCAGTGACTCCCTTTGGGTCCTTTATCTTTCTGTCCTCTCCCTCTCAGTCTCTGGTGATTTCTTCCCCCCCCCCACCTCCCCCCCTTCCCTATTCATCCCCCCACCCCCCTTCGTTTCCCACATTTAAGACCCCCCTTCGATTACCTCTGCCCTGCTTCATCGAATCCTGTTCCCTTGTGATGGTGACGTACCGGTCTTCGCCTCGCTTATCTATTCATGACCGCTTGTCAATGCCCGTAATTCCTTGTCTTCCCTCCTCTTTTTCCTTGTTTTCTTCACATTTTTCCCTTGACTTGTTACCTTGTCTTCCCTCGTATTGTGCTCCCCCTTGTATTGTTCATTTTGTACAATCTTGGTACTTATGGTACTCCCTACGTGTCTCCCCCCATCTCTTGTTTCCCTTCTGCATTCCCCCCTGTCTTGTTCCCTTAAAACCATGACTATTTTTGGTGATGTCCATCCCCTTTCCTTGTTCCCGCCTTACCTTATTATGCTTGCTCTTCATTGTGCAAATGGCTCATCATAGAAAAGGTGAAACGCCCGTTCTAGTTACTTTGCCTTGACACCTGATATTTTGCATTCACGTGACGTGAATTTCATGAAGATTTAGATGTTACATCAACTTGTTCAGTTGAAAGAGTTAATATTTTCTTTCTTTTTATCGGATGCTGTGATCGAAACTTCCCAGAGTTCTGTCTGATAACAAGCTCACGGGTTCAATACCTCCAACATTCAGCAGTCTTACAACTCTTTACGGCCTGTAAGGCATTCGCTTGGTTTAGAATCCCTTCCTCCCAATATTTCCTCCTCCTGCTCAATGTTTTCCCACTTTCAATCTCTCCAATTCAATGAGTATCGTCCCTTCTACATTTTTGTCTGCTCACCCTACCCATAAACGTACCGACTCATGGGCTCGATGCGGAGATAACTCAATCAACGGGAGGCTAGACTAAGGGCTAGGCACGGAGTAGGAGTGATCTCTGCATTCATTCCTTAGTCCTTTTTTTGTATGCTCACTACTTGCTAGTTCACGGGGAGAATTTGCAAAAGTTTCACTAAGAGATATGACAACAATGGTTCAAAATAATTGCAACAAAGTTGGCAAGACTGACTACATCAGAGCTAACAAGCAAGCAGGACGACTGCCAGCGCAGCATGGTCGACCGCGTTCCAGCACGAATTGGTCAAAATTGTGGCTCGCCAACAATGCAAGTCGACGGCGTGCCAACGCTGCAGCAAGTCAGCTGCACAGCGTTGCACCCGCAGGACAGCAGCGCACCCGTTTCGCAGGTGCTCGTAGATGATTGGCGTGCTGTGCCTTATCACCTGCACAGCGCACAAACCAGATCGTTCTCGTGCTGACGACTAGACCTGATCAGCCACGTCGACCTCGGGATACTTCACCGAGGTCGGCCTCGCCACAAACACCTGGGCAACCGTCGCGTGCCTCCGCAGAAACCCCGTCTTCCGGGTAACCCGGTCGACCGGGCAACCACCACGTCGACCAGCTCCTCCTTGTGCCCGTCAACCACCCAGGTCGACGACCACCCCTGGTCGACCACGCCAAGTCGACCACACACCTCGTCGGCCAACTCCAGGCCGACCAGCACACCTGTCAGCCGACCACCCAAGTCGGCTGCCCCAAGTCGGCGTCACCAAGTCGACGCCCTCCATAGGTCGACCTCCCACGCAGACCTCCCGAAGTCGGTGCCTTTCCAAAGTCAGCGTCCTTGCAGTGGCCCCCATGCAGGTCGACCAGCCCCGTCGACCAGCTCGCCCAGTACTGCAGGTCAGCTGCGCCTCCCGCACACCCGACTACGAAGTCGGCTCCGCCCAAGCGAGGACGGGGCAAAAAACAACTCCCGTTGACACTCGATGGATGGCTGTTAACGAATTAGTTTCTGTGGCATGCATGTATCAGAAGCATTTGCTTATGCATGTCAGAAAGGCTTGCATCGCCCCCCCTTCCTCAGTATTCTATCCCAAAAACCAGAGAACATTCTCTTGAAGTTCGGTTACCACATTACTTAATACGCCCTTCATCCCCCTGTTCCATGTATTATTTACTCATACATCCCTTGTTTGCATTTCTGTCTTTTATCCGTGTTGAACAACTCAGGTATCTTGACAACAATATGCTCTCTGGCACCATCCCCGTCGAAACCTTTTCACACCCAAGCTTGTTATTTGTGTAAGCCAATCAATCCTGCAATGTTTCCTGCTCACCTATCTATTGTGTCACCAAACGGAACGAATCAGTCTGGGTCAAATTGAACCAAACTGGGTCCGACCTTGGTTTGAAATCCCCCCCCCCCCCCACCCACCCCCCTCCCCCCCCCCCCCCCACCGGCCGGAACGGTTATGGAGCCTGAGATTGAGCTGCAGCAACTCTGTGTGCTGACCAGAAACCAGCACGGTACATTCAGTCCGATGCGGCTCATCTAAGAATCTTGAACCAAACTGAACTGAATGGTTTAACCCTAACCAGTAAAGATTCAGATGTAAGCACTTTTCGGAAAAGAAGTTCCGTGTGGTACACTTCTCATCTCTATGCAATGTCACCACGCTGTGCTGAGCTCTTAGGATCAAACTATAGTATGTGAAATTTATCAGATTGGATGTACTATGTAAGTATGTGTTGGTTCAGAATACATCCTCTATACATTTTTTTGACACGTTTGTAGATATATAATATCTTTGTTCGCTATACATATTATTGTCAGCTTGTGTGCGTTTACTTGTTTCTTATTCTCTTGCTTGTCTCGTGCTTCTGTCACAGATACCTTGATGGGAATCAGCTCAGTGGTTCAATTCCCGCTCCAGTTAGACCATATGCTCGTCTGGAGGAACTGTAAGATCCAGTATCCCTTATCTTTGCTCTTCTCGTCCACCAGCTTATCTGGTTGACACTTCTCATCCGTAACTCATCTGTAAAAATCCAGCCATTTAAGTGTCCCTCTCTGTTTTCCTACTATCACATTCCTTTATTCTAGTGAGTTAACCATGGTGTTATAATCTTAACATTCGTTATTGATTACGCCATCACACCAGAATCCACTCAGAGCCATGCTTGTTTGGCAAAAGGTACAGGGGCTTAAAGATATCTGACTTGAGGCGAGTTGGAATGCCTGCAGATATTGTCACAGGGTTGGAGAAGTGGCTGTAGCCTTAGAAGCAGCCCAATATTACACTCCTCCATTCTAAGTCTGGATGGCACACGTTGTAACAGCTCTGTCATCTATTGACCTTCGGTTTTATCTGCAAACATTGTTACAATATACAGCATTCCATGACATTGTCAGTGCACATTTCTCATGCCCGTCTCAACTGTCATTTCCTCGATCCCCCATTCACCTCTCGTGCTTATCATCTCAGATCACTTAGTAGAAATCAGCTCATAGGCTCAATCCCCGGAAACCTCAACTTGTTTACAACTTTACGTTTCCTGTAAGTTCTTGGGTTCCCATAACACTTTCCTTCCTCTTTACCACGCTGTCCCCTGCTAGTCTGTTGCCAGAATCTAATATCACCTCACAACTCTGTTTTTGAAAAGCTAGCATTGCTTTTGTATCCATTTTTGTGAAGTTAATCAGGTAGAGGCATGTCAGGATGAAATTTTACAAACCTAATTGGAGTAATATTTCTGCTCCTGACATACAAAATCCTGAAGGGCTTCCCTTTTCCAGCTCTTCTTGTAATGATCAGCTCCAGTGTCTCTTTCTCTCCATTGCATTCTTCAATAACAAATCACAGTTACGTCTCATCCAACCTGCTCACAGGCAGCTTTCCTGCTAATCTCAGTGCCCTTGGGAGACTGAACCGTCTGTAAGAGAAGGCCCATTTTTCCTCCTCCTCCTTCTCCTCCTCGTCTCACTTCGCTGTCTTACACTTCCTCGTGTTTTCACATCCTTGCCATTACCCCCTCTCCTCACCTCTTCCATTATCTGCAATGGTCTGCTTCTCATTTTCTGAGCACATTAAGTTTTTACCCACTCATATTAAGTGTTTTTAAAAGGAGGACAACTATTTGGATCTATTGTTTCGTTGACCTCTTCTTTGTTGTGCACTCATCTCCTTTCTCATCCATTTCTGGCCGCCAGGGAACTTGCATTCGATTTTCCTACCTCCATTGTTCCCTATTTTTTTTTCCATTTATCTCTTTTCAAGTATACTCTTCTTGTCAGCTCAGCTCGCTTTCCACTGGTTCTTTTTTCATCTCTTCCCCTCTATTCTCTCACTTTGTCTTTGTAGATGCCACACCTTGGAGTATGTGAAGAAGGCAATTCACCTCACTTCTTCTATCCCTGTTCATCCTTCTTGAACCAATGCACCTTCTATGAACAACTTCTGTAGCACGGTTACTGCAGGATGTTTATTTTTTCTGTACCTCTGATGGGGAGTGGTTGCTCCTCTTACCAATGTTTCATTACCGTTTCATTTCCTTGAATCTTCTATCCCTCTTTTCCTTCTTTCACAATCGCAGTGATGTCAGTCACAACCGCATCACTGGCTCGTTTCCTGCTGCATTATCTATCCTATTCTTCCGGGAACTGTAAGACTGCATTTCTTGGCTAAGACTGCGTTACTGTGCCTGCGAGGTGAGCATTGGAGCCACGAGCCCCTAGGGAGGGCAGAGGGGTGATCTCGTGCGGCCTTGGCCTGAGCGTCGTAGGGCTGTGACAATGAACCCGCGCGAATGCTGTTGAATGCCATGGCCCATGGCCCGAGCCTCGTAGCCAGATTGGCCTGCCGGACCAGAACGATATCGACCCAAGTTGGCTCCCTCACGTGTTGTTCTGGTTTGGGTGCACAGTCATCTTACTGCCCCAGGCAGCATTGATGCAGCCGGGTCTCGATCGGCCTCACCAGACCAGCCTGGCTAGGAAGACGTATTGCCATGCCATTTATGTTGCTTCTCTTCATCCATTGCTTGTGGCTCTCCTGTATTCACCTATGCAGGAACCTTGCGGGTAATCAGCTAAATGGCTCCATTGAAGCTCTTGGATCATTTCCTTATATAGAAGACTTGTAAGATCAATACTATTTGCAACTATCTTTTCTCTTTCACTCCGTTCCTCCCTTGGCCCCATGTGCAATTTTTCTAGCCTTCTTATCCCACCCTTCTCTTCCACTGATCTTCCGTCTCCTACTCACACATCTGACCGCCACCACCAGTATCTCTGATGGGCAAAAAAAAAAGTTATGACATGAAACCTTCAGAATTGGGTTGCTCCACAGTTGGCTGATAGCGTTTTCAAAGAGCTGATGTGATGTAGGATGGCTGCTGGACACCTAGATTTCAGTAACCTCTACCTCTCCAATGAAGGAGCAAGTGGGTTGCTCCATAGTTGTTTGGAGTGTACAAAGAGGTAAGTAGTACGTGCATCGTTTTGACTTGAGTCGAGTGGCGAATATATCTTGAGTTCGTCCGCCGTGTTACTCACCCTTGTATTTGAGCATTTTCTTAAAGAAGAAACCTCATCGCTGCCATTTCTCATGACCTCGCCTCATCGCAGTTGAACGCTCCCAGCTGGGCTCAAATTCACATCGAGCTCTCCCGTTTGCCAATCTCTGCTATCCATTGGACGTTTCATCTTGTTCCAGGTATCTTTCTTCCAACCAGTTTTCCGGCAGCATACCTGCTAGCATCAGCAGCATAACAGATATGAGAACCTTGTGAGACTGGACGGAGAGCATGGCAAGATTGATGCGTTGTGAGCACAGCTTTAGATTGACAAGCGCGATCAGAGTATGAGAGATATGTGCATGTGAAAGCCTCATGTTCCTATTTTCGTTCTCTGTTGTCATGGCTCTGTTCGTGCACCGATAGTGTGGCGCGCTGCCAGCTGTGGCTTGCAGCAGCTTCATCCACCTGTGTACATGGCAAAGGTTATAGGAGCATTCAGAATGATATTATGGTTGAATCACTTTGCATCCTTCACATCCTTCCAGCTTACGTTCTGTGTTTTATAGTCTTGTTAACTCTGTTTCCGCCTCTGTGTTGCTATTTCCATTGCTTGATTCCCCAACCTAGCTATCCCGTTTGCCATCAGCACCTTTTATTCTGTGTTCTACCCTGCATGCTTCGTCCTGTACCAGAGATCTTTCTTCCAACCAGTTTGACGGCAGCATCCCTGCTAGCATCAGTGAACTAAAGAGTCTGAGAATCTTGTGAGATTGGTCGGAGAGATTGGCAAGATTGATGTGTTGTGGGAACAACTTTAATTTGCGAATAATGGCTGGAATGTGAGAGATACGTGTATCTGAACTCGTTGTGTTCCCACCTCTATCCTCTGTTGTCCTGGCTACAAATTCTGTTCGTGCACCCCTATTGTGGAATGCTGCTGTATAGCTGTGGCCTGTAGCTTCTTCCACTTTTGTACATGGCAAACAATGAAGGAGCATCCGAAATGAAGATTCTAGTTGAATTACTTTGTCCCCTGATTTACTTCCGTCCGAGTTATTTTGTGTAATTAAGCTTTCTGACTTCATTTTCCCATTCCATTTGCATTGTTCACTCTGTTTCCACCTTTCTTTATCTGCTTCCATTGCTCATTTTGATCATGGCTTTCCCGGTTTCCATCAACACTTTCCATTGTGTGCTAATCCTTGCACGTTTGATCTCGTTTCAGAGATCTTTCTTCCAACCAGTTGGACGACAGCATCCCTGCTAGCATCAGCAAACTAGATTGTCTGATTACCTTGTGAGATTGGACACATATTTAGTCTGAAAAACGTGATTGGATGTGAGGGTGTAGCTTGAATGTGAGAGGTAGGTGCATCTGAACTCCTTTTGTTTCTACTATGATTCTCTATCGCCATGGTATTGTTTCTGATCGTACACCCTTATTGTTCATCGTTTCCTGTTTACACGTTCCCTATGTTGAGTTGCTGTTCAGCACCGGTCTGTTATTCCATCCAGGTCTTTTGTTTTTCTTTCTTTCTGCTTCAGACTTCTCAAGATCCCTGTCTTAGGCCCTTCTCTGCCCTTTCTCATCCCTACATCCTTCCCTTCGTCCCTGATTCATTCTTCTTTATCTCTTTATAAGATATGCAGCCACGCTTACTCCGCACATTGAGTCTACTCATTGCTCTCCATCAAGTGTTTAATTAAGTGTTTTCATGTTCTTGTGCTTCATACAATTTTCTTGCATTCCAGTACCACCACCGTTTTTGTTTTGTTTTTGTTGTCGAAGCTTATACTACCACCCATTATCACCAATATCTATGTCTTTCACTCACGTCCATATTTCTTTCTCAAAGCATGCCATGTAGCTCATTGGTTATAATGCTTAATCTCACTGGCATTTCTCCAGAAATATATTACTTCTAAGCAGCCAGTTGATATGATAAATATATGTAACTACAAAAGAACAATAAAACGCCTATGTTTAGCTGGATTTATTCACAAATCCCAGCTAAAGTTCTGACATCGGCTCTCTGTTCATCATACACAGTCCTCCCTTATTCCTCCCTCCCTTTCCATGTTTTCTTCCCCGTCTGCCTGTTTAACTGAAACTCATGGCAGCTGCGTCACTTTTCCCACCCCCTTCAGTCTTTCTGTTTGCAGGCGCAATGGTTATGACACTAGAAACCAATGTACTTCCTTTGTCTCATCCGTCTTCTGTCACTTTCCCGTGCATGTTTCATCAACAACACAGGGATTTAAGCAACAACAAGCGTTCCGACTCAATCCCTTCCTCTATCAGCACCCTTACAGACCTGGAAAATATGTGAGTCCTGGTGTGTGTAGGGTAAATCTATCTCAATTGAAACTGATGAACTTTGATGACTTTGTAAGGCCCAGCACACACCTTTTGCATGCCTCTCTTCCCCAAACCTTTTTGCGGCTCATCATCTTTGTAACGCCTAACATATGCACTTGGATGGTGTCCTACCATACCATACCATGGCTGTCTTAGAGCTGAGAGATTGTAAGAGCCATAAAGGCATCCATGAAATACACAGTGTACATTTTCTATGTGAGATTTTTTCAGGATATTCTGATTTGTGGGATTCTCCAGAAACTTTAAGACCTCATTCTGATTATGCTTGACTGAGGCTTCTGCAACAAAAGTCTCGAAACTAGTGCTGGAAATGCAGTGCAAACCAGATGTTTACAGTGAAGTCAACCCGTGCCCAAGTGCACACGCGTTGGGTCAAGCAAACTCGGGTTATCAACAAACATTTGGATTAGGGTTCGCTGCACATCTACCCCATTCTCATATTGGTTACCACCCTCTCCCCTGTGCCCCTGCTGCCTGTAGGAACTTGGCCAGTAATGAGCTGTCAGACTCCATCCCATCGCAATTCAGTTCCTTAACCTGGCTCACCTACCTGTAAGCCCTTCTAGAACGAGCAATAAGCTTTCTAGTCCTGACTACCAGTACCCAGTTTGTTCCCGTCTCGCCCTGATACACCTACGCAACCAATCCTGAATCAACCCTCTCGATTTATAAAACATCCTCATGTAGACTATATCCTTAGGCTGTTCTCCCTCATACTATATCCTACATATTATCCCTGGTTGTCCCATTTGTCTGCTCTCTCTGTGGCAGGGATATGAAGCTGAACCAGCTGACAGGGCCCATCCCAGAGAGCTTCTCCGCACTCACAGATCTCCAGGAGCTGTGAGTTGAATACTCATGCGTCCAGAAGCCCCATGCACCCAGAATGACACTGGCTGGGGGTGATTAGAAGGAGGAAGGAAGTATAGCATTGTTGCACAGATGCTTTGATGACGGTGGGTAGTTAAGAAATACAGGAACCAGCCAGCCTCTGTCAATACTCCATGAGGACGCATTCATGTCAGCGTTCAACCATGGGCACATCATTGGATAATGTACCATCGGAACATTGCTGTCATTCACGGTTGCTGTCATTCACGGTTGCTGTCATTCACGGTTGCTGTTATTCACGGTTGCTGTCATTCACGGTTGCTGTCATTCATGGTTGCTGTTATTCACGGTTGCTGTTATTCTCGGTTGCTGTTATTCACGGTGGCTGTTATTCACGGTTGCTGTTATTCATGGTTGCTGTTATTCACGGTTGCTGTTATTCACGGTTGCTGTTATTCACGGTTGCTGTTATTCATGGTTGCTGTTATTCACGGTTTCTGTTATTCACGGTTGCTGTCATTCACGGTTTGCTGTCATTCACCAATGCTGTCATTCACCATTGCTGTCATTCTGTATGTGCAGGTGGCTTGACAGCAACCAGCTCACTGAATCGATTCCGTCTGCGATTGGCAGCCTCCCTAACATTAGAAATTTGTGAGTGGTGATTGGTAGGTGTGTATTCTAAAGATATTTGAAACGCATAGTGACAAACCAACACAAACATGAGCTGAGCCTTGTACTAGGCATAAGAAACAGAACAGAACCAGTCTCATTTCTGTTCGAGGCGGTACAGTTCAGCTCTCAAACCGGAACAAGGGGAATTCTCTGGCCTCCTGAACTACAAATCTAACCTGCACTATTTTGGCTAAAACCAGTTCAGCCAGTTTGCCCTCTGAACCAGTTTGACCGAGCCATGTTGAACCTAACCGATCCGACGCTGCTCGTCGAGCCAAACCATGTGAGTGGTTGATGGGGTTGCTGCAGTTGAAAGAGGCACCCCGTACTGTGCCCCCCGATGGCCAGGGTCAGCAGCACCCTGTGCTGGCATCCATCCAGGTGATCTGGGAGCAAGGGGAAAAGAGGGCAGACAGGTAATGGAGGGCAGGCACAGTGGTATTGTGTGCCAACAGGAATCTACAAGGGACCCCATTCCACAGCTGGAAGGCTGGTATAACAAGAAGGCTGTTTGATATTTTCTGGGTGCTTGGGGACTACGCATAGGTGCGAACTAAAATGGTGTGACCTGTACCGAGATACCTCTCGTGTGCCGAGTGTGGTTACAAATAACCTGGTGGGTCCCCAGCTGGTCCGACCTGTACAAGTAGTTATTTGGTGCGACCCTGTGCTCCGTTCAACCGGTGGGTCCCCATCTTGGTTCTTAATCATGCCTGCCTAGCGTATACATACTAGAGCTTATGAATAGTACTTAGGCCATATCTTCTGTAGCAGGCACAAAGGAACACTGCAATAGAGAAATGGATACTGTTTGCAATCTACCAGCATTTGTTGTCACGGAATCCTGCCACCGTGGGCACAAGCACTTTCAAAAATTTACGAAGAGTAATGGAGAAAATTTGCACTTGTCACGCGATTTCACTCCACTTTCCTGTCTGATCTCCTTTGAAACAGTGGTATATCCTTTCCTATCGTCTCCTCTTCTTTCTTCTCCTCCTATCTGCCCTCATCTCATCTGCTCTTTTCTCCACCACTCTTCCCCTTCCCTCTCTCTTCTCTGTCCTCTCCCCACCTCTTCTCTTCCATGTGTACACACCCACGTGTTTGTCAAATGCCATTCATCCACAATGCCTCCACCATGCCTCCACCATGCCTCCACCATGCCTCCACCATGCCTCCACCATGCCTCCACCATGCCTTCACCATGCCTTCACCACCATGCTTTCACCATGCCTCCACCATGATGGCCTGCATATCGCTGGCCAACAACAATCTTTTTGGACGCATACCAGACGCACTCACGCTGCTCACAAATCTCAAGACATAGTAAGACATGCTTGCTTGTTCACATACATGCGGCTGCACGCACTCTTATGCAAACCTGTCTGATCAGAACTGACTCTCTAAACAAACGCTTCTTACTCAACAATCGTCTAGCTTGCTCTGAAGAATGGCTAACGCTATTCCTCAGTTCATCCCTGACCTGCAACCTACACATCATCTTCAATTTCTCGTATCTAGCAACAACCACACATGGTGTCTGTCTCAACCTCTCCTTTAGGTGCTCTGAAATGACTAACGTGCTCTCTGCCACTGTCCTTCCACCCTGTCCTCCCACCCTTGCTCCACCCCCACAGCGACCTCTCTCACAACTATCTGACTGGCGGCCTTGTGAAGCCAGCTAACGTGCTGGCTGTGCTTTCATACAACTATCGGACACTCTGCCTGGACAGCCGTCAGACTTGCTCGATTTCAACTGCTTCAAACTGGCTTCGGGAGAAACGGAGCCGGTGCAACGCACTTCGTCAGCATGCCGGACGTTTTGCGGCATCTCAATGGGTTCTACCTCTGGGGGTTGCAGCGGCCATGGGGTGTTGTGCTATCCCGACGGACCTAACTTGGTGCCTACCTGCGTGTGTGAAACGGGGTTCTACACATTTCGAAGGACCTACTGTCTTGCAGAAGGTAACTGCATTCATGGGTGAGTGGAGATAAGGCACGTCTATATGCTCTCAAACAGGGAATCTCCCTTCATAATCTCGTTGCCTGCAGTCAGCAAGGCATCCATTTTCAATTCCACTTCACTTCCCAATCTTCAATCAACTTCCCACACCCCCTAACATTGCCATTTCACCCTCTCTTCTTGTTTCGTTTCCATCCCTTTCTACATATTCACAGAATCGGTCCTTGCCTCTCCACTTGATAAGGCCATTCTCCAACCATCAACAGTGCTGATGGCAGGAGTGAAAGCAGAGGCCAAGGGAATGTTCACTTCTGATCCGGTGCCCCTCTTTGTGTACGAGAATGGGCGAGAGGATCCGGGCTGTGGGTTTGAGCTGGCCTTCAGTGTCAACTTCACCTTCGCCCTCTCGCCCAAAGCCAAGGCCGCTTCAAACGGCTTTGCCTTTGTTGTGTCCGCAACCAAGACTGTGGGGAGCAGTGTCGATGTGGGGTTTGGTGGGATGGACGAGCGAAGCATGGCGATTGAGTTTGACGTGCTACAAAACAAGCCAGCAAAGCCGGTGCTAAACAGGTGGCTGTCGCTTTGTGCTGTGCTGAAGCCGGGACCACCGCAGGGTGAGGGCTTGCCAGAGCAGCCGCGGGCGTTCTACTTTGGCTTCGTGGCGTCCACCACAGTGAAGCCGTTCATGATTCAAACCATCCTCAGCTCAGCCCTGCGCACAGGTGATTCATACCATCCTCCGCTCTCCTTTTACTGTGAAGAGAGATCGCGTGGGTGTAGCGTAACCTCAGCTCTGCCCTGCAGAGGTGGGACGTTGACAGCTCTGTTGACTGCATTGAACGTGCCCTCCATGGGCTTAACCTATGCACTGTCGCCATGGATGCCTCGGCTGGCATATTCATGCACTACCAATGCGGTTTTTATATATTCAAACCCTTCACTTCTGCCTTCCCTTCTTTTCTGAATTCACTGCTTCCCTTTTGACAGAGGCTCCTCCTGCGCGGGGTCCAGTCAACATCACTCCAGGCAAGTCATTGCACGCCCTTTGTTGACACACAGTTGATCTGCACCCGAACACATCACTGTACCAGTCGCCAATATGCATCTTTGATTGTGCTTCTTGAGCTGGCATGCCACCAGCCGCGTGATTTCGTTTGACTGCACATCCTTACTGCTCTGAACATTTCCCATCAGCCACTTCACTTCCTCTCCCCCTTCACCTTTTCTACCCACACTGTCGTCCCAATTCCACTGCCCTCACCCCCCCCAACTGCTCATCCCTTATTCTCCCACTACAGCTTACGGTTTAGAGGTATCGCTCAATACATTCGTGCCTGCACAGGCGAGCCCCTTCCCGCGCTATGTGAGTGCAGACTACCGAGTGTCGGCCGGGCAGAAGGACTCGTGGGTCTTCAGGGACCTCCACTCCTGGGACTCCGTGCCCTTCCTGGGCTGGCCCGTCAAGGACCAGAAAGATTGCAGTGAGTGCAAAGCGGGCAGGGGGGGGGGGGGGGGGCAACTATATTTGAGGTAGGCGTGCTGTCGTGAGGAGTGCAGCATGATAACATTTCAACGTTTGTTTCTTGTTCACCAATTCTGACTCTTTTTCTCAAGTGCTCTTTTTAAACCCCAAATCTTACTGCTGTTCTTGCTGCTCTCCTTCGTGCCTTTTCTTGTTCACCAGCTTTGTACCCACTAAAAGGGGTCCTTGTGTACTCTTTCCACCTCTCCTTCAGACGCATGCTGGGCATTCGCAGTTGTGTCAAGCATAGAAGCAGCATACGACATCGCAATGAATGTAGAGGCCCCAGTGATCTCAGTGGACTCGCTCTTCACAGCCATGAATCTCACCACCCAGGCAGCCAAGTGCACTGCTGGAGGCTCTCCAACTGAAGCCTTTGAGAAGCTAACGGCGCTGCCTAAGGGGGCAATTACCATGGAAGGCAATAAGGTATGGAAGAGAGTAAGTTCTGGAAGGCAATAAGTTATCAAAGGCGATAAGGTGTGGAAGGGAGTAAGGTATGAAAGGCGATAAGGTATGGAAGGCGATAAGGTGTGGAAGGCGATAAGGTATGAAAGGCATTAAGGTGTGGAAGGCATTGAGGTGTGGAAGGCATTGAGGTGTGGAAGGCATTGAGGTGTGGAAGGCATTGAGGTGTGGAAGGCATTGAGGTGTGGAAGGCATTGAGGTGTGGAAGGCATTGAGGTGTGGAAGGCATTGAGGTGTGGAAGGCATTGAGGTGTGGAAGGCATTGAGGTGTGGAAGGCATTGAGGTGTGGAAGGCATTGAGGTGTGTCCAGAGAGATGATGATGATGCTTGGTCGGTGACGATTGTCACTCTGTGATAATACCATTGGGTTGATGATGAAACCAGGTTCGTGTTGATACTGATTTAACGAAAAAATGCCATGGAAGCTGAGGGGTTGTGAGACGGAATGAAGGTGCGTGAATTAGTAAGGCTGTGGGAGACAGTGAGGTTTTTTTAAAGCCATGCAAGCAATGATGATGGTGATGATAATACCAGGTACATAGAAAGAGTTCCATTGGTAAGCAGATAAGGCTGCTGATGTACATCTATAGAGCTATATTACCAGTTTGTCATTAGGGGATTGTCATCTATGCATGGTAAGAGTGAAAGTGGGTACATGAATTACTCCCAAACCCTGGGTTGCTATAATGGCCATAAACACTGCCCATCTAAATCAAAAAATTCGATACACTCTTGTCACAGCCTTACACACTCTCTCCTTCTTCTGCCCTATTGTTTGACCTTCGACTCTCGTCCCAACCCTGAAAAAAAATAATAATACAGAAAATCAAGTACCCTGTCCAAGGCTTTGAGCGCACTTCCTTCAAGGGGTATGTGGGGCTCATGCTGGCCGTGCAGCGGCAGCCAGTGGTGGTTCACGTTGATGCTACTGTTGCTTCGTTTACCAAATATGATGGGGTGAGTGCTGCCTGAGAAGAATCACGTCAGATCTCTATTCTGCGGTATGGAAAGTTCTGTGTGAAATGAGAGTGTTCACTGTTTCCTGGTCATCACCAGTGTGCTTGGTATACTTGGTGTGTGCTTGCATGCGTGCGTGTGTGTGGGGAGGGGGAGGGTGTTGGTGTGGGTGTGTGTGGGTGGGTGGGTGCGTGTGTGCATGCGTGCGTGTATGCCTGTGTGTGTGTGTGTGTGTGCGCGCGCGCGCGCGCACCCGTGCGTGCATGTGTGTGTGTGTGGGTGCGTGTGTGTGCGTGCATGCGTCCAATTGTGCGTGTGTATGCTAGGCTACCATGTTACATTTGTGATGCTTATACACATTATACATCGAAGATTATGTGCATTGAGCCTTTTCATTGCCCTTGTGTCTGCAGACCTTCAAGTATCAGGATCTTGGCTGCTATACCGGAAACCTTAATCATGTTGTACTCGTTATTGGCTACCTCGTGTTGAGGAACGATGGGAGCGAGAACCGCATTGCACCGCCTTTTTGGATCATCCGCAACTCGTGGGGCGAGGCATGGGGAGACAGGGGCCACATGCGCATGGACATCCAGGGAGGGGATGGCGTGTGTGGCATCAACGTGCTGCCTGGCATCTACCCCATTGTCAAGAGTGAGGCATCTACACCATTGTCATTAGCTTGCCCACACACATGGCATTTGACCCCTTGTCAAGGCAGAGGCTTGTGCACATAGTCAGTAGCAACCTATCTGAATTACCACATGTACAGACAGATAGCTATCTGGTCTATGTCTCTGGCAATATGGTGCTATTTGTTCTTTTTGTTTCTTTTCATCTTCATACCGGTCAATCCTTGATGCATATGCACATTCCCTAATGGTCCTGTCCCACATTTTTGTCACGCTTGTGCCATGCATGCAGTTCCAGGGGACCCGTGTGGCTTGAAGAGCTACAAGGGCGATGGAGACCTGCAGCCCAGCATGAACCCGTGCGGTCGCTTCACGTGCACACCCTTCCCCAAGACCAACAACAACACCTGCACCTGCACTCTTCCCGCTCAGACCAGGCAGCCCTTCATCGAGGCTGCAAATGGCTATGGAAGCACCTGTGTCTATGGTGAGACATGCCTCAAATAACATATATTGTCCGCAAGCCAGATATGTTTTGTGTTGTTTTCTGTGAGCAAGACATATGTTTATGTTCACAACCAACAGGGCCCAATTAAACGTAAGACCAGCTAACATTAAGGGATGTGGTTTTAGGAAAGACGTGGTGAAGCATTCATGCACATCCCACTTCTTTTTCTGCATTCTCTACCGAAAGAAAAACCCTGCCTCCATCCCCTTCCACCTCTCTCTCCATCTCTCTCCTCCGCCTTTGTCAGTAAACGTGTGTGGGTCGTACTTCAAGAACCCTTGTGCTGTGGGCACATGCATCAACGATGGCAAGGGCTCCTACTCATGCATCTGTCCACTCAACTACGTCTCCAGCACAACCTTTGACAACTTCCCCACCTGTGATCCAGGTGCTGCTGCACTTCACCCCCACCTTCCTCCGTCTCCTTGTTTCTCCAATGGCTATACCCCTTCTACCTTTTCGTGAACAATACTCTCACTATCTAGCTCGTTCAGCGCAATGTCAACAGTTGACCTTTGAAGCACCTCTAGAAGCAATATAGCTTGATGAGTGCACGATAGAGTTGGTAATCACACCCTACTCCCTCACTCTCATCCGTGCTTCTTCAGTGCTGTTTTGTTTAGCAATTTTAGCCCAAACTCCTCCGCTCTCCCTCCGTCACTCTCTCCGTCTTCCAACTAACACCAGCACCGTCAGCATGGCTGTGAAAGGTGACAACTGGTGGTGCTCTGACATCTACCCTCTCGTGGGCCTCACCCAATCGCAGTTCACATCGCAGAATCCAGTAAGGAGAGACTAATCAGACTCGGGGAAAATCATGGTATGCATGACAAGGGCACGGGGAAAAGGGAAGGACAAGATAGGAACAACTCGCTTGCCGACTGACATGCTTCTATGCTCCAATTGTACACATGGCAAGCACAGGAGGGAGTGGGAGGTGCAGGCATCAAATTAAGTGGCTTGCAGGAAGGGCACAAGGTTATGGGAGAGATAGGCTGCAAGTGGCTCACAAACCTCATGTGTGTGCTTCTTAGTGTCCTTAAATTGTGTGCCTCTCGATGCCCCCTATGTTTGTGCTAAGCAGTCACTCGTGTGCACCAAAGCCTTGCCAAAAGGGAGAGTGCTTCGGATCATCAATGCTCCTGCCATCCCCTGCACTGCCTACTTCTTCACTCTCAGTGTGAGTGCGGGAGGCCCTTTTGATGTCCCATGAAGCTTTTTCGTTGCAATAAGTCCTCCTACTCCTCGCTTCCTGCATCACCCTTCATCGTCACTAATTATGATGTGTTTGCTTCCATGCTCCCTTCATCCTCCAGGGCGACACGTGCCTCTCCACTGCCACCTCTCTTCGCACCACTGTGACTGATCTCCTGAATCTCAACCCTGGCCTTGACTGCGTGCAAACCATTATGGCTGGCCGTTCTATCTGTGTGGAGCGCAATGAAACCTATGCCTACAGCGTCCCTGAGTGTGTGAAATACACCATTCTCACAGCAGACGACACGTGTGAGAAAATGCTGCAGGGGCAAGGATTGCAGAACGATCCGTCTATCTGGGCTGAGCTCTACCGCAACAATCCCGGTCTTCTCTGCTCCAACATCGTCCCCTCGTCTGCCTCAGCCATTGGCAGCAACGCCGGCGTGCAGGTGAGGGGTGGAAGTGGGTCAGGAACAGGTTTGGGTAGGAGAGACGTTAAATTGAGAGAATAATTGGACGGCTATGGAGTTTTTTCACCACACTGTTCACTTATGTTATGCGTTTCTGCACCCACAATGTATCACCATTCTACTACCTGGTCTAGTTGCACTATTACCAACTAACTCCTATCTTGTCCTCCATGCATATCCCCCTCTGCCCGATCCCCTCTTCCTTTCCTGCACTACCAGGTGTGCCTGAAAGCGGAATATTGGCCGTTTGAGCTTGGCAGATGCAATAAGGGCCGCTCCAAGAGCGTGTCGCCATCGCTGACCTGTTCCGGTGCTTACAGCTACTATGGCGGCACTCCAAGCCAAGCAGCTGCTGATTTTTCTCTCTACAACGGCAATGCATGTGCCAAGAATGTTGGGTCAAAGTTCATATGTGTGCCACGCTAGGTGAATGTGTTGATTTTTGCTTCAATCTATGTCCATTTCGTGCTATGGGGTGATATTTGCCTACATCGCAGCCATTCCAGTGTGCCTTCCACTGTCTACAACCTGCCTAGTCTCATCTGTGCCAATGTACCATATTTCTATTTCTATTTCTATTTCTATTTCCATTTGTGTTTCTATGACCTGCCTATGTACCAGAATATATGACCCGAGGGACTTTTTACAAATCCCTTGGAAATTGCTAGAATGAACATCATAACAGCACGGGTTTTGTAAGACGCATGTATATCTTGTTTTCATATTAGACGCCCCTTTTCTCCTACGTAGCTGAGCTGATAGGCTCATCATTTCCTTTGGCTGTCTTGTTGCATGTTTCCACTGTTATGGTGGCAGCGGGTTCTTTAACCTGTCTATCTCTCTCTAGAACAAGCCTCTGTGTTGATGCTATGGGGGGTATTTCCATGCAGGTTGATAAGTAATTACAGAAACGTCAACACTTGTAACCCTGTTATCCCTTAGCAGCCCACTACCCCTCCAGGCGTGTGTAGGACATCCCCCAGGTGCAGTGGCCATGGGTCCGCCTGCATCTGAGGGTGTGCCGCCTCGATCCTGGCCGGGCTTTGGTGTGCAAATCGTTTGCCTGGGAGCATTGGAGAGCCGCCGCCCAGCGCTGGCTGAAATGGCCAGCCCTCCTTGCGGATTCCGCCAATGGGTTGGCCCTCGGTGATAGATCACTGCTGCTACTAGTTGCTCACAGTTACACAAGCAATAGGAACTACCATCCAGCTTGGGTTTCCTGGAATCTCGCTGCACGACGAAGGCAATGGATGGCACAGAACGCCGTGGTCACTCTAGTCGCTGTGTCCCATTTGCCGCATATCCCAAGGTTGGTAACTGTTGAGAGGAAAATATATGTATTCCAACGCCCCCTCACCCTCACCAGCAATTCTCCTGTATTTCCTTGCTGCCCTGATAGTAGTAGGATGCAGTCCACCAAGGGTTCGTGTAGGCTCACACACCACAATAACAACGGCACCGTGGAGAAGGCTGACAGCCAAAAACGGGGTCCGGAGTGTTTTCTGCCAAGAATATGCGAGAAGGTTTGCGCGATGCTTTCAGAAAACAGCGACCCCAAAATGCAACATGTGAGACATCAGTTCCGTCTTGGGTTATGGTCACCTAAGTGCCACCCAAAAGTGACTTTCCCGTCAGTAGCTGCAGACCCCGCGCTTCTCATCTTTTGCAATCCACATACCACATTGTGATTGTGTTGATTCCCAGAATTGCACACCAGAGTCACACAACCAGTTTATGTTGTTGGGCCTGGTCTGAACTGGACCAGGCTGCCCCCAGCGTGTGTCAAAACTAACCCCAGCTTCTATAACAATTAGGGTGTGTTCAATACAGGTAGGTCCTACAAGATGAACCGAAACCGAATCTTGAAGTGTAACTTGCTCCAAGTCGAAATAATTGGAGTATACTGTGGTAAGTGTCACACCGAGCTTTAGCCCACTCCACATTGCCATCGCCATCAGTGCCAGCATCCCCTCCTGCTGCCGGCAAGTTCTAACATTGCTGGCACAGCAGTCAGCTCAAAAGCAGCAGCAGCAGCAGCACGAGGACAGCCACAGCGCCAGCAGCAGCAATGCCAGCCATGGCTTTGCACGATAAACTGCTGCTTTGTTGGAGGGAAAGGCGGAGGGCGCACTAGGAGCTGCAGTGGGAGGAGGTGGAGGGGGTGCTGGCATTGGCATCGGGGAGGGTGCTGGCGCTGTTGATTGGGAGGGTGGTGGTGCTGGTGATGGGGAGGGTACAAGTATGGGGTAGGATGATGGGGATGTGGGATCAGAGAGGGGAAGTAAAGGAAGGCATTGAAAGGTTGAAACAGGTATGATCCAATAAAAGCCATGAGGAGGCGTGCAGCAGAAGCGCAACAGTACACTACATTTTCGGAGAATCTAGGCTGTGCATGCCTGATACTGGAAACCTTGTTTAGTAATCAGTGGCAATCAGTGTTCATCCACTCACTACAATGAGAGCAAGTAAAGTAGTAGCCACCTGCATAAGGAGCGTCTCACCTGGTCGTGGCTTGTCACATGTGGGGCAGAAGGTACGACACTGCTGCCTGCAGAAAGCACTTGAAGGGATCTGTGGGACCACGCAGCTGCTGTAGGTAGGAGGGCATGTGATTGCAGTCCCATATATCTTCCTGCATGTGCACATGAAGCGTTCTCAGCTCCAAGTGAAACGTATTGAGGTTGCTGTTGGAGATGTATGGTAGCACATTGCAATACTCTACTAAGCCAAGATTCTGTAGAGGCTGGAACTACTGATATATCATGCGTTCGTATTTTGTTGGAGGTTTGGGCCGGGCCAGTCCAAGTCAATTCCAACCCGTGGCTGCAATCAAACGTCAGTTGAGCGACAACACACCACTAGAACACCTTGTTACCTTGTATATCCCCTATTTGTGAAACACTTCAGGGTTGCTATGGTAGACATTGCATCACTTGAACATTCTAAACTGCCTTACAGGTCTAAGAGATGAGTGATATTGCCCATTGTTGGAGGGAGTTGGCCAGTGAGGTTGTTCGCGCTGACATCACTATAATGGATGGAATCGACAGATAACAGACGGAATAGACACAGTGAAAGCATTCCTAACAACATTTGTAGTGGTGCATACATGGAAGAGGTTTCACATGTACAAAAATGAAAAAATAAAGGAATGAACACAGAATTGGTTGAAGGTAGGACAATCAGGGAGGGAGTTGGAACATGGAGTGAGGTAGGGGCCGCATATCCTATGAGGCTAATTCAGGTGAGCATGGGTACTGGAGTTGTGGTGGAAATTATTGTCACCCAGCGTGACTGAGTCCAGTCTAAAGATATCTGTCGGGCTGAAGAAGGTTGGGTTGAGCCAAGGAGTTCAAGTTCGAGCCATGAGCTGGAACGGGCTGTGGAACGAGCCATGAGTGATATTTACCTCCTACCCATGGCCACTGCAAGTTCGCTACATGAGCTCGAACGGGCTGTGAGTGCATGCATGCATGCATTGTGAGTGCCTCACCATGTCCTGATGCATGGCTGAAAGCCATGACAAAGCAAAATTGGGAAAGAGAGATGCTGAGGGACCGAAGAAAGACTCAGCAAAATCTTGTAGTGTTTTACGACTTTAAACACTTATTCGGTTGCTCATGCTTGCACCGCAATCCTCTCGATAGTCATAGCCAAAGGCGGGCCAGGGTTCACCCATAAAAACCAATTCGTGCAGGGTGAATCCATTCCTTTGTTTGTCCCGTCAGACACCAGCCTAGAATCGAGCTAGTCAAACCCCGCACCGGGAAGAGCACGCTCAAGGAGTCGTACTGGTTTCTGGTCTTCATTAAATTCTGTTGCTGCCTGGTCTTCATTAAATTCTGTTGCTGCCTGCCAGAGACCCATGGAAAGGACCCAGGTGTGACAACCAATTCTGTTGCTCCCTGCCAGAGACCCACGACAACCAACTCCAGAGTCGTGTAGGACAGGTGTGGCTCACACTGTGAGAGAGTTGGAGCTTTTGATTTTCAACCACAGATACATTTGTTAACACCTGCTGTCCAAACCACTCGCGAAAGGTTGGTACTCATGATTCCACTTGGGTATGATGGTCTGGTGTTAACAACTCGGTCTCAACAAGAGAACAGAATCTCTTTATTAGTCAGTGGAAGATTTGGGGTCTCTCTTGGTGGGATGGGTACAACATGGTTCAGATATATTCATGAGTCAAGTCACGTCGAGTCATTACAAGTCAAGTTGTGTCGAGTCGAGTCAAGTCCAGAAGTTTATTAAAACCGCCAACCAGGGCCCTCTTATGTATGAACCCGTGCGAGGTCACGTTGTCTCTATTTTGTTGTTCCCTTGGTGATACTCACAAGTACTTGAGGTTGCTCATGCTGCCAATGGTGGATGGGATAGACCCAGTCAGCGTATTGTACTGAAGGTACCTGATGGTAAATCATTCAAAGGGTGTTATGGGTGGAAATAATACAACAAAACAAACTCTTTATTCATGGGCACATATTTAGGGCCGCATATATGATAGAAACGTATACGGTGAAGCAAATGCAACCGTGCACATGGGAAGGGTGCCATGACATTCATACAGAAAAATATGAAATGAGTGAAAAAAACAGCACATCCACACAGATCCAACTAGCAGATTGCCAGCTTCGTCCAGATTAGTGGGCGATCTCAGCCTGTCTCCTTGTTAGCCTGTCTCTGGAAGCCAACTCATCACAAGCCGCCCCCCAGGCTGGTTCAGCAGCCTGGCTCAGTCCAATGCCAGCTCATGGTCGTGCTCATGTATGCTCATTCTCAAAACAAGTTGATTCAGCGTCACCATCATGGGGCCCTATGTATGGAACTGTGCGAGGACATGTAGGCTCTCTTTCTTAATTCCTTGATGCTACTCACAAATAGCGGAGGTTGCCGAGTGTGGATGGAATAGACCCACTCAAAGCGTTGTACTGGAGAGACCTGATTATGGGATATGACAAGGGTGCTATGGGTGGAAGGAAATCCTGGATAAAACAGAACCACTATTAACAGATACTGACAAACCATTGCTACAAAGCACATGCGAAGGGTGCCATGAAACTAGGCATGGGCATACGACCCGGTCGGGTCGCGTACACCCAAACTGATTTGACTTCAGGCCAGGTTGGGTATGCATAATAGCTGATCCTGCCAACTCGGCCGGATCGGGTCGACCCCATACCCAAAAGGGCCGTCATTTCTCGCGGCTGCGCTTGCAACACTATGCTGCTGCACACGCTGCTTCACAGCACCGCACACCCGTCACTGCATCGTGCCAGAGCACATACGCTGCAGCGCGCATTCGCGACAAATCAGCGCGCGATACGGCGCTGCCGCTTTGCTCATGCCCATTGCATGCGCGCACGCGTGATTTGAAAGGTTACTATTCTGGACCTATTGGTATTGCGTTGTCACTTAGTTTGGCACTTATATTACAGGCACAGATTGTTTGTGGGATAAACCGCCATCCCTGCCTTCGGCAGTGATTGCAGATGGATGAGCACACTCAAGCTGCAGCGGAGCGCATACATGTTGGAGCAGACGAGGTCATGCGGCTACCTCTTGAGCTGTCGCATGCTTTTGAAGAACCCATACTTGATTCGGGGGACGGAGGTTGCTGTTGAGGTTCCTACAAGGTGCTCCGCGCCGCGGTGCTCCTACTGCTGTTGCATCATACTGGTTTCAGAAAGACCTCCTTCCGCTGCAGTTCCTCCGTCCTCGGTTGGTGCATTATCGTCGCAAGCAACCACCCTCTTCCTCTCACCGCGCCTCCAGTGCCAAGCTGAGGTTACCCAAGATTGCTGAGGGCTGCTTTCTGCTGCTGGTCCTCATGTTTACTCATCACCGCCTTGTTTGTCATCCCCTACTTACCTGCCTGAGAAGCATGGAAACACCGTACCCAGGTACTCAGCCTGAGTACAGCCTGACTACCTGGTGGAAAGCTATACCACCCGAATTCACCTGATTTCAGCAGCAAAATACCATGACCATGTGTGGTCGGGCAGATGGTGGTATGATAAGCCATACCTACTGGTCTCGGTTTAACCAGCTTGCATGGGATGGACGAGCCACAAGCCCGGTGAGATTTTGGAACGGCTCGCCAGCCCACTGACTCATCGCATCTTGCAACAAGCCTCGTGCGTACTCTCAATTCATGAAGAGTACTCATGCCTCCCAGAGGACACTTCCGATGGAGGACACTTCCGATGGAGGACACTTCCGATGGAGGACACTTCCGATGGAGGACACTTCCGATGATGCTGACTGGGCCACGGCTATCGAGGTTAGAATAATATTTTCAGTCCATACCCTCCTGGTCCCGCCCCCGTAGTCATGTTTTGCCATGGAGGCAGCATAAACATTTGTGCCCGAGGTTCAGCTCTTGCTCTCGCTAAAACTGAAAACCGATGCAGTTCTCCCATATTTCCTACCAATGGTAGCACAAGCACGGTTTGACAAACCACATTCTGACCATGATTGTGCGGGGATGAGACATAAGCATACGGTCAGGCAAGGGCCAGCTTGGGTGCGTTGAAGAGGAGTATAGGGCAGGACAAGGCCAACCCTTTTACATATCTAGTTGCAATTCGAGCATCAGATCAGACTACAGCTGTGTAGTATTCAACTACAAGGTGGCCATGTACTGTGGCTGCCATGTCACGGCCCAATACAGGCATGCTAAGCCATGTCCACACGGATCTGGCAGGCAAGATGCTTATTGTTGGAGATTTGGTGAGGGGATCTCAAATTCGCACAGACCAGTAGTCAGCCACTACCTGTCACTATGTGATGGAAGTCCATGCCCTACTTCGATAGGCTTGGTGTGAGATTCACCCATTGACCTTGATGGGAGGTGATGGATCTCCTTGCTCATGCCTAGCGTGCCTTGCTCATGAATCCTCCTAGGCTCGCCAGCCCACCGGCTTATTGCTTCTCGAATGAAACCCTCTTGTCTTGGTCCAACCCTCTTGTCTTGGTCCAACCCTCTTGTCTTGGTCCAACCCTCTTGTCTTGGTCCAACCCTCTTGTCTTGGTCCAACCCTCTTGTCTTGGTCCAACCCTCTTGTCTTGGTCCAACCCTCTTGTCTTGGTCCAACCCTCTTGCCTTGGTCCAACCCTCTTGCCTTGGTCCAACCCTCTTGCCTTGGTCCAACCCTCTTGTCTTGGTCCAACCCTCTTGCCTTCGGACCTCAGCTAACTTCCTGCAAGGAGGTCGTCTACTGTGTCTGCCCTGTCATGGCCTGAGGCAGGCCTGTTTGAAGCCATAACCATTCGGATATGGCAAGCAGAATGCTCATTGTCGCAGATTACGTGGAGAGGTCTCAACTTGGCACGGTTTTGTGGGAAGCCCCTGTGATGGATGGAACCCCCATGGACCTGGTTTGCAAGCGGCCCTTTACCGCTATGGGTCTTGATGACCCTAGCGGGCTGGCCTCTGCTCTCCTTGATTAGCGTGCGTTTTCATACTCGAATTAGAAACCAGCTGAAGCTGTAGTTGAAGGAATGAACCAGAGCCATCCAAGCCAAAAGAGGCAGCTCAATCGATTTCTCTTGATACTGACAGTTCATCGAGGCTGCTGATGTTCCCAAGAGTGGATGGAATAGACCCGGTCAAACTGTTGTTTTGTAGAGACCTGATGGTACATACAAATGAAGGGTTACATCCAAGGGAGAAAAAGGTAGAGTAAATCGGCGCCATCCATGTTTTGCTATAGCCACCAGCCTGCCCTATCGCTGTATCCCAATGGGTGGCTGGCAAAGTGAAACGGAGTCACGTTGGGATGTGGATGCTATCCAAGAGTGAGCATAGACATGATATTTATACTTCAACACTGAATTTGTGACACAATTTTGTAGCCAGCAGATATCACAAGGATGGGCAACAAGAGAAACCATAAGCAACGCTGCTTTGAAATGTTGTTTAATACGGAAAACATATATACACCAAAGCAGCGATGAAGAGCATAGTGTGTAGATTGATGATGGCTCGTGGCCAAAGTGGATAACCAGGTAAATACATGTGCTGAAAACAATGTGCTAGATAGCCAAATTGTAGAAAATGGATCGGTTCGGTGAACTTCAGGGCACAATGAGAAGAATACAATATCCCTTGTAGGAAGATGGTACAAGCCTTAGATACTAGAGCAATGTCCTTTTCCAAGGATAAAATCTAATGGTCTTAGTCTGTGAGCAGTAGTGGGGCCGCTCTGCTATTAACCTGGCTGGCGGCATTGGCAGGTAGGGGCGGCATGTTGGCACAGAGCAAGACTGAGCGATTGGTACTTGCAGCAGCTTGTATTATAAAAAATTAACACGTTTTCCCACTGCCCTGCAAGCAAGGGTCTGCTGTCACTGCAATGTGCTATCCCAGCATATGATATCATGGAGTTATTACCTGTGTATGCCCCCTCTATGGCAACTGAAAACAATTCTCCTTATTGAGCGGGTGCTCTTTGGTGATGACCACTGGGTCGCACCAGCGGCTCAAAAACCAGCAGGTGCAGGCCTGCATGTCTGAGTCAAGCCTAGCCGGACGCTCTATTGCCTTCTCAGATTCATGAAGGAGATTTGAGATTCAAACCACATTTCAAAATCGCAAGGCAGCAGCACCACTGGCCAAAGGAGCAGCACGTGCGTGCCTGCATGACCATGTTGTGACTGGCGGGAGTCAAACTAGCTTGGTACTCGGTTAAAGCATGTTGTTGGTGGTAGTGCTGTTCTTTGTGTGTGTGCCGACATTTCTGCATCTGAGTGATAATTTTTTGTTTCTTCACTATTTGGGACATCTGAATGGGCCAGCTAGGCCTGGCCTGTCACAATGTGCATGCTGCCTGTCAAAGTTCATGCAGGTCAAGGGCCTGGTTCTAAGGAATACATATGGAATTTTCATTTGCAGTTGTTTTCATGAATGCCTCGTGATTTTCAGCGACGTCTCGAACAACCTTCTATCAGGCACCATTACTGACAGTATTGGTTCTCTTGCTCAACTCACAGTTCTGTGAGTCGTTTTGCCGCAAGTGAACCAGGCAGAAAGGTAAGTTCGTTGTACAGTATACTACGTCCAAGAATGTGGCGTGATTCTAGAATCATGTAAGCTTTAGATTCTTTTCTCACCTCATTTTGTTTTCTTGTCCCCTCATAGATATCCACTCTGTGTTTAGCTTCAGAAATTTCCCGCTATCGACGAATCAAGGCACCACCTCCTCGCTTTGCAGTTCTTGACCATCTGCTTGGTTCTTGCGGTACATTTGTTTAACCGAATCCTTTTTTATGCCACCCCTGTGCAATAGCACAACAAGCATTCCTATTTTTGTCTCATGTTCAAGGTTACAAAATACAGTTCTCGTAAAATACGGTTCTGTTTTTTACGGTGCTGTCGGGTTCAATTTGGTCCCATGAAGTTGCCGATTTGTTAATTAAAATGAAAGCACCTGGAATCGAATCATTTCTTACGGTACCGTTTTTTACGGTAAATAAATAAAAGAAAACGGTCGATTTTTCTAACCTTGCTAATGTTTTGAGCCATACATCTTACAGGCGAAAATCACCTCCTACAACCAAGGGCCCACGTTCTCTATCTCTACCTGTTCCAGGGCATTGTCCTACAACAAGCTCAGTGGCTCCATCCCTGCTACCATTAGTTCCCTATCGAAAGTCCGATCCTTGTAAGGCCTCCTGCTATTTTATTTCTGATCTTCTGATCTCATCTGCTGTCATCGCATCCCCTCCATTACAGGTGCTTATAATTCTCTGAAATTTCAAAATATTATCTCATTCATCTCATCCTCTCACATGTCCCTGAAGCACTTAGCTTAGACGCCCCTAAACTTACTGATATTCCTGGATCAGCTGTGACTTGCAATCCATTTGCGACTCGAATTGACTCAGCCCCAATAAGATCCAACGGTGGTCTTTATGTGAGGAAGACTCGTTCCAATATGACACCAATTTTACTCGACCAATGGTTGACTTGAGAGTGACTCGACCTGACCAATACTGTCTTGACCGAACCAGATGCTCATGCATAGCTCTTCCTATCATTATAGGCACGATTCTTGCTCCTGTCAAATAGGTTTTCATCCTTTCCCGTCTTCTCTCGTACATCTCCCTTTCATGCCTCACAGCGACCAAGTTCTCTTCGGCATCATTGTCCCTTTGTTTCTGTACTCAGTACTCTCGACAACAATATGTTAGCCTCCACCATTCCTGCTGAAATTGGTGCCATGACGGCACTTTCATACCTGTAAGCCCCATCGATTTGTAATTTCCTCGTCCCTGTCATTCTACTTTACATGTTTTGTTGACCTCTCCCCTTTCCCATTGAATTTTATTCACAAATTACCCATCACTGGTGAACAATTAAGCTGCATCCTAACAATGGCCTTACTACCGTTGTCAGTGGTGATGGTAAAGCTTTTTCACACTGTATTAAACTCTTCTGTTTTGTTTATTCATCAAATCACGAGTCCTTTGTGTATCGGCAGTCGTGATTTACTTCAGCCAGTCTCATTTATTTACCCTCTCCATAGAGAGAGTTGAAAAATCCTGAATTTCATGAATTTACTCCCCACTTCATGTCCATTGTGCAACTAACCAGTTCAGAGTATCTTCCCCATCCCCACAGATCTATTTGACTTGAATTGTTCCATTTGTGTCTCCCTTCGTACGTCTCGCTTTTCTGCACTGGTTACATGAATTGTATATTTTGTTCCCAATTATACCATACAGGGACCCACCCTGTGTTGACTATACATCCATCCAATCAACCACTCCCCCTTCGCCCCTACTGCTTGCCTTTGAAACTTCCAGCAATTCTAAAAAACACCAGCTCTCAGGCAGCATTCTTGCTAGTATTGGTGCCCTTTCTCTGCTAGGTTTCCTGTGAGTTATGGAAGCAAGACAATGCATACTTGTGTGATGTTGTTCTGTTGACTAAAAATGTGTCATGTGCCATTGTAACTAGGTTTCTTTTGAGTCGACTCAAACGTAACCATGCATAGAAGCAAGACAACGAATACTTGTGTCATGTTGGTCCACAAGCATTTTATTAGGTTTGGCTCACCTAGCTTGGCTCACCTTATGAGCCTTCCGGATTCCTGGCCAGGCCGAATAAGCAATCAAGGCACTCCCCTTCCTGATCACTGCTGATTATGCCTCTCATGGATTCTTATTTCCCTGTTCCTCCATTCAGGAACCTTAATGAGAATAAGGTCACTGGATCCATCCCTTTTGAGATAGGTTCCTTGACAAAACTCTCGTCCCTGTAAGCACCCCCTTCCTCTTCCAATGATGACTGGTTTCTACCCGTGCTTATTGTTTTATTGACTCACTTTATTCCAATATCTATCAATATTTCTATCTCCTAGGTTTGCATAGCCTTGTTTCTTGTTGAGTTGCATTTGTGTCACGTCGCAACCTTCATTCGACCAACAGCGCTCTGAGACGTTGGTATCTGCCTCTGATGTTCAGTTCTCTTTCGTTCAACCAGCTTTCAGGCAGCATTCCCGCCAGCATCAGCACTCTCACTAAGCTCACTTCGATGTGAGTTGAGCACATTGAGTCGAAGGTGGTTCCACAAGGCTCCCAAATTCCACCGAGTCAACTGGGTAAGTCCAGTTGGGGCTCCTTCACGTGGTTTATCAGTATCGAACCAGCCCAGGCTGACTCAAACTACATAAGGCCCAACTAGACTGAGAAATCCGTAGCAACACACGGACCCAGACAACAGACAAACCAAATAAGGCATGCTTATGAACATGCGTTCATGATGGACAAAGAATCACAAACTTGAACCTGTCTTGGTGTGGGATTAAAAGACTTGGGCGAGAATATATTCGTACTCAGATCCGAGCCAATTCGATTGGAGTCGGGCCGGCCTGTTCTGGTCCGCATCTGTGCCCTTCAAAGTGCAATTTGAGTTCTCGCTTGCAACAGGGATTTCCGGATTAAATCGGCATCCAAACCACTTCACCTGCTTTCTGATCACTGGTGCCTCTGCTGTCTTGGATTCCCGCCTATTCCAATCAGAGATGTGAAAAACAATCTGCTCTCTGGCTCCATCTTCAACCAGCTTCTTAACTTGAAAATTCTTCAATCAATGTAAGCCCTATGATTCTGTTTCTATAGATCACATAAAGTTTTTCATGGCAGATCTGGCCCGTAAATACTTTTAGCGTTGACTAACTTTGTATCTCCTGTTAGCTACCTTCTCCAAAGAAGATGCTGTTCCCCCTTTCCCATTCCTATCACATCATCATTTGTCGGCATTTGACTTACTACTGCCGAAAGACTCTGCTGCATGCCTCTAAATTTCAGCGACATTTCAATCAACCAGCTTGAAGGCAGCATTCTTGCCAATATTTCTCTTCTTACTAACCTCAACTTCCTGTGAGTCTCATGCAAGGTGTTCTAGGTAATGCGAAAGTCCTTGGTGTTACTGAGAGGGTTCGAGACATGTCGTGTAAGAGTAAGCACCATTCGGCTTTCAGGAGCTGGCCCCAGTTCAGCAAAAGGGCAGATTCGTGCGGATTGGCGCTGAAGTTGCCTTTCTGTGTGGACCTGGCAGGCCAGACTAATGCAAGCAACCTAGCTGTGATGTAGCTTATGAGCTAGGAGTCTTGGGTCCCACAAAAATCTGGCCTGGGTTGAACCAGCGCTCTATCAATAATACCATTCTGTGACGCCCAGCTCTAGCTGAGTCCCCTCCCCGAGGCAACTTGGTTCGACGGGGTGATAAGCCGGTTCTGGCTCAAGCTGAACCAGCCTAGGCTTGGCCACTACTCATCCCTACTACCCCCTATATTGAACGTCGGTGATTTCATTAGTGCAGCATAATTCCATCACATGTGTGTGTGTGGTGCGCTGAGAAATATTTCCCCTGTGGTGCCTTCTTGTAGTTCTTGTCCAGCCAGGTTTGCAGAGCGAGCCTTCTCTCCCTACAGTGACATCAGCTACTGCTTCTCTTGGCATCCCCTCTGCTTGTTTCTTTACTCAGTACTTGTTTCAACAATCGCATTTTTGGCCCCATCCCTAATACAATTACTACTATGGCATGTAAGCCCTTCGCTTTCCTGCTCATTTGGTCTGGGTTCTTTGTACCTGTTGCGTTCTGCCTGCTTGCTTGTTGCAGTGTTTTCGCCCTTGGTTGTCCCTTCTTACCCAAAGATCCTTTTGTTCTTGGCTCCTCTGAGCTATCTTTTTTCCTGTCTAGGTGTCTACGCTTGTCTTTGAATCCACGGCATCTAGAAGCTATTTAGAAAGAACATGCACTAAGTTTCTCACCAGATCTTATGAGCTGAATGCCACTTAGTTGGGATTTAAGTTTCTCCTCAAGTAAAGAGCAATTTTCCATATCAGCCATGACTAACTCTGGTGCCCTCGCACACACACACACATCCACTCTTGCTGCCACTCCTCATTTCACCTTGGCTCTATGCTTCTTGGTTCCTGGGACATGCCATTTACCAGGTATTTCACGGTCAATAAGCTCAATGGATCCATCCCTGCTGGCATTGGTTCCCTCACAAGTTTGATGCACCTGTAAGGCCTTGTGGTGTTCCTCTCTCATCTGCTTCTCTTCTGTATTCGCACACTGCCTCCTGCAAGCGCACTGAGCACATCTTGTGCACCTTTTCTCCTGTCTAACTGCTATTCTCAATACCATGTCTCATCTAGAAGAAAATATTGATTCTTGTGATGTTTTGTTGTCAAGTGAACTGTAAAACCAGCATTATTGTGCTTCGAGATGTAGTCATCTCTTTTAGGCACAAGAGAAGGATTGAGCTGTAGTAGTCTATTCGAGCCAATTCATCATTGCCAAGACAACATTATCTTACCATTGGTTTCTGGAAAACCATTCCAAGTTAGCCTGACAGTTGCAAACAGCTTACAGCTGACCCCTCATGGACTGTAAATGAGTTTGTTGTTGCAACAAGGAGATGAGCTCTTGCGAGTCTTGTAGTGTCGTGCCCCCCACCCCCCCCCCCCCCCCCCCCCCTCCCCCTCCCTCCAGTCTCCGAGGTGAAAATCAGTATCCACTTTACTCCGAATGTTCTGTTCTCTCCTCAGATCCACTTCTGTCTTCCCTTCTGTTCCCTTTTTTTTGAGCCCTCAATTCACCTGCCCGACCCTAACCTACACCTCTGACTTGTATCCTTATCCTTTGCATTTTTGTCGTTCTTTCTAACCCCTCCAGCCCTTCATTGTGCTTGTGCGCTTGTGCTCGTACCATTACTGGCAGCTATCTTGCATTTTGTTTCGAGCCTCTCCCAAGCGTCTGCTTCGTGCATTTAAAATTCCATTGATATTTTATTCAACGAGATTTCAGGCAGCATTCCTTCTAGTATTGGTTCCTTCAGCATACTCAAGCTCCTGTAAGTCTCACACAAGTGTAAGGATGAAAGGTTCTACCCATATGCAAGGGCCGTGCCAGGGCCAACCTGTGACATGCCATGGCTGGGCCCCACCCTCTGGTTTCTATCAGTAGTATATGGCCCCACCTCATGATTCCATGCCCGGCCTCTCACGACCCAGCTGGCCCGGCCTTGTCACACATACTCGTCTCCACGTGAGAATCACCCTTTCTTTGCTTTTGTGCCCTCAGCTCCCTTCTCTCTCCTCCTCCTGAATCACTGTCCCTTCACTTTTCTCTGCTATACTCTTACTACATCTCCCTTATCCCCTCTCACCATTTTCAGTTTTCCTCTCCTCCCTCCTCTCTACCCATCGGTTGTCTCCGTTCTACCCTCCATACTCATTGCTTTCGCTTCCTAGGCATGGGCATTTGGCCCGGACGGGTCGGGTTACCCGACCCGACCCGCCCTTTTGGGCGGGTCGGGTCAGGAATGCTGAGAATGTCAACCTGCCCGGGTCGGGTCGGGTATACCCGGACGGGTCGGGTCGACCCGTGACCCGTCACTGTGATTTAGGGACGGGTATTAGCGACCCGCCGGGTCGGGTTGACCCGTCCCGTCCGGGTCGCGTACCCAGTCAAATGACAGGGTTACCCGACCCGTTCTCTGATTAGGGTACACTTTGGAGAGGGGTTGAACATCAGTTGGTTTTTGATGTTTTGTTTCCCTCGACATTCTGATCCAGTCGCTAGACTAGATCAAGGCTAGACATGAAGTTTACAACGTAGGTATTCAAACCTAACCCTGCTGCTCTGTAGCATATTTTGTTCCGGCCCGACCCGACCCGTGTTGTAACCGACCCGGCCACGGGTCACAAATACCCGTTCCAACAGGGCGGGTCGGGTCACCAAAACAGAGTCAAACCCGACCCGCTGACCCGACCCGACCCGACCCGTTAAGCTAACGGGTCGGCCTAAACGGGACGGGTCGGGCCGGGTCGGGCCAGATGCCCATGCTTATCACTTCCAATTGAATTTCTCTATAATCACGTTTGTTTTCCCTTATGACCTTCCTCTCCACCCACCTTCACCATTGCTTCTAGGTCTGTCCAAGATAATCAACTATCAGGAACCATTCCCGACTCCATCACCTCCATCATCACCATGTTGGGCCTGTATGGTTCTCTTGCCTGCTGGGTGTGGAAAAGTAGAAGAGACAGTGAACAAATGCCATGAATTGGAAGGAAACAAGTAAACTCAGAGCTTTATGATCTGTTACGTCGGTGGCTACTATACCATGATTCCTCTTGTTGACACATCACCCCATCCATGTGTACCCATGATTACTTCCACAATCCTCCTTAATTGGATACTCTGCTGGTGTGCTAGTGGCATTCCCACTCCATCATTGTTAAGCCACCTATCACGCCTATCCCGAGGCCCTGTGTTATGGCACACGGTCTCGGTTGGTGTGAAAATACTGGTCTCGAAGTTAGTGCTGTCAAGCCTGGGCCTCCTCTCCGTGACTGCAACGTTGGCAATCGTGGTCACTTATAAGAATCCTCAAAAGACCATCCCTTTTTTTTTTTGTCCGTTTTGCTTCTTCCTTGTGGTATGCTCCTTTCATGGTTGCATGATTGCACACCCCCTCCAGTAATGTCTCACGCAACCAGCTCTCTGGCGGCATTCCTTCTGGCATCACAACGCTCTCTCTGTTAACTACATTGTGAGTGCCAAACTACCAGCCTGATGTAACAGGAGTACCACCCCTTCTCAACTCCATGCCATATCTTATCTTCATTGGACAGATCTATACACAACAACAATCACCCAGCAACAAGAAGCACCCAGATTAGACTATTATGTGGAGTCCTGGTTCACCCAGACACTCCAATTTTTTCACTGCCTTCATCGCAAGTGCCTTGGGTAAAGAATGATACAGCTACGTTTTGCTGGAGTCCTCCAGCCTGCATCGCACAATCATTTCTTTGATTTTTCCTACCTCGTTCTCCTCAGGTATTTAGACAGTAATAATTTCACTGGCCCTATTCCTGCTGGCCTGAAGTCACTAACAAAAATCAGTTTTCTGTAAGTCGTGACTTCCTTTGCTTGTAAAATATCCCACACATGAGCAGGCTTTCAACATTTTTGCACAATGTACTTTAGAAATACCAAATAAACCATTTGTAGTTTAGGTGTAGCTTCATTATCCTAACCTTATCCGTCGAATTTGGTGGCCCACCATAGGAAATTCGGATTGAATCACATTCAACCTTTCACCCTGCTCTTTTTCCATTAGAAAAACCAGTCTGCTAAGTCAGTGGGTTAGTGCTACAGTACCTCCACTACGGAACAAGTAGAGCGTCTAATCATTCCAACCATACTCGTTTCGTACATAGCCCAAGGGCCTTATTCCCTAAGGTATATTGTTAGACGCACTCTAAGACATGCTTCTCTTATCTTTCACTCCGCAACCCTCAGCAACAAATAAATCTCAGCTCACCTAGTGTCTCATCGTCACTCTAATCCCCTGTGTTCGCACACAGATTCACCATTGCCTATTCCACCTGATGCCACTCTGAAAAACTCTCCACAGATCGTTGGCTAACAACCAGCTCTCTGGACCCATCCCCACCTCCATTGCTCCCCTCAAAAACATAATGAGGCTGTAAGCTACAGTTGGCCAGTTCTGTAAGCTACACTTGGCCCGTTCTGTTTGCCAACAAATCCCTGTTCATCAGCCGCGTTGGAAACGTTCCGGAGTTCGCCACTACATCCTTATCCTTCCCTCTTCACCCTCCACTCTCCTGTCTCTGCTGTTCCCCCAGCGACCTGAGCTCCAACCAACTGTCTGGTCCCATCCCCACGGAGATCAGAGCCATGTCAACTCTCACCAGGCTGTCAGTCGCTCTCCACCTTAATTGCTGCAACCCTTCTCTTCATTATCCTTGCCCACGCCCACCCTCGCCCATACTTGCCCCTGCATTCGCTTGCCGATGCACACCAGCTTATTGCTGCAAGCATCTCTCCGCCCCTCACTTGCATTCCCCTCTCTCCCTTCCTGTTGTTCCTCTGCCCTGCACGCCATTCTCGCAGCAATTTTTCATACAACCAGCTTACAGGCAGCATTCCTGCTGCTTTGGCTGGACTCGTTAAGCTGGGAATCCTGTGAGTTGCACGCACATTGTGGTGCATGCATGCACTATCTTCCACACAATTCCTTTCATTGTCACACACTCTAGCACAACAAAACCATCGACTGCCACAACATGACTTTTATAGTCATCACTCCGTCCCAATTGGCAGGCCGAGAAGCTGTTTCATGCCAAGGCACCGTTACTCTCTTTCCGAGCTGTTCCAGCCTGCATCACAACCTTCAGCAGCCTTGGAATCTCGTTCTTCCTTTCCCATTCTCTCTCAGGCTGCTGAACAACAATCAGCTCACCGGCCCCATACCTGCTGGCATTGACGCGCTCACAAGATTGGTCTATCTGTAAGACATCGCATCCATACCTTGTGGCCATCCCTTGCTTAGCCTAACACCTTTCACCAGCAAAACCTTTTCCAAGTTTCCTTTCTCCCTTTACCTAGTTTCTCGTTTATGCTCTCAACAGTTCCTTGCCTTCTTCTCCCTCATGTGTCATCACCCATTCGCACCCAAGTCAGCATTGGCTGTTCCACCCGATGCTGCATTTGGCAAATCCCGCAACCACCAGATTTCTCGATAACAACCAGCTCTCTGGCCCCATACCTGCTACCATTGGCTCCCTCAAAGACATCAGATATCTGTATGCTACACCTTGCCCTGGTCCTTTTGCCAACATAGCCAATTCCCCATTTGGGTTGGTACCACTTTGTAGGAAACACCAGTGTGCAGACTAATCATCTAGGCTAAAAGTCCATGTTGGTTCTTCGGGTCAGTGCAACCATATCCCCCACGACCAACTGTAGCCGTTCCAACATCTGCGGCTCATTACAGTGGCGAATGAGCAACTGTGACACATCATGGCAGATGGTGCCAACTGAGAGAATCGAACCCCAGACTGCTCGGTTAACATATTTTGTCCCAAGCGAACCAAGCGCATAAAAATTCTTACGTAATATGAAGGAAGTGAATGCCTAGTAGATTTTTTTCCTCCTTTCATCCCTTTGCCACCCTCATTCCTACAGGGGCCTTGATTCCAACAAGCTCACGGGCTCCATCCCTCCCTCCATTGCCTCAATGACCCGCCTAAGTGCCCTGTGGGTGCCGTGGCACCGCTGTTGCTCTGCCTATGCCAATCTGCCACTGCTGCTGCTGTGACCCTCCCCTGCGGATGCAACATGAACATTATTTGTTGCTACCTCCTTATCCTCCCCTCTCCAACTGTCTCTGCTGTTTCCCCAGCGACCTGAGCTCCAATCAACTGTCCGGTCCCATTCCCACGGAGATTGGAGCCATGCTCTCCCTGACCAGGCTGTCAGTAGCTCTCCACCTCAAATGCTGCAACCCTTCTCCTCGTTTCCTTGGCACGCCCACCCTCACCCACACCTGATTTTTATGCAATTGTTTGCCCATCCCAAACATATCCCACACTTGTTGTCCCTGCCTTGCCATGCCCAGCTTATTGTCGCGTGCATCTCTCTGCCCCTCACTTGTGATCTTCTGTCTTCGTTTCTCACTCGCACGTGTTGTGCCTCTGCCCTTCACGCCTTTTTTCCAGCAATTTCTCAAGCAACCAGTTTTCAGACGGCATTCCTGCTGCGTTGGCTGGGCTCGTTCAGCTGGAATTCCTGTGAGTTGCACACACATTGTGGTAAATGCATGCAATGTCCATCGTACAAGTGCCGTGATTGCTGGACACACCAAACCACTCCAAATCAGTAGCTGCTGTAACATGACTTTCAGAGTCATCTGTTAGTCCCATGGCTGGACGAGATGGAGCTTTATGCCAATGCACTGCTCCTCTCCTTCTCGGCCTTTCCAGCCTGCATCACAGACCTTAAGTAGCCTTGGCAACCCGTTTATCTTTTCCAATTTTCCATCAGGCTGCTGAACAACAATCAGCTCAATGGCCCCATACCTGCTGGCATGAATGTGCTCACAAAATTGGTAGATCTGTAAGACATTGCTATCCCTACCTAGTGGCTATTCCCTGCTCAGCCTAACAATTCTCACCATCACAATCCTTTCAGACTTGCTATGCTCAAGATTCATAGCTTCTTGTTTTTTGTCTCAACAGTTCCTTGCTTCTTCCCTCTCACGTGTAATCACCCATTTGAACCCTGAGACCACATTAGCTGTTCCACCCGATACTCCTTTTGGCGAATCCCGCAACCACCAGATCGCTCGATAACAACCAGCTCTCTGGGCCCATCCCTGCCTCCATTGGCTCCCTCAGAGGCATCAAAAACCTGTACGCTACACCAAGCCCTGCTCCTTTTGCCAACGCGGCAAATACCCCATTTGGGTTGGTACCACTATGTTGGAAACACCAGCGTGCTAACTAATCCTCTGGGTTAAATGTGCATGCTGGTTTCTGCACCCATGTCCCCTACGACTGAACACTCCAAAATATGTGGATTATTATAATTGCATAGGAGCAATGCCCCCCCACAAGAGATGGTCCATACTGAGAGAATCGAATCACATACTGTCTCGGTTAGCACGTTTTCCTGGAACAAAAGTAGCTCACTCTATTTCTAGCATACGAACAATGAAATTAGTCCAAACTGAAATTTCGCCTCCTGTCATCTCTTCCTCGCCCTCCCATGCTGCAGGGGCCTTCATTCCAACAAGCTCACGGGCTCCATCCCTCCCTCCATTGCCTCACTCAACCTGATGAATGCCCTGTAGGTGCCGTGGCACCACTGTTGCTCTGCCACTACCAATCTGCTACTGCTGCTACTGTAACCCTCCCCTGCTGATATAACTTGAACATTATTCGCTGCAACCTCCTTATCCTCCCCTCTCCAACCTCTCCCAATCCAACTGTCTCCGCTGTTCTCCCAGCGACCTGAGCTCCAATCAACTTTCCGGTCCCATTCCCGCAGAGATTGGAGCCATGCTCGCCCTCACCAGGCTGTCAGTACCTCTCCACCTCAATTGCTGCAACCCTTCTCCTCCTTTCCTTGGCATGCCCACCCTCGCCTGCACTTGATTTCTCTGAACCCATGCCCAACCTATCCCACACTTACAGTCCCTTCCTTACCATGCCCACGCACACCAGCTTATTGTCGCGTGCATCTCTTCGCCCCTCACTTGTGTTCTCCTCTTTTCGTTCCTCTCACTCACATTTCTACTTCCTCTGCCCTGCACGCCACCATCACAGTAATTTCTCAAGCAACCAGATTTCAAACGACATTCCTGCTGCCTTGGCTGGACTCGTTCGGCGGGAATTCCTGTGAGTAGCACGCACATTGTGGTGCATACATGTGCTGTGCCGTCACACATGTGCCCGTCACACATGTGCCATCATTGTCGCACACACTCAGTCACACCAAAACCAACTGCTGCTGCAACATGACCACTAGTGTCATCTGTCCGTCCCAATTGGCAGCCGAGAAGAGGTCATGCCAATCCACCATTCCTCTCTTGTTGAGCTGTTCCGGCCTGGATGGCAGACCTTCAACCTTGGAATTCGGTTTCTCCTTCCCCTTTCTCCCATAGGCTGATGAACAACAATCAGCTCACCGGCCCCATACCTGCTGGCATTGACGCGCTCACAAAATTGGTAGATCTCCAAGGCATCGCACCCCTATGTTGTGGCTATCCCTTGCACAGCCTAACATTTTCCAACCAGCACAACCATTCCAGAGTAACTATGATCCCATTACCTAGTCTGTAGTTCCTTCTCTCATCTGTTCGTTTGCTTCTCCCTCACCTGCCATCACCCGTTTGCACCCCGAGTCAAGATTAGCTGTTCCACCCAATGCTGCTTCTTGCCTTTCGGAACCACCAGATTGCTCGATAACAACCAGCTCTCTGGGCCCATCCCTGCCTCCATTGGCTCCCTCAAAGGAATCACAAATATGTACACTACACTTGCGCTGCTCTTTTTGCCAACACAGCAGATCCCCCGTTTGTGTTGGTACCACTATGTAGGAAACACTAGTGTGCTAATCATTTGGGCTAGAAGGGTAAGTCAGTGCAACCATATCATCCATGACCCGAACCTGTAGCCAAAACAGCGGATTCCCCATTTGGATTGGTACCACTAAGTGGGAAACACCAATGTGCTGCCTGCTCATCTTCGCTAAAAGGGCATGTGGTGTTTTTGGGTCAGCGCACCCATATCCCCAACAACCAAACCTGTAGCCCTTCCAACAGCTATAGCTCATTACATCGGCAAAGGAGCAACAGTCCTCAACAGTGGGAGGTGGTGCCAACTGAAAGAGTTTAGCGCCAAACTTCTTGGTTAGCATGTTTTTGCGCAAACAAAAGTAGGGCACGTTTTTTCTATGGTTTTGGCCCAAAACCTTCTCCTGCTGTCGTCCCCTTCCCGCCCTCCCATGCTGCAGGGGCCTTCGTTCCAACAAGCTCACGGGCTCCATCCCTCCCTCCATTGCCTCACTGAATCTGATTGATGCCCTGTAGGTGCCGTGGCACCAGTGTTGCTCTACCACTGGAAATGTGCCACTGCTGCTGCTGTGACCGTCCCCCACGGATTCAACATGACCATTATTCGCTGCTACCTCCTTATCCTCCCCTCTTCAACCTCCACTCCAACTGTCTCTGCTGTTCTCCCAGTGACCTGAGCTCCAACCAACTGTCCGGTCCCATTCCCGCGGAGATTGGAGCCATGCTCGCCCTCACCAGGCTGTCATTACCTCTCCACTTCAATTGCTACAACCCTTTTCCTTTCCTTGGCACGCCCAACCTCACCCACACTACACTTAATATTTCAGCAATTTCTTGCCCATGCCAAACCTATCCCACACTTGCTGTGCCTGCCTTGCCATGCGCACGCGCTCCAGCGTATTATCACGTGCATCTCTCTTCCCCTCACTTGTGCTCTTCTCACTTCATTCCTCTCACTTGCACCCGTACTTCATCTGCCCTGCACACCTTTCTCGCAGCAATTTCTCAAGCAACCAGCTTTCAGACGGCATTCCTGCTGCGTTGGCTGGACTCGTTCAGCTGGCATTCCTGTGAGTTGCACGCACATTGTGGTGCATGCTTGCTATATCAGTCACACATGTGCCTTCGTTGCGGCACACACTCCAGCACACCAAAACCAACTGCTGCTGCAACCTGACCTTTAGTGTCATCTGTCTCTCCCAATTGGCAGTCGAGAAGAGGTGATGCGAATGCACCATTCCTCTCTTGTTTTGCCATTCCAACCTGCATCGCAGAACATAAGCATCCTTGAATTCATTTTTTTTTCCTTTCCGAATCCCCCTCAGGCTGCTGAACAGCAATCAGTTCACCGGGCCCATACCTGCTGGCATCGACGCACTCACAGAATTGGTAGATCTGTAAGACATTGCAACCCTGCTTTGTGGCTATCTATTGCTCAGCCACGCATCACCCTGTTTCAAGGTACTTTGCTCCCTGTACCTAGTTTTCTCATTTTTTTCTCTCATCAGTTCATTGCCTTCTCTCTCACATGTCATCGCCCATTTGAACCCCGAGTCAACATTGCCTGTTCCATCCGATGCTGCGTTTGGCAATCCTGCAACCACCAGATCGCTCGATAACAACCAGCTCTCTGGGCCCATCCCTGCTTCCATTGGCTCCCTCAAAGGAATCACACATCTGTACACTACACTTGCCCTGCTCTTTTTGCCAACACAGCAGATCCCCCATTTGTGTTGGTACCACTATGTAGGAAACACCAGTGTGCTAATCATTTGGGCTGAAAGAGTATGTTGGTTTTTTAAGTCAGTGCAACCATATCCTGCATGAGCGAACCTGTACCCCTTCCAACATATGTGCCTCATTGCAGTGGTGTAGCAGCAACGGTCACCCAGAAGCGAGATTTGGTGCGGACTAAGAGAATTGAACGCCAGACTGCTCAAATAGCTCGTTGTCTCTCAAACTATAGTAGTGCACATTTTTTCTAGGATAATATAAAAGAAATGAGTCCAAAAGGAACCTTCTCTTGTTGTCATCCCTTCTCTGCTCTCACAAACTGCAAGGACCTTCATTCCAACAAGCTCACGGGCTCCATCCCTCCCTCCATTACCTCACTCAACCTGATGAATACCCTGTAGGTGCCATGGCACCACTGTTGCTCTTCCACAGCCAATCTGCCACTGCTGCTGCTAAGACCCTCCGCTGATGCAACATGACCATTATTCGTTGGTACCTGGTTATCCTCCCCTCTCCAACCTCTCCAATTCAATTGTCTCCGCTGTTCTCCCAGTGACCTGAGCTCCAACCAACTGTCCGGTCCCATTCCCATGGAGATTGGAGCCATGCTCGCCCTTACCCTGCTGTCAGTAGCTCTGTACCTTGATTGCTGCAATCCTTCTCCTCCTGTCATGGCACGCCCACAGTCGCCCACACTTCGTTTCTCTGACGTTTTTTTGCCAATGCCCAACCTATCCCTTGCCCATGCCCAACCTATTCCTTGCACTTGCTGTCCCTGCCTTGCCATGCCCACGCACGCCGGCTTACTGTTGCGTGCATCTCCCTACCCCTCACTTGTGTTCTCCTCTTTTCGTTAATCTCATTCGCACCTGTGCTTACTCTGCCCTACACGCAGCAATTTCTCAAGCAACCAGCTTTCAGACGTCATTCCTGCTGCCTTGGCTGGACTCGTTCATCTGGAATTCTTGTGAGTTGCACGCACATTTTGGTGCATGCATGCATGCAGTGCCCGTCACACATGTGCCTTCATTGCCGCACACACTCCGGCACACCAAAACCAACTGCTGCTGTAACATGACCTCTAGTGTCATCTGTCCGTCCCAATTGGCACCCGATAAGAGGTCATGCAAAGGCACCGTTCCTCTCTTGTTGGGCCGCTCTGGCGTGGATGGCAGACCATCAGCCTAAAAAAATCGGTTTCTCCTTCCCCTTTCTCCCATAGGCTGCTGAAAAACAATCACCTCACCGGCCCCATACCTGCTGGCATTGACGCGCTCACAAAATTGGTAGATCTGTAAGACTCGCATCCCTACATTGTGGCTACCCCTTGCTCAGCGCAACCATTTCAGAGTTACTTCTCTCCATTTACCCCTTTTCTTGATTTTTCTCTCATCAATTCCTTGCCTTTTTCCCCCTCACGTGTCATCACTCATTTGATCCCCGAGTCAACATTGGCTGTTCCACCCGATGCTGTGTTTGGCAAATATTGCAACTACCAGATCGGTCGATAACAACCAGCTCTCAGGGCCCATCCCTGCTTCCATTGGCTCTCTCAAAGGAATCACTAATTTGTATGCACACTTGCGCTGCTCTTTTTGCCTACACAGAAAATCCCCTATTTGGGTTGGTACCACTGTGTAGGAAACACCAGTATGCTAAAAGGGCATGTCGGTTATTCAGAAACGGTCACCCATACGGTGCCAACTGAGAGAATCGAACCCTAGACTGCTCGGTTTACATATGTTGGCCGAAGCAAAGCTAGTGCACAAAGATTCCTGGGTAATAACTAGGAAACGAATTGGAAGCATAATTTCGTCTCATTTTGTCCCTTTGCCGCCCTCCCATGCTGCAGGGGCCTTCATTCCAACAACCTCTGGTGCTCTACCACTCGCAATCTGCCACTGCTGCTGCTGTGACCCTCCATTGCTGATATAAAATTATTCTCTGCTGCCTTGATATCCTCCCCTCTCCATCCTCTCTGCTCTAACTGTCTCTGCTGTTCTCCCAGTGACCTGAGCTCCAACCAACTGTCCGGTACCATTCCCAAGGAGATTGGAGCGATGCTCGCCCTCACCAGGCTGTCAATACCTCTCCACCTCAATTTCTGCAACCCTTCTCCTTTCCTAGTAGCTCTACACCTCAAGTGCAACAACCCTTCTCCTTTCCTAGTAGCTCTACACCTCAAGTGCAACAACCCTTCTCCTTTCCTAGTAGCTCTACACCTCAATTGCAACAACCCTTCTCCTTTCCTAGTAGCTCTACACCTCAATTGCAACAACCCTTCTCCTTTCCTAGTAGCTCTACACCTCAATTGCAACAACCCTTCTCCTTTCCTTGGCATGCCCACCCTCGCCCACACTTGAGTTCTCTGCAGTTCCGTGCCCATGCACAACCTATCCCACACGTGCTACCCCTTCCTTTTCCATGCCCACACACACCAGCGCATTGCTGCATGCATCTCTGCGCTTCTGACTTGTGTTCTCCTCTCTTCCTTCCTCTCACTCGCACCTGTACTTCCTCTGCCATGCACGCCATCCTCACAGAAATTTCTCAAGCAACCAGCTTTCAGATGGTATTCCTGCTGCCTTGGCTGGACTCGTTCAGCTGGAATTCCTGTGAGTTGCACGCACATTGTGGTGCATGCGTGCAATATCCGTCAAACATGTGCCTTCATTGTCGCACACACTCAAGAAAACGAAAACCAACCGCTGCAACATGACCTCAAAAGTCATCAGTTCATCCCTTTTGGCAGGCCGAGAAGGGGTTTCATGCCAAGGCACTGTTCCTCTCTTTTTGAGTGGCAAACCTTTAGCAGCCTTGGAACTCCTTTTCTCCTTTCCGAATCCCCTTCACGCGTCTGAACAGCAATCAGCTTATCGGCCCCATACCTCCTGGCATTAACGCACTCACAAAATTGGTAGATCTGTAAGACATCGCATCCCTACATTGTGGCCATCCCTTTCGCGGCCTTACATTTCTCACCAGGGCCATTCCGGAGTCACTATGATCCCATGACCTAGTTTGTAGTTTCTTCTCTCAACTCTTCGTTTCCTTCTTCTCCCTCACCTGTTATCACCCATTTGAAACCCGAGTCAACAATAGCTGTTCCTCGCGATGCTGCATTTTGCAAATCCCGCAAACTGCAGTTCGCTTGATAACAACCTGCTCGCTGGGCCCATCCCTGCTTCTATTCACTCCTTCAAAGGCATCACAAATCTGTACGCTACACCTTGCCCTGCTCCTTTTGCCAACACAGAAATTCCCCTATTTGGGTTGGTAGGAGCGACTTTCCCCCACAATGGGAGATGGTGCCAACTTAGTTTCTCATTTTTTCTCTCATCAGTTCATTGCCTTCTCTCTCACATGTCATCACCCATTTGAACCCCGAGTCAACATTGCCTGTTCCATCCGATGCTGCGTTTGGCAATCCTGCAACCACCAGATCGCTCGATAACAACCAGCTCTCTGGGCCCATCCCTGCCTCCATTGGCTCCCTCAAAGGAATCACAAATCTGTACACTACACTTGCGCTGCTCTTTTTGCCAACACAGCAGATCCCCCGTTTGTGTTGGTACCACTATGTAGGAAACACCAGTGTGCTAATCATTTGGGCTAGAAGGGTAAGTCAGTGCAACCATATCATCCATGACCCGAACCTGTAGCCAAAACAGCGGATTCCCCATTTGGATTGGTACCACTAAGTGGGAAACACCAATGTGCTGCCTACTCATCTTCGCTAAAAGGGCATGTGGTGTTTTTGGGTCAGCGCACCCATATCCCCAACAACCAAACCTGTAGCCCTTCCAACAGCTATAGCTCATTACATCGGCAAAGGAGCAACAGTCCTCAACAGTGGGAGGTGGTGCCAACTGAAAGAGTTTAGCGCCAAACTTCTTGGTTAGCATGTTTTTGCGCAAACAAAAGTAGGGCACGTTTTTTCTATGGTTTTGGCCCAAAACCTTCTCCTGCTGTCGTCCCTTTCCCGCCCTCCCATGCTGCAGGGGCCTTTGTTCCAACAAGCTCACGGGCTCCATCCCTCCCTCCATTGCCTCACTGAATCTGATTGATGCCCTGTAGGTGCCGTGGCACCAGTGTTGCTCTGCCACTGGCAATCTGCCACTGCTGCTGCTGTGACCCTCCCCCGCAGATGCAACATAACCATTATTCGCCACTACCTCCTTATCCTCCCCTCTCCAACCTCTACTCCAACTGTCTTCGCTGTTCCCCCAGCGACCTGAGCTCCAACCAACTGTCCGGTCCCATTCCCGCAGAGATTGGAGCCATGCTCGCCCTCACCAGGCTGTCAGTACCTCTCCACCTCAAACGCTGCAACCCTTCTCCTTTCCTTGGCACGCCTTACCTCGCCCACACTTGATTTTCTGCAATTTCTTGGCCATGCCCAACCTATCCCACACTTGCCGTCCCTGCCTTGCCATGCCCAACTTATTGTCGCGTGCATCTCTGGGCCCCTCGCTTGTGTTCTTCTATATTCATTCCTCTCACTCGCACGTGTACTGCCTCTGCCCTTCACGCCTTTCTTGCAGCAATTTATCAAACAACCTGCTCTCAGACGGCATTCCTGCTGCCCTGGCTGGACTCGTTCAGCTTAAATTCCTGTGAGTTGCACGCACATTGTGGTGCATGTTTGCGATTTCCATTGTACACGTGCCTTCATTGCTGCTCACACTCAAGCAAACCAAAATCAGTTGCTGCTGCAACATGAACTCCCAATTGGCAGCCAAGAAGAGGTCGTGCCAATGCACCGTTTTTCTCCTTTTGGGCCGTTCAGCCTGGATCGCAGACCTGCAGCCTTGGAATTTGGTTTTTCATTTCCCATTTTCCCTCAGGCTGCTGAAAAACAATCAGCTCACCGGTCCCATACCTGCTGGCATTGATGTGCTCAAAAAATTGGTAGAACTGTAAGACATCCCATCCCTATCTTGTGGCCATCTCTTGCATCACTCACCAGAACAACAACCTTTTCTGAGTTAATTTGCTCAGTGTACCTAGATTAGGAAAATCCGATGCTGCTCCTGGGCTTGGCTGTTCCATCTGATGCTGCTTCTGGAGATTTTTTCAACCACTGAATTTATACGCTACACTTAGTCCTACTGCTTTCGCCAACACAACAAATCCCCCATTTTGAGTGTGTAAGTTAACCATCAGGGCTAGAAGAACATGTTTGCTTTTGGTGGGTCACTGCATCCATACCCCCAACCGAACCTGTAGCACTACAAACTTATGTGGCTTCTTTTGGTGATGTAAGAGCAATAGTCTTACACAATGAGAGATGGTGCCAACTGGGGAAATCGAAACCAACTTTGCTCGGTTAGCGTGTTTTTTTCACAATGAGAGATGGTTCTCTGCTGCTATGCGTCCTCCCCCTCTCATGGAACCATATTACATGGCACTGTTGCTCTCCCACTCCCAATCTGGCTCAGCTGCTGCTAAGACTCTCCACAGCAGCTAATGTGTCTTTCAAGAGTATAGTTGCCAAGCTTAAAACCTTCCGAAACCATTTTCTACGGATGAGCAAATGGCGAACTCAATCATGTTTGCGTGTTCGCCGTTCGCCTGTGAAGGCGTGTTCGGGCGAACCTCGAACACATTCGTGTTCGTTTCGGGGAAAATTGCAGCAGCGGCCAGAACACGAACGTGTTCGGGCAAACCTCGAACACTGTTCGGCGAACACTCTAAGCCAAAAAAAAAAATCTGTTCGGTTCTTTGCTCATCCCTACCAACCTCTACCTCCTTATCCTCTCCTCTTCAACCTCTCCCAATCTAACTGTCTCTGCTGTTCCCCCAGCGACATGAGCTCCAACCAACTGTCCGGTCCCATTCCCACGGAGATTGGAGCCATGCTCGCCCTCACCAGGCTGTCAGTCGCTCTCCACCTCAGTTGCTCGAATCCTTTGTTATGATTTTTGTTTTTCCCACCCTCACCTCTGCTTGCCTATTGTCTGTCCCCTAAGTGGTGTTTTCGTCCTTTCCTTTCTCACACTCCATGCCTGTTTATTATCTGTCTTGCATGCCTCTCTCCAGTGATATTTCGGACAACAATCTTACTAAAGCAATCCCTGCTACGTTGGGTGGACTCAATAAGCTAGAATTCTTGTGAGTTGCAATCTACTATGCATCGTGGTACGCGTTAGACAAACTAGAATCAACTGCTGCAAACGAACGTTTTGGAGATATCACTCCTTTCCCCCTGAACATCTGAGATACTGATTCACTCAGGCCACCCTTTTTCCAGTTCCAGTCCCAGTCCTGGTCCTAGTTCCAGTCCCAGTCACATTCCCAGTACCAGTCCTTGCCTAGCCAGTTTTGCATACCACCCTTGCACCACTATCTGTGACCACAATGTCCTTTTTTTAGCCATCAAATCATAGTCCTATTCTTAGTTTTTTAACCCTGGGTTAAGTAACTCAGACTGGCAACCTCACATATTGTTTGTATTTACCACCTTATCGTTTACCACATTTTTGCCTTCCGATTTTTTCTTCAGTAACCTTTCCACCAACCAGCTTTCAGGAACCATTCCTTCCAGCTTCAGCGACTTCACTCAAATGAAATTCTTGTGAGCTCAAGTGCATAAACCCCATGAATGTGAGCCAGGATAACACATTCTGACAAGGGATCAGCTTTTCTGGTACAATTCATTATGAACACGACATAGCAGCACGGCAGGACAGGCAGAAAATTACATGCTTTTGTTTTTAATGCATCCTGATTCACCTGTTACAAGATCATTTGCCATCTCTTAATAGCGGCGTAAATGATCCATGTTCATCTATCTATGGTATAGAGTTCTATGTGTTACTAGGATGCTAACTTTGATTCTGATAGTGACTTGCACCATGTGGGGTAAAGTCACCAACTATTGTCCCTTATGTCATGGGTACACCGTATGACCTGTCCAAAACCACGCGTATCTCTACAAGAATCTTCTGTCTGGAGATGTTCCTACCAGCCTTGGCACCTTGGCATTGTTGGAGTCGCTGTAAGGCGTTTCACCCTTCCGGCTATTTATTTGATGTTTCCCTTGCTCAAACCGAATCTAACCTCTTTCCCGAGCTGTAGCAATGCCTTTAAATCACACGAAAGCCTCATCTTTTTGCCATTAGACTATGCTTATGGCCTTTGGTTTCCGATGTCACCCAACTGATCCTCCGCATCCCCAACCCCCCGTCCGCCTGCCCCACCCTTTCCTCCACAAAATGTCTTTCCTCCCCAGTTCTCTTGATTCCAACAAGCTGTCGGGTTCCATGCCCTCCTTTCTGACAAAGCTTACAGGAATCACAAGCCTGTAAGCTCATACAGGAGAAACATGCCTTCAAAACTTATGGTCCAGAGGTCAAGAATCCTCAGTGTAACAAGTACCTCTCTTCTGTGCATTTTGAGACACTCTGATGCATTTTTGCCTCTTAAAGTGCACAAGCATCTAGAGGTCCCTGCAACAATAATTCTCGAATCAACATGTGGAATTCACATTTCTTGTGTCACTCGAGAACTGATTTTTGAAGTCCCGAAATTTCTCTCCCTCCATCTCCTAAAACTCCTCGTTTTCCCTCAGGGTTCTTGACAACAATCAGCTCACTGGCTATATCCCGTCAGGCATAAGCTCACTCACAAACCTCGTAGTCCTGTAAGCCCTTCATCTTCTTCTCGTGCACACACTTTCTGGATCTTCTCTTCTTCCCTCCTATGTCACTAATCCCCGCAATTGTCACTCCCACGATGCTCCCCTCACCAGTATTCGTAATATCCAGTCACCACCAAGACAAGAAAAGCACAAACCAATCCAGGACACCCATCTTGTCCCTGCTTTCCAGAGTGATGGCCAATCTATATCCCGTCTTCTCATCCCCTCCTCTCTAATCAGAGGCCTGTCTCGTAACCGGCTCGTTGGAACCATCCCTGACTTCATCAGTGCCCTCTCCAGTATATCTATCATGTACGTTTCACCAAACTATCTCCTCTGTAGTGCTCATGAAAGCGTATCTGCTGTGTATTGCTCACTTCCATTTCGTGTCTTGCCATGCCACCATGCTTTCCTGTACAATGAGTTGCCTTACGCTCTCCTCTTCGTGAATCGTTCTCTCTTGCTGATTTCTTCCAGTAATCTCCAACACAATCTTCTCACTGGAACAATTCCTGTGGCAATGGGGGACCTTTCCCAACTGGGTTACCTGTAAGTGGCAAACTCAGCGGTGCCCCTAACATCTCACCTCTTCTCCATGCACAAGCATCCCTGTATGTCACATGCCATGAACGGACATACCTGCATGAAGTTCCTTCCCGTAAGCCCTCTCTTTGCTGCAGGATACGCCTCTTCCTTCCATGTGACAACCATGGCTAAGAAACCACACCTATGTGCTTGCCCACCTGGTGTACTCCTACCATTTTTGTTTTTTCAACCTTGATGCTGCTGCCTGCTTGATGCGGCCTGCTTCCACCGCTATTCGCACCAGGTCGCTTGCTTCCAACCAGCTGTATGTTCGCATCCCTAGCACGTTCACCAAGCTCACGAGCCTCACCTACGTGTAAGCCAGAATGACACGCGCACCACCTCCATAGTTCTGATAGTTACTATTTCTATGGACGCTATATGCACATACACCTTTTTATGCACACACACACACACACACACATATACATATACGTATATGGAACTCAAAAAAGGCGTGGTCGGGTGGGCATTGTTTTTTTAGGGTTCCGAAAGGTTACCCCTGTAATACTTACCGTTCAGTTACGAGAGAGTTCATTTGTCGATAGGCGCTTCGGGAATCTTGCCCAGAGTTACCTGGTCAGCTTGGGCGCCAAATGCTCGCGCTCGTGATTGGCTGTCGCTTCATGGTTACGGAAGGGTAAGATTTCGCATCAGATTTGTCAAACTCTTGCTTTGACTGGATGGTTCGTTTATGTTTTCAATTCAGATTCGACTTTGTAAAAGGACCATTGTAACAGCGCTTTTATAATTTAATACTTTTGTGCTTTATGTCAACCTGTCATTTGCATTGTTATATACAAAATTATGAGTGATAGTAGAAAGGAAATTTATGCTTCACTAGGAGAATGTGTAGTGATCCTATGTGTTCAAATATAATCAAACTGTGTTGTGGGGCTGAAAACAACAGTTTGCGTCATTTTTTGCGTGCAGTTCAGATTGACGTGCTCCATATTGTTTTTGGATGGTCTGCATTTATATTTACGATCTTACATCGAGTTCTTACATCTAGTCCTTACATAAACGTTTACTTGCCTAAGTCTGAATATACGTCGGCCACCGACACCGGATGGAGCATTGGTGCGTCGTCGGCCACGCAGCGGCATCATCGGAGGCCGTCGTAAATGGTCCAAGTCAAGCAAGTCGGTGACAAAGGCACGCGATGACACGGGAGTAGTCGGCAGAGAAGCGGACGAGAAGGGAGCCGACTTCAAGGGAGGAGCTCGGCTATGGCTCGTCGAGCGCCATTGTCAAAGTCGTTCACAAAGCTAGCGACGAAAAAAGGGGAGCCGTCGACGCGGGAGGCGTGGAGTGACAGCTTATTGAGCGACGTGGTTGAAGTCACGGTTGACAAGCCGGCGGTGCGACATTCCACTCGCCCTAACGTCCGCCCGGCATTTGCCAACACGATTCTCGAAGGCGTTCATGCAGACGTTGCACAGCATAAGCTGGATCCGAACGTATACGCCGATAGTGAACGAAGTTGGGACATCTCAACGATGACCGTCAAGGAGGCGCTGGCAAGCTGGAAGGGCAAGGCATTGAAAATGGCAATGGACAAGGAGATACAAAGTCCCCTCGCCAATGGCACACACCAGCGAGTGCCTCAACCACACGGCGTCAACGTCATGGAGAACCGCTGGGAGCTTACGGCGAAGTACCATATTGACAATACGGTCACTGCGAGAAGGCGCGTCTGGTGGTGAGAGGCTTCACCTAGGTCTGCGGTGGCGTCTACGACGAGACGTATGCGCCGGTCAGTAGCTATGCCACGCTCAAAATTATCCTCTCTATCATCGTTGTCTTTGAATTGCACATGATGCAGCTCGACATGAAGAACGCCTTCCCACAGAGCAAGCTGGACCGCATTCTATAAACGGACCAGTCGTTCTACTACACCCACTGTGCGCGCAAACTTTTAAAGAGCTTATATGGACTTATGCAGATCTTGCTGCCATGGTTTTTCTCGGTGAACACCGTGTTGACCGGCGTCGACTGTAGCAAGAGCCCGGTCGACAAAGCCTCCTACTTCAAGGTCGGCGACGACTAAGTTGCATGTTGGGTGCTCGTCTACATCAACGACCTTCAAGCCGTTAGCATCAGATCCGTAATGCTAAAGAAGTTGTGCGAGCTGCTGCAGAGCATCTTTGTGCTGTGCGAGATCAACCCGGTGGGCCTGGAGATTGAGCGCGACCGACCAGCACGGAAGCTGTGGCTCTACCAGTAGTCCTAAGTCAACAAGGTGAACAGGCGCTTCATCGGCAAGGGGCGGTCTCGTCCGCGTCCGAAGACGCCGGTTTCCGTCAACGCCTACACCGAGTTGACGTTCGACGTCGAAGACTTCTAGCCTCGTGATGAGGAGGAGTACTATCATAAAGTCGGCTCGCTGTAGTTCGCCGCCACCATGGCTCGGCCGGACGTCGCCCCTGCGTGCACTGAGTTGGGATCCCGCTTGAATGTGCTGGACAACCAGGGTTTAGGTGATGGCGACCTCTGCCTCGCCTACTTGGTTGCACGCGCGACGTCGCCCTCGAGTTGGGCTGCGGGTCGGTGACTCTGTTTCTGGTCGCCTACGCAGATGTCGGCGACGCACCCGACCAACAGTCGTGCAGTAGCACGACTGCGTAAATCTTCGTCCTCGGCTGCGCAAGTGTTTTATGGACGAGCCAGTACATCAACACCATAACTTCCTAACAGGTGTTGTGACTGGCACCAAACCTCTCTGTCATTCCTGCAATATCCTAGACATCTAAACTATTAAGAAACCCCACCTTTAAAATGACAAACGAATGTTGATACAGCAAAGTGTGGTTGTTTGGGTCCTATTGTCAGCATAATCCTTTAGAGTCACCACACCTTCATACCAGCTGTTGAGAAGGGCACAAATACTGTCCAACTTCTGAGCAATATTCTATGTGAATGGATGATAAGGAAAAAACCTCATTTAAAATGATGAACGGGCATCGAAATGATACCACGTATCGTCAGGCCTACCCTCGCACGGCTTCATCTGTTCGACTATAAGAAACACTATACATTCGTACCTGATGCTGTGAATGGCATCCTTTCGACACCGTGAATGAACGAATTATTAGGAAAAACATTGCGTAGGATGGCAAACGATCGTCGAGATGGCACCTCATGTCGCACAACAGATCCAAGCAGGGTTTACTCGGCCTTCTGGTGTGACACAACAGATCTTCCTACTGGATGTTGTCCATGATCCTCCAGTTTGTCCAGCATCCATGCATTATAGTTAGTGAAAGAATGATCAGCTGAAACATTGGTTCAAATGGCAACCCCACCTCAAAATGACACCACGTATTGCAGAGGCCTATCCTTGCAAGAAATTCCCTGCTATGTTGTTTCAAACACCACTGCTTCCTACTAACTACTGCGAATGGCACCAAACCTGTCCAGATTTCTTTCAATAAAGTTGCAAACGATGGCCATCATCCAGAGCTGTATCGCGTATAGCACCGCGTATTGCATAGGCCAACCCAGGAACGGTTAAATCCTGCTTCATAGTTACTTAATGGCCACGGTTCCGCTGTGCAAACAAATGTGCGAGGGTGTTAGCAACCTCTCAGAAAAGGCACAACAATACTACCAAGAAGACTGTGGTGTATTAAGTATGATCGGCAGAAAGACAAGCTTTTTGCATTTTCCTTCAACAAACGCCCTCGCTGATCTGTGAAGCAAGGACATCGACCATTGCATTAGCCTCTAAGACAATATTGTGTTATCTCGATAGTATGTCAGCCATGGAATCATGCATAAAGGACAGCAGTCATATCAGGTCTAGTGTTTAGTGGAATGTGACATGGGCAGACGTTAGTAAGGCTCTCAGTTCTTCTCATAGCTGCTGCTTTGATCATAGATCCACCGTAGTCTCGTGGTCGTCAATATTGGGCTTTATCAATAGCTCGTCCATGTGTGATGCGACGAGCAGCTGCTCCAATGGTCGCTAGAAGTAATTTTCCCGCACGGACAAAGGGCTCCCTCATCTCTCCACCCACTCATGTTCACTGATAACAGAGCCGCCATCCTGCTGCACAAGGAGCCTAGATTAGAGGGCACAACTTAATACCACAGTATGCGGTATTTGCTGACTCAGTGGGTTGGAGCAGCGTGTTCAAGCACACATGGTTCTTGTGGTAAACCACATAGGCCAAAACCGATGTTATATTCATCATGGCTCCCTAGCCTTGAGATATCATAGAGTCTATACATAGCTTGGCCTTGTCCCAGTAGATCGTCAGATGGTTGATCTTTGTATCATGTACAGTTTGCAAAGCAGACTATAACTGAACTCGAACCTTATCATTGTGGGCCTTTACCGCGTTCGTAGGAGTAGTATTGTCATTGTGAGTTGTCACACACGTGTAGTTCTTTCTGGTTGACTTGCATTTTGGCTGTTTGCCTTACTGGATGGACCATTTCAGCCACCCTGATTACCTTAACGGTAGTACTATGCGCAACATATATACATACTACTCGAACCTGGACGAGCCAAAATCGATTTGAGTGCTACATATCTGGTGGATGTCGGGCTAACAGTTGAATCAACATACCACGATAGACAAACCGATAAAGTAGACACAACACCGGTCATAGCACATGCCTCACATCTCACGCTTTAATCTCCTCAACTTTAAAGAACAATCTACGTACATGTTAGGATCTCGACAAGGTAAGCAGACTCATTTTCACAAAGTACAGGTCTCAACAATCTGTAAAAACCATGGCAACAAATACTACACGGCATGAAAATCTACGGAACATCTCGCTCAGCCCTAACCTTAGGGCTTAGCCATGCGATACTATTCAAACCAACATGTCTACCTTCCATCATCGCTATAAGGCACGACCCTTATAATGCACGTGCCCACCAGATGGACGCAACAATGTTACAAATCGTGCAGACGTTGGAACCACCCTGTGTGATGTACCAGGGTGCCCTGTTTCGCCATGGCAACAATAGCACTGCTAGCCATATATATTATGCTTGATTGTTGCATCCGGTTTGTGAACATACACAGTCATGACTGTATCATGGTTGCTTAGTCACCAAGGAAACCATTAGGGGTGGTGGAACATTACCATACAGGTCCGATAAATATACGGTGGCATTTAGTGAAGGGGCTCAGGACATAGGGTTTTATATGCTAGGGATGGAATCAGCCCATGTTGAACAGATACATTGTCCAGATTTTGAGACGCGAGGTTGTGAATCTACCTTGTGTTAAGTGCAAATAGGTGTACAAGTGCGAGCTGGAGAGCTATATTTTATAGTCAATGTCGGATTGCCAAACACTTTGATTGCATTAGTCTGACACGTTAGATTTGAGGGAGGTTAGAGAGACAGGCCACTATGTTACCATCAAGGTTTCTTCAACAATTCTATGGCAATATCACTTTACCAGGCATACCTATTCAATAGCTTCAATGTAGGTCGGGTGAAGTATGTGATAATATGCTCTGCCCTCACAAGGCTCTGCAGGTGAACTACCTTGTACGTGATATCTTGACGACCTGTACCGAGCTTAAGGCTGGTTTCGTCGTCCAGTCCTCGCTCCTCTAGCAATCTGACATACGCCAATGGGTGCATCTCATGTCGGCGTCCTCCCGTTGGCGTATTCACGTGAAATAGCATTAACAACTGCGCGTACACCACGCTGGCCGTGGCAGCACCGCCCGTCTGTGAGCCAGGGTTTTTCAGCGTGACGTACGAGAACCAGGGTGTGTTCTGGAATTGAGGTGTAGCCCTCGCATAGTGGTCCTCGCACCCTTCTTTGCCAGGAAGGGCTACTGCCGTATGAACCTACAAGTACGTGGTGTTGGAAGAAAATGGTGGATTAGAGACCAACACACGGTCATATGGGCATCGTCATGTGGATGGGTGCGGGAACATATAGGGTCCAGACATACATGTATTTCGTCCACATTCCACCCAGCCCGGTTGAGCGCTGTTGTGAAAAAGTCCATGCAATTGCCATGGACCTCCTTATAGCTGCGCCACACATCCGCCCCTAGTAGCTTGTCCTGACCATGGGGCAAGGAGACGGTGCTCGACGTTGCTGTTAAGATGGGATGACCCTGTGCCGCAGCCTGTGGCGTGGTTGATATGGGTGTAAGGAGTGGTTTGGAGCGGAGTAGCAATGGGGGAAGGGAGGTGCAGCATCTGGTTAAATGGGATGGAGCATGTGGGTGAGGGATGTAAATGATGTGGGGAAGTGGGGTGCTGCATGAGGGGAAGTGGGGTGCTGCATGGGGGGAAGTGGGGTGCTGCATGTGGGGAAGTGGGGTGCTGCATGTGGGGAAGTGGGGTGCTGCATGTGGGGAAGTGGGGTGCTGCATGTGGGGAAGTGGGGTGCTGCATGTGGGGAAGTGGGGTGCTGCATGTGGGGAAGTGGGGTGCTGCATGTGGGGAAGTGGGGTGCTGCATGTGGGTAAGTGGGGTGCTGCATGGGGGGAAGTGGGGTGCTGCATGTGGGGAAGTGGGGTGCTGCATGTGGGGAAGTGGGGTGCTGCATGTGGTGAAGTGGGGTGCTGCATGGGGGGAAGTGGGGTGCTGCATGTGGGGAAGTGGGGTGCTGCATGTGGGGAAGTGGGGTGCTGCATGTGGGTAAGTGGGGTGCTGCATGTGGGGAAGTGGGGTGCTGCATGGGGGGAAGTGGGGTCCTGCATGTGGGGAAGTGGGGTGCTGCATGTGGGGAAGTGGGGTGCTGCATGTGGGGAAGTGGGGTGCTGCATGTGGGTAAGTGGCCTGCTGCATGGGGGGAAGTGGGGTGCTGCATGTGGGGAAGTGGGGTGCTGCATGTGGGGAAGTGGGGTGCTGCATGTGGGGAAGTGGGGTGCTGCATGTGGGGAAGTGGGGTGCTGCATGTGGGTAAGTGGCCTGCTGCATGGGGGGAAGTGGGGTGCTGCATGTGGGGAAGTGGGGTGCTGCATGTGGGTAAGCGGGGTGCTGCATGGGGGGAAGTGGGGTGCTGCATGTGGGGAAGTGGGGTGCTGCATGTGGGTAAGTGGGGTGCTGCATGGGGGGAAGTGGGGTGCTGCATGTGGGGAAGTGGGGTGCTGCATGTGGGTAAGTGGGGTGCTGCATGTGGGGAAGTGGGGTGCTGCATGTGGGGAAGTGGGATGCTGCATGTGGGGAAGTGGGGTGCTGCATGTGGGGAAGTGGGGTGCTGCATGTGGGGAAGTGGGATGCTGCATCTGGGTAAGCGGGGTGCTGCATGGGGGGAAGTGGGGTGCTGCTGGGGAAGTGGGGTGCTGCATGTGGGTAAGTTGGGTGCTGCATGTGGGTAAGTGGGGTGCAGCATGTGGGGAAGTGGGGTGCTGCATGTGGGGAAGTGGGGTGCAGCATGTGGGGAAGTGGGGTGCAGAATGTGGGGAAGTGGGGTGCTGCATGTGGGGAAGTGGGGTGCTGCATGTGGGGAAGTGGGGTGCTGCATGTGGGGAAGTGGGATGCTGCATGGGCATGTGGGGAAGTGGGGTGCTGCATTTGAGGAAGTGGGGTGCTGCATGTGGTGAAGTGGGGTGCAGCATGAGGGGAATTGGGGTGCTGCATGTGGGGAAGTGGGGTGCTGCATGCATGGGGGGAAGTGGGGTGCTGCATGTGGGTAAGTGGGGTGCTGCATGTGGGGAAGTGGGGTGCAGCATGTGGGGAGGTGAGGTTCACAGCGTCACTGCAGAAGTCTCTGCTGGATAAAGGAGGAATACACACTCCATGTAAGGCAAGGATGAGGTGTAGGCAAGGGGGGATGGGTGCGATATCAAGACGGGGATGGGTAACGAATATGGAGCGCCGAAATGGCCGTTGGAGTGGATTACGCACCTTCACAATTGCCGTCTGGCGTTTTGGCGCTTGTGAGAAAGCGCTTGGAAGATGGATCAGCGCCGAGCGGAGCGCAGTGGTGCGCATGATGGCATCATCATAATTTCGATAATTGGAGGAACGGAAAGGTCGTTTGCAGGTTGGGGCATGGGCATGCTCCCAGGTGGCTGTAGAGTACTCCGAGGGAGCGCCGAATCTGCGTATTGCATCTGGAAAGTGCACCAATTGATGCACTTTTACCAGTAACCAGCCGTGACCCGTACGTGGCAGATTCGTCCTCAGAACACGGATCAGCCTGGTAAGTTCAGGCACGAAAAGCGCAATATTAGTGTGATTAACAAACTGTTAGTTAGCCAAGGCGTAGTGCTGTTTTCAAAAAGGTGGGGGAAAGAGGTGGAAGGGGGGCCGTGGGGAGAGCTGCTGACGAATGGTCGGCTTACTCTTTTGTGTCGACCAGGTATTGCCGAAGCATGGCTTCAGTGTATCGGGTAGCACAGAAGTACTGGTCGTACCACTTTACGAAGGTCCGCAAAACGGCCATCTTCACTGGAGCTATGCGCATGTTTTCCAAGATCAAGAGTACTACTTGAGCAGACACGTAAAGACGGGGTAAATCCATGGGAGTAAATGAGCCGTGGTCGGGTCAAAGCACAGGGGACACACCCTGCGTGGTTGCGAATTTAAAACTTGCATAGCTGAAACGACAAACCAGATTCAATGTCATGTGCTAATTCGGTTACTAACTCTGATCATTCCAGCATGTTCGGCAGCGGAGAAGTTTGCACCAAGGTTGAAGTAGTTTCCGTCAGGAGGAAGTTTGAAACCAGAGAAGCGCTCGTCCGTGTTCATGACGCCATGCCGCCTGAATGGGCAGGGATACGAAACACGCTCCTTCGAAATATACATATTGAGTGAGATTAGGGGGTGAGAACCATGTGTGGTGGCCCTATCACGGTAGGGGCAGCATGAGTAGGCTTGTGGGGCAGGGAGGTGCAGCATTCAAGTAAAGCATTAGGGTTTTATTGGGTGCAGCATGGGGGGGAAACGAGGTTATCACGTGGGAAAGTGGTGTGATGCGTGGGGGGGAAGCAGGGTAGGCTTGGTGAAGGAATGTGGGAGCAGTAATGTGGGTAACGGAGGTGCCGCACGGAGGGGAAACCATAGTAGGCATGTGGGGAAGGGAAATGCAGCGACAGGTTCAATTATGGTATGAGCAGCATGGGGGGGAGTTAGAGCCGTTGGTTGGAAAGAGTTGGAGCACGAGGGGAGACCAGGGTGGGAACATAAAGCTCATATAAGCACGGTACTATCAGAGTTGAACAAAAGGTGCCCATGCGACAAACATACCTATTGAATTCTTGGACATCTTCACCCTGAACAATGCACTCTAGGATATAGAGCCAGACTCCAATAAGAATCGCATGTAGAACATCCGGGAGGACAGCCAAGTAGGGGTTGCCAAATCCCTTCCGTTCCTCATCGTTTCGATTGAACTTCCACAGCATACACTGCAACCAAACACTTGAACCGTTGTAATCAGGCTCATTTAAAGCTTACAATGGGCGTCGCGTGAGGAATCAAAACAGAATAGTGAGCAGCAAAATCGCCCGGACGCCAAGGCGAAGGTTGGCTTTTGCAATTACAGGAATATTGTGTGTCCCATAGGAGCTTCGATATTCCTTGTCTGGGTCTGCAGCTACCACTTTTTGTGCTTCTACCGTCCTCCAGTGGTTCAGGGTGGGATCCATGTTGGCCAGGTTCAGCTGTGTCACGTAGCACTGTGAACAAGGACGGTTTGACTGATGTTGCATCGTGCAAGACACCCGGGACCCCTCTGGATAGTCGGTCACCCATGAATACAGCTTGGGCCACACCGTCCATGCTCGCCCGTGTGGATCAATCAAAGGCACAGAGCTGATGGGGTGTATGGGAAGTGAGGAGCGGACAGAGAGATTACTGAGACCGTGAACTGTGTTGTAAAATGACGTGTGCACAGAGCATGTGGGAATGGCTTGGGCAGCAAGTGGGAGGGGCGTGGCCAGCATGTGGGAGGGGCGTAAGCAGCATGCGGAAAGGGATGGGCGGAATGGGGGGAACAGAGGTGTCGGTTGTGGGTGTGGGATGCGGAGCATGTGGAAAGGGATGGGCAGAATGGGGGGGAAAATGTGTAGCATGTGCGTTCGATGGGCAGAATGGGGGGACAAATGTGTAGCATGTGGAAAGGGATGGGCAGAATGGGGGGAAAAATGTGTAGCATGTGGAAAGGGATGGAGCCACACTGCAGCAAACAATGAGTGGGGATATGGCTATCGCTTACCATTCGGCGGCGGCGATAAGCCTAGCACAATGTCAGTGCTTTTCTGAAAAAGCTCCACCTTTTGAGCGGATGTCATGTCGGGATGTGGAGTTGGTATTAGAGCAAGGAGGACACATCCGTGATCTTTCCATCGCAGCCGTAGGGGGATGTTAGTGCATGTGAAGTACAAGGGCCACGCCTTCAAACGCTCGTTCCCACTAAGCAGCGTCTCGTCACTTGAGATTATAAATGGACACACCAGTTCGTCTTCTGACAGGCCGACCTGCAGACGTAATGCAAGCACGTGCACAGCACAACATTTTCACATAATAGAAAAGAGCACGCAAGTCGGGGTGCACGTCGAACAACAGTGCACATGTTGCCCTCGGGCTAAGAAAAGAACAACGCAGCAACATACGTAGCTAATAGCAAGTTAGCATACCTGCGCCTCTTCCCAGAAGGTCCCAGTCTCTGCTGCCCCGTAAACGCGCTCTTCGTTCTCGTACTCGGGTCTTGCACGGTGTACAAACCCCTCATGATTCTTCGGGTCGGCCCATAGACGTGCCAGAGCCAGGACGGTGCCAAAAACACGAGTACGCAGCGAAAAGACCGAGAGAGGAGCTGACCGTGATAAGAGCAGACCGTGAGAGGAGCAGACCGTGAGAGGAGCAGACCGTGAGAGGAGCAGACCGTGAGAGGAGCAGACCGAGAGAGGAGGGAGAAGCGAACATAGGGATAAGAGGACAGAGAGCGAAGCGGGTAGAGGGAAAAGCGGAAAGATACAGCAGCGGACGGAGGGAGAACCGGTGGGAGAGTGAAGCAGACAGATGATTTGGACATGGAGAGAGAAGCGGACAGGAAGAGAAGCGGAAAGAGAAAGAAGCGGACAGAGAGAGAAGCGGACAGATAGAGTTGCGGACATAGAGAGAAGCGGACATCGAGAGGAGCGGACAGAGAGAGGAGCGGACAGAGAGAGGAGCGGACAGAGAGAGGAGCGGACAGAGAGATGAGCGGACAGAGAGAGGAGCGGACAGAGAGAGAAGCGGACAGATAGAGTTGCGGACATAGAGAGAAGCGGACATCGAGAGGAGCGGACAGAGAGAGGAGGGGACAGAAAGAGGAGCGGACAGAGAGAGGAGCGGACAGAGAGATGAGCGGACAGAGGGATGAGCGGACAGAGAGATGAGCGGACAGAGAGATGAGCAGACAGAGAGGTGAGCGGACAGAGAGGTGAGCGGACGGAGAGGTGAGTGGACAGAGAGGTGAGCGGACGGAGAGGTGAGCAGACAGAGTGGACCGAGAGGTGAGCGGACAGATGGAGCAGCGGACAGAGAGAGAAGCGGAACAGAGAAGCAGACCGTTTGAGGGGCGGACCATGAGAGGCGCAGACCGTGAGAGGAGCAGAGGGTGAGAAGAGCGAGAATCGAACAGAGGGAGAAGCGGTTTGTGAGAGAAGCGGACGGACAAAAAGGGGACGGAGAAGAAGCGGACAGAGAGAGAATCGGACCGAGAGAGAAGCGGACGGAGGGAGAAGCGGACAGGGAGAGAAGCGGGTCGAGGGAGCAGCGGACAGAGAGAGAATTGGACAGAGAGAGAAGCGGACAGAGGGAGAAGCGGACAGGGAGAGAAGCGGGTAGAGGGAGAAGCGGACAGAGAGAGAATCGGACGAGAGTGAAGCGGGCAGATGGAAAATCGGACATGGAGAGAAGTGGACCGATAGAGAAGCCGACGGTGATAGGTGTGGCCAGTGCTAGGTGCGGAAAGTCATAAGCAAAGGTACATAACACGAAGGTACACTTACCACGACGGGGTCAATGTACTTGACCTTGAACTCCGTCGGCCATCCTTCAACGGTCACCTCCTTAATGAGGTACTTCTTCTTTTCAATGCCCAGTTTCTCAAACGCGTACTTGTCCACCGCGTGCTTCCCATTCCAGTCTGCCAGGTCGCTAAGATTGAATTTCGGATGCTTTATCAGTTTGAAAAACAGGGCAATGTCCGAACCACTCAATCCCATCCCTTTGTTGCACAGACACAGAAAACGGAATACTTCCAGGCAGGTATCGAATGGTTCCTTGGGCTCGTCATATTCAGCAAAGTACGGATTCGCCTCATGGAAGGTTTCTCCGTCGACCAAGCCTGGGTCACAGGGGTTGTCGCGGGTGTCGGGAGGAGGATCCGTCGGCAGAGGGTGCAACGACTCCTCGGCAAACACGGGTTCAGCTGGAGGTGGCACCGAAGTTTCACTGATGGCACGTGGCAGGGCGTCGAGACGTGCACGTTTGTTACTGCATCCGCCTCCGAGGCGCTCGTGATTTGTCTAGCACTTCTCGTCGCCGAATGGTTCCCCACAGAATACGCATGCGTGCCCGGCCATTATCTGATAAAGACATGTAACCTGGGATGTGGGCTTAGCATGATTTTCCCATATGAACAGATAACCGATGGTTCTACTAACAAGCCTGCCACGAACGACTGAAAAACATACAAGTATGAAGTAGAAGACAGCCTGCAATGTCGTCCCGTAGTGCGTGTTTGTTCTAGCGCTCATGGCGATATCATTACAACAGTCAGCGAATTCCCTGGCGTCTCAAGGCTGTGAGACTGGTACTAGCTAGTTTGAAGTCTTCGGGGTGATGCACACCTTGAACACTGGAATAGGAGATACGAGTGGAAACACAGTTGTGGCTTGGGAGCTTCGAAGCGCCCAATCTCATCATGCATTCGAAATTCGAAACAAGTTTGGATGAAATGCGATTTGGATGCGGGAAGCGCTTTGGATATCGCAGCGCCCCTATTAGAACAACAAATGTGAGTTGCGATAAGTATCTGTGCTTCACATGTTGTGTACACTACTAGGCACTGATTTGCTCTTCACATATATAGTTAAGAGTTGAAAGGTACCTATCTGAGCCTGTTGGTAAATTATTCATCACATGAAGATTAATGCGACTGGCATGTTGCTTTCTCCAATTTCGATGAACACCAAAATCAGGGAATAAACAAAATCAGCTACAAAACATTTCAGACTGGCCACCATGCACCTCAGTGCCTTTTTTTGCACATGGCTAGCTGTAATCCAGGATGTGGAATCACTTGACCACAAATCGAGTTTTAGATACAGGTATCATAACATACTTAGCTTCTGGCACACGAGGAGCTGAACGGTTCAACAGACACACTATAATTACGTCAAAGCATGGATTGTGATGTGTGTTGCACTGCCGCGCCGCGTCAAACGCTTCAGCGAGATCGTAGGTGGCGCCGTCCTAGCTCCATCATCACATGTTAAATTTGGTCTTTCCGCGCCACGTCAAGGTTTCAGGGAGATCGTCTGGTGATGCCGTACTTGCTCCGTCATCACAGGTTCAATTCGGTCAAACGCGCTTTCTCACACAGACAGAATCATGCACCAATTCGCGGTCAAAGTTCTACGTAGCTTCCCATGGTCGCCATCAATAGTCACCAGTTCTGCAGCAAGACGTAAGATATTTTGGGAATCGTATCCTGCTGGCGTAAGAATTGTAGGCAGTGATGCAGCATGTAGAGCCTCGACCCAGGCGTAGAGGCGGACCAGGGTCGGATGCATAAACCAGACGTCTCAGTGGATGAGTGCGTGCATATTATGACATCAATTTGTCACTAAGCTCTGGGCAACGTGTGTGAGAGAGAACGCGTGTAACAAGATGGTCTCCTTGGCGCTTCATTAGCAGGTGTGACACTCCTTTGTTCGTGGTGTCTGGCGACAAGAAATGTATCTGTACACAGAAGGCGAGAGCAGTTAGATGCGATGCCACGTCGGCATAGATTAGCGCCACGAGAAGCTTCCATACAATGACATCTGCCAATCACATGCGTGCGCGACGATTGCATGATATGACGAGATCCTTAGCAATAGCACAGTGCACGAACACGCAAGCATCCACCCACAGCCACCCGGAGAGTGGCTGCAAAAGCTCTCTAGTTTCGCTAATCCTATATATTTGTTAGAAAGACATCAAAGTAAAATATATCAAAACACTTGTACACTTAGATCTGGATGGTAGAGTGCACATTGAAACAAAGTCCGGTTGCGGTTGCATATTGCAATGAATCCTTAATCCTTAGCACGTCACAATCGTACGTGTGGGCTCACTCATAAGCACGCGCAGTCACGGCTGCGCCGAGTATATGAGACGCTAGACGTTAACGAGTTCTCGTAAACTCGACTTATTGTGTTGTGTTGTGAACAGGTACGTCACACTGAGCATCTTCCTCGGCATCGTTGTCGTCCTCGACCTTCACCTGAGGCAGCTCAACATGATGAATGCTTTCCTGTATAGCAAGATTGGCCAGATACTGTACGTGTTCTATGCAAGGTCAGGCCTGTGCGCAACACGTCACCGTTTCATCGTTTGGTTGTTTTTTTAACAACCGTTTCTAACACATTCTGGTACTTCGGTCGATTGCCAGCACGTCACCGTTTCGCCGTGTGGTTGTTTTTTTTAGCTCCGTTTCTTCACACATTCTGGTGCTTCGATCGATTGCCTTTGCCATAGGAACTGGTTTGACCTCATTCGCACAACTACGTAGCACGTGACGATTGTTTGTGCGTTCGATGGCCCGAAACTATGTCAGGTCAGGCCTGTGCGCAACACGTCACCGCTTCATCGTTTCGTTGTTTTGTTTAGCACCGTTTCTTCACATGTTCTGGTACATCAATCGATTACGTTGCCATAGGAACTGGTTTGATGCCATTTGCACAACCACGCAGCACGTGAAGCTTGTTTGTGCGTACGATGGCCCGAAACTATGCAAGGTCAGGCCTGTGCGCAACACGTCACCTTTTCGCCGTGTGGTTGTTTTTTTTAGCTCTGTTTCTTCACACATTCTGGTACTTCTATCGATTGCCTTGCCCTAGGAACTGGTTTGACCTCATTCCCAGAACTACGCAGCACGTGACGCTTGTTTGTGCGTGAGTGGGCCCGAAACTGTGCAAGGATAGGCCAGTACGCAACATGTTGTCGTTTCATCATGTGGTTCCTTTTTTTAGCACCATTTCTTCCCAAATTCAGGCACTTCAATCAATTATCTTGCCATAGGAACTGGTTTGACTTCATTCGCACACCTACGCAGCCCGTGGCGCTGGTTTGTGCGTTCGATGGCCCAAAACTGTGCAAGGATAGGCCAGTACGCAACATGTTGCCGTTCCATCGTCTGATTGTTATATTTAGCACCGTTTCATCACAAATTCGGGTACTTCGGTCGATTATCTTGCCATAGAAACTGGTGTGACCTCACCCGCATAACTACGCAGCAGTTGACACTAGCTTGTGCGTCTGATTTCTTGAAACTGCGCAAGGATAGGCGGTACGCAACATGTCTCCGTTTCATCGACGGATCATGCCATTGTAATTGTTGGGCTGAGAAAAGCCCTTAGGATCTTTGCAAGGCTAAACTCTGGGTAGGACTTGTTGTGAATGCGGAAGCGTATAATGATAAGTCTTTGAACCACCTTGCGCTAGTATGTGAGGGCAAAGTAGATTGATTAATAAAAAAGATACAAGGCTTTTATAAGAGTACAAGGAATATGAAAAGATGCAACTACTAACTGTTTTACTGTTGCCGTTGCGGTTCGATACAGTGACGACTCAGGCAGCTGCTCAATAACGAGTTAGTTGTTTGTTTTTGCTGTCGCGCTGTATTTGTCAGGTCAAAGGTCGCTGGCCTTTGACTTTCTCGTACCCTCCAGCGGTTTCTTTCACTTCTCAACCTCCAAGTGTTGACTCACCGATGCTTCGCTGTGCTTCGCCTCGTTTACGACTTAGTGTTTCGACACACAACAGAAGCGTTTTTATTACTTGTTTCCAACATTCCCCTTCGCTTCTGGAGTGTCGCTGCTAGTGACGTGGCTCTGTCCAGTCAGCAGCATGCAGTATTCGAACTTCTGCTTTCCGAGCTTCTTGGTCAAGTAATCAGCTGCCATCTCAGACATGGCGCAGTAAGACAGCTCGAGTCTCCCCTTCTCGATCTCATACTTCACAAAGAAATAGCGCAGAGCGATGTTCGCAAATACATTCTTTTTGGCTATGCGGATTGCAGACTGGTTGTCGCAGAACAGAGAGAAGCTGGGTAACTGGGCCAGTTTCGCCTCTTCCAGCAGTTCGCGAAGGTAAAGTCCTTCCTTGGTGGCTGGGCAGAGTGCAATATATTTCGTTTCAGCTGAGGAGAGAGCAATTAGTTCCTGCTTGCTCGATTGCCATGAGCTGGGCCCAATAGGCTCGAGTCGGTAGATATAGCCGGTGCGCGAGCGCCTGCTGTCAGAGTCGCCGGCGTGATCAGCGTCGACGTAGCCGATTAGTTTAGGTGCCGTAGTTCCGGTCTTGTAGTAAGTTAGTCCGGTCGTCGGGGTGCTGAAGAGGTAGTGTAGTGCACAGTCGAGCTCCGCCATGTGTTCTGTTTCAGGTTTCTTGAGGTAGGTAGCGAGTTGGCTTGCGGAGTACGAGAGATCCGGTCGGCAGGTGACGGCTGCGAAGAGCAGACATCCTAGTTTTTGTTGGTAGTCGCGTATGCCAGCGGGTTTGAGTAGAGCGGAGCCTTCCTTGTGATTTCCGACGGTGTAGTGATATGGTGTGGAGATGGCGGTCGGGGTGAGTCCGAAGCGTTTGGCGATGGTGTCAGCGTATTTCGCGGCGATGAGGTAGATTGCGTTTTCTTCCTCCTGAATATTGAGCCCGAGGTATTGCGTTACGGTAGATGAAACCGTGAGCGTGAGGTCCTGCTGCAGTTCCCCTTCGAACCAGGTCGTAATGTCGTCAGTCGAGCCAATGTAGAGGAGATCGTCTACGTAGACGATAAGCAAGATGTAGTCGGTGCCCTTTGTGAACCGGTACATGCCTTGGTCGTGTGGTAGCTGGAGGAATCCGATGCGGATGAGTCGAGCGTGTAGATACTGCTGCCACAGTCTTGGAGCATGCTTAATGTCGTACAGGGACTTTAGCAGCTGACAGATTTGGTTGGGCTCTCCGTTGGAGCCGTGTGGTAATTCGACGAAGATTTCGGCGTCAACAGGTGCGTAGAGAAACGCATTAGCGACGTCGATTAGCCCCACCTTCTTCTCATTCATGGCGGCGACCGCGAGGAGAATTTGAAGCGAAGTGGGTCGGCTGACCGGGGCGAACGTCTCGGTGAAATCGCGTCCGTGCTCTTGGTCAAAACCGCGCACGACCCAGCGCGCCTTAAACTTGTTAATGGTGCCGTGTGCCTTTGTCTTTACACGGAAGACCCATTTTCCGGTGAGTACCGTTTTTTTGTGTGCCACGCCGATGGGAACGACTTTCCAGGTGTTCCGTTCTTCCAGCGCTCTAATCTCCCTGTCCATGGCTTCGCGCTATTTTTCCTTATGCTCCCCCCCCCCGGAGCCTGCTGAACCGTGGCAGGCTCCTTAGGAATCTCCGTGCCGTGAACCGCGGTGACGAGGCCAAGTATCTGGAGTCCGCTCTGTGTGTAGCGGGGGAGTGTTGACTCCTCGGGATAAGCTGCTTCGTCACCTGCTTCTGGATCAGGTAAGAAGTCGGGTCCTATGCGTTCTGCTTTGTTGGTGTTGACCCTTGCTGGTGTAACGTAACCGTTGTCGGCGAAGTGGTAATATACTTCGGCGTTGACGCTTTCGCGAAGATTTTCGTCATCCTTTGGGACGTCGACAGAGCAGTAAGGGAGAGGTCCGGCTTCCTCCGAGGCTTCATCCACGTTCTGCTCGTCCCAGTCAGCTTCGTCTGTTGCCGAGGCAAAGGCTCGGTCACCATGAAAACCACCTGTGGGGTACCGGTCTTCTTCCAGGTATGCAAGGTACGTCGGAAGTGTGAGTCGCTCGTAGGAAATGACATCACGTGCTGCTACTGTTTCCTTTGAGTGGACGTCGAAAATCTTCCACGCGTTGTAATTATTTTCGATGCCCAGGTGTAGGCCCCACTGTGCGCGTTGGGAGAATCGGCTGGCTCGTGCAGCAGGGGGTCGGTACTGTACCATGCGGCCGGAAACTCTCAACATTTTTGTGCTGCCCTGTTATCCTGTCCATAGCAGGTGCGGTGATGCGTTGTTCGGGAGTGATGATGACGAGAGCAAGTTGTGCAGCATGACAGCGTGGTCCATTGCTTCGGGGCATTGGTGGTTGGGTAGCCGCATGCCACGTAGCAGCTTGTGCATGGTGTTCTGGAGAGTCCTGTTCATCCTTTCTGCTACGCCTTGCTGTTGGTGGGCGTAGGGAAGAGAGATGATCCGCTTGATTCCTCCCTCTGCCAAGTACTGCTTGAACCTCTGTAGGGTGTATTCTCCTCCCCCGTCAGACTGAAAGCTCTTTAGCTTAACTCCCGATTCCCGTTCTGCTACTGGGAGCCAGGCAACGAAGGCTTCGAAGGCCATGTCGCGGCTTGGAAGGCTGAGATGCCAGACATAGCGAGTGGCGGCGTCGATGAACGTGATGGTGTATCTGTATGCTCCTTGTCCAGGTTCGCGATTGTACAGGAAGTCGGCTTCGGGGCAGGTAAAGCACGTTCCGCGAGCTTGTCCAAGTTCGCTTCCGTCGGTTAGAAGCAGTGAGTCTTTGTCGAGCACGCCTGCTCTGATTGTGTTGTTTAACACCGTGTTGCTTGGATGTCCCATTCGTGCATGCCAGATATCTTCGCCAGCTCGATGTCCGGGTGAGCGACGGTGTAATTTGGAGTTGGAGTAGAAGCCTACGGTAAAATTTGCGCTTCGATGGACTTCTCGTGGTGTTGGATTCAGTTGCTGCGCAGGAGTCGGTGGAGTGTCGTCGTCGATTGGGGCTGGTGCAGTTGAAGGACCCGCGATTGGTGCCGATGTTGTCTCTGCTGCTGCTGGTGTTGTCTCTGCTGCTGCCGATGTTGTCTCTGCTGCTGCCGATGTTGTCTCTGCTGCTGCCGATGTTGTCTCTGCTGCTGCCGATGTTGTCTCTGCTGCTGCCGAGTGACTTCTCGTTGCTAATGCTCTTGTTCGTTCTGCCTCAGGAATAGTGTGCGAATACCAGAAGCCTTCGGGGCTGAAGTCAGGATCAAGATCCGGTGGGTGCATCTAGGAGGTGAACGTGATGATTCCGTCGCTGTCGGCGGTGCCTAGATCTGGAACAAAGTCGAGGACGAAGACGTTATTCTTCAGGACCACCTTCCCGATGTAAAGTCCGCCTCTCCCGTGGTACAGCTTTAACTCCTGAGTGGTGATGTCTGCTGCGAGATGGATGCCTTGAAGCCATCAGCTGACTGATGCTCAGTAAGTTGTAGCCGAGTCCTTCTGCTATTAAAACCTTCGACATCTGTAGTATAACGTTTGTTTCCCGTGACTGAAGTTGAACCACGCCTTGTCATCGTGTGTGCAGGTTCTGGTTGTTGGCGATGGTGATCACGACTTCCCGTTGAAGTTGGTATTCCCGTTGAACGAAGCGACCCGAGGAGCACATATGCTGCCCACAGCAACTGTCCAAGAACCAGGTATCCTTCCCGGATGGTTCGCTTTGGGCGATGGCTGCGTACGTTGGGTTCGGTTGAAGTGATTCGCGGCGAGGAGTTCTGTTGTCGAGCTGCTCTTCCGGTGAGTAATGTGGCGGTGATTCAGTGATGCAGGAATCTGACAGTCTTGCCATGCAACTGACGATGTTTCTTGCTCCTTGTGCAGGTTGCGTTGGTGATGTTGTTGAGGATTGCGGCTGACTCGTGGGGTGCGCCTACGTGGATGCTACTTGACTGCTTGAAGGTCGAAGCTGCCACTGCGTTGACTGCTGCCGGTTTGGGCAGTGTGTGCGGGAGTGACTCGAAGTCTTGCAGAGATGACAGAACGGAGGTACGTGTTTTGGTTGATGCCGGTTGTTGTTGTTGTTGTAGCGCCGTTGAGTGGGAAACGCAAATTCCGGCACTGACGTTTTCTTCTTGTGCCGCTCCTCTTGCAGGTCCATGTCTTGCTGCTCAGCGTGAATTTCGGCGCATAGTGCTGCTTCGGAGATCTTCCCGTGAGCTCGGATTATGGCGCGAGTGGAGCGCCAGTGGGAACCAAGACCACTAATAACAACTGTGACGAAGGCGACTTCCGATATCGACCCTCCACATCGAAGGAGTTTGTCGCGCAATTCGCGACAGCGACTGATATACGCCATTCCCTTTTCGTGCGGTTTCATTTCCACTGTTGTCAGTTGTGCCATTAACCGACTTTGATAGACGCTGTCTTTTGCCTGATACAGGTTCTTCAAGTGGTTGTACGCGAGCTCGGCGGAGTTCCCGTATCCCCGGAAAGACCGAATGTTTTGCTGCTGGGTTGGAGTTATGTTCCTCAGTAGGATCGTATATGCCATCATTGACTGATATGTGTACTGCTGCTTGTCGTATTGCGTCCCGTGTGTTGGGTATGGCAGAGACCCGTCGAAGAATCCAAGAATCCGAGCGCCTTCCAAGTAAACAAATCTTCTCCGTCAAATGGTCTTGATGTCTGCAGTTTTAAGACGTGCGCAAACTGCGACTGAACTTGAAGTGCATCCAATGTCTTCTCTTGCTCAGGTGAAGGTTGTTGGCGCGGCATGAAACTGACGGAACCGCGCTGGGGTTCGTACGGGGCGAAGGTAGGTTGCTGTTGCTGATTTCCTCGCGCATAGGATGAACCGTCGAGGCTCATTGGTGTCACGTCGTTGTTGTTGTTGCTGTTATTTGACTGTGCAGGTGCCCCTTGCTGGTGTTGTTCGTAGAAGGACATGAAGGAGAAGAACTTCTCAATCATACTTGGGTCGAAGCCTGCGGCTTGATTTGCAAGAGTTTCAGTAGACCCGGATGCTGGTCTTGTTGTCGTGCCCTCCTCTGTCTCTAGGCCAGAGGCAGGGGGTGGAGTAGGAGTAGTACCGGGAGAGCCGTTAGAGGAGCTTCTCTCCTTCTGTGTTGCCATGCCTTCTGATGCTATAGGTGTCTTTGAAATAGTTGAGTTTGCCCTGATTGCTCTCATACCATGTTGGGCTGAGAAAAGCCCTCAGGATCTTTGCATAACTAAACTCTGGGTAGGACTTGCAGTGAATGCGGAAGCGTATAATGATAAGTCTTTGAACCACCTTGCGCTGGTATGTGAGGGCAAAGAAGATTGATTAATCAAAGAGATACAAGGCTTTTATAAGAGTACAAGGAATATGAAAAGATGCAACTAATAACTGTTTTACTGTTGCTGTTGCGGTTCGATACAGTGACGACTAGGGCAACTGCTCAATAACGAGTCAGTTGTTTGTCCTTGCTGTCGCGCTGTACTTATCAGGTCAAAGGTCGCTGACCTTTGACTTTTGCGTAACCTCCAGCGGTTTCTTTCACTTCTAAACCTCCAAGTGTTGACTCGCCGATGCTTCGCTGTGCTTCGCCTCAATTACTTGTTTCCAATAGTAACAATTGTAACTAGAGTTGTTGAGGTTGGTACGTGCATGTAACCATCTTGCAATACAAAGATGTTTATGGTCACGAAGTCCAGTTGTTGATTTTGTGTAAATGTTGCGCTCGGCTAGAGCAGATAAAAGCGTGGCTGTTTCTTCTGGCTGAATAACACGAGATCAACTGCTGGGCACGAGAACCAATATCTTGTTGTCCGCTATTCATAATAAGAAGCACAACATAATATTTTGTTTAATAACCTACAGGCATTACAAACATTATTGTGATTGCAAATTTGTTAATAGACTGCACATACCACAACCGACACAAACCGATATGGTTTGGCTGCTGAATGGCAGTCGATTATCTGCCGGAGCGGACCCCGCGCGCTTCGTGATTCAGAACCAGGGGGAGTTGGTCCTGCTGTCGTTTCTGTACTGTTTATCTTGCTCAACCTTGCTGGCAGTGCCACTAGGGGAGGTGTTCGGTTGTTGAGTGGCCCGCTAATCCTCCCTGTTGTTAAAACTGTGACAACGTCACCTTCGACGTGACCAGTGCAGCGCAACTCACCTGCCAGCGTATGCCTGTACATCGTCCCCCCAACAATCAAACCCTAGTTGACATCCAGTGCCCACTCCTCCCAGTCACAACCACCCCCCATAACTCTCCCGCAGTTTGAATTCAACAATTTGAAATCGTGCCCAGGCCTGCCTGTAGTCTGCCTTAAGGAACGCCGCGCAAAGGCTTTGCCTGCGAGCCATAAACAGTCGTGATCACTCTTTTTATAGCAGAAGTTCCTGAAACGCGCGGTGTCGCTTGAGATGCTGGACGGGTGATCCGTAGCTCTAGCGAGGCTGCTCCCGTTCATCCCCCCGCCGCTGCCAGTGTGTTGTCACTGCAGCATCCTTATCTGCGAGCCGCAGCGGATGACGGGTCCTTGCGACAGAGACAGATGCGTTGACGTACCGCGTCGGCTGCTGCTCTTTATCTCGTACAGCCGAGCCGCAGTGACTTCTGCCTTTTACGTACCGCGTCTGCTGCTGCTCATAAGGCCCCAGGGACCTTTGCCTTGGCGTACCGCGTCTGCTGCTGACTAGGCATACCACAACTGCCTCTGCTGCCTTGTCGTACTGCACCCACCTTTCCTTGAGGCCATGTCTGTAAACTAGGCGCTGTAGCAACAGAAGCTAACCCCTCACGGTCCATAAGAAGAAGCTTACAATGGGCTGATTCCCTGTCATTCATCAGACACCAGCTTCGTGATACCTTACATACGTTCGAACCTCCAGTGCGCCCTCTACAACCTAGCGAAATGGCCGGCCGTCGCCCTGCTAGAGGCAATAGATCGCCCACTCTGGAAGGTGAGCATGTCGGTGTGCATACGCTATGGCGTGTTTGTTCGCTGGTTACACCATGCGTACCTGTCCCGACGGCTGTAACTCAAAACCAACCCAAATCTTGTGTTCCCTCTGTGTGGCAGGGAGCCGTGGATTTCGTAGCCTCAAAGTGGTGAACAATGCTTCTCCGACCACTGAACAGGCGCCTGCCAACAACGACACCAGCGGCCACGCGCTAGTACCGCGGACCTCCAACCTGCAGATGAACGCAGCTGTTCCGGTTGCTGGCGCTTATGCCTCACCTGCTGCATATGAAACACGTAGCACAAGCGCGCGCCGTGGGGCAATCACAAACGCTACAGCCGCTGTTGGTGGTTCCCCTCAGCAGGCGGGGCAGCGTCAGCAATCGGCCGCCACAGGTGGTCCTTCTTTGCAGCAGGCGCGGCAGCGTCAGCATACCGCCGCCGCTGCTGGTCGTTCCCTGCAGCAGGGGGGTGTGCATCACTCCTCCGCCTCTGCTGACGGTGCATCACAGCTATAGGGACCTCCTCCCCTTCCTACCGCCGCTGCTGCTGGCTACTCGCATCAGCAGGAGGTGCTGCATCACTCCTCTGCCGCTGCTGCCGGTGCTTCACAGCCGCAGGGACCTCCTCCCCTTCCTACCGCCGCTGCTGCTGGCTACTCGAGTCAGCAGGAGCTGCTGCATCACTCCTCCGCCTCTGCTGCCGGTGCTTCACAGGTGCAGGGTCCTCCTCCCCTTCCTACCGCCGCTGCTGCTGGCTACTCGCATCAGCAGGAGGTGCTGCATCACTCATCTGCCGCTGCTGCCGGTGCTTCACAGCCGCAGGGACCTCCTCCCCTTCCTACCGCCGCTGCTGCTGGCTACTCGAGTCAGCAGGAGCTGCTGCATCACTCCTCTGCCACTGCTGCCGGTGCTTCACAGCTGCAAGGTCCTCCTCCCCTTCCTACCGCCGCTGCTGCTGGCTACTCGAATCAGCAGGAGGCGCTGCATCACTCCTCTGCCGCTGCTGGCGGTGCTTCACAGCCGCAGGGACCTCCTCCCCTTCCTACCGCCGCTGCTGCTGGCTACTCGAGTCAGCAGGAGCTGCTGCATCACTCCTCTGCCGCTGCTGCCGGTGATTCACGGCTGCAGGGTCCTCCTCCCCTTCCTACCGCCGCTGCTGATGGCTACTCGCATCAGCAGGAGCTGCTGCATCACTCCTCTGCCGCTGCTGCCGGTGCTTCACAGCTGCAGGGTCCTCCTCCCCTTCCTACCTCCGCTGCTGCTGGCTACTCGAATCTGCAGGAGCTGCTGCATCACTCCTCTGCCACTGCTGCCGGTGCTTCACAGCCGCAGGGAACTCCTCCCCTTCCTACCGCCGCTGCTGCTGGCTACTCGCATCAGCAGGAGGTGCTGCATCACTCCTCTGCCGCTGCTGCCGGTGCTTCACAGCCGCAGGGACATCCTACCCTTCCTACCGCCCCTGCTGCTGGCTACTCGCATCAGCAGGAGGACCTGCATCTGCCTACCGCTGCCTCTGCTTTTGATACCTGGCTGCAGGGACCTCCTCCCCTTCCTACCACCGCTGCTGCTGGTTTCGCTGCTGAGCAGGGGGGACTGCATCAGTTTACAGCTGCCGCTGATCCTGGGTCCGTCTCGCATGAACCTCCGCCTCTTGCCTCCGCTGCCGCAGCTGGTCAGTACACTCAACAGGGTAGTAACCAGTTCACAACAAATGCCGCCACCGCAGCAGCTCCATTCGACAATAGCCAGCCGCCCATTAGGCCTAGCAGCCCTCCCTCTGCCCATCGTATGGAGGGAATGGCAACTGAGGATGGTCCATCCTCTCCATTTGCGCTGCCGAACCATACTGCAGTACCTACAAGGGGGGTAGTGGCAAACCCTGCACCGGAAAGAGAGCCTGTTTATGTGGCCGCCTTCCAGACTCACCTCGGGGAAACTTTGGGGCCAGCACCACCCACGGGAGACGGCTCTGTTGTTGGAAGGGCAGAGTTCGATGCCATGATGGCGGAGGTTCGACGGCTGCAACGTGAGAACCTGACCTTGCATAATCAGGTTGCAGCATACGGTCGTTCACAATCACCATCCCCGTCATCATCTTCCGATGATGACGACGAACATGCATCCCCCCAAGCACCACCCTCCCAACCCCTAGGTGTCCCGGCTCAGGGGGCGCAGCCGCAAGTGATCCTTGCCAACCGGCGTACTGTGGGAACAGCAGTTGGCGAGGCACACAACATGGGCATCGCTCCGGACTACAACACATTCGCGCCGGATCTCGAACCGTTCGCGACAAAGGTGGCCACAGCCATGAAGACGATTCCACCTGCGAACGGTGGCTTGTATGTAAGTTTAGGTATATGCATATTTATCATGTTCCTGTCGCCCAACATAGCCTCGCTATTTGCTTGTCATGTGCTTGCAAGTACCCCAAACCCGAAACCCTTCTCCCATCACGCACACTGCCCCCAACTATTATCTATGCCCCTTAGCATTCCCACCTCACTTGCTGCCCACCAACCTCCAGCCTACCCAAAACCCCAATTGATGTGAGCGTGATAATCCGTTCGTTGCTAATCTACCTTTCTTCAAACTCCAGGTTGTCATGTCAGACACAATCGAGATCCTTGTGTACAAGACGCCAAATGGTCAAGTGGATTTCTGGCCTGCACGGCATAGCCTGCTCGCGGCAATGTTAACGGCCATGAAATGCACGACACCAGAGCAGAGGTGGAACTTGCTGCATGTCTACCTCTACGATCAAGTGCGCCGCACCTACATTCGCAACAAGCTGCAGGACATGCGCAATGAAAATCTCACCAAAGGCCGTTGTGGCGTTATCAACGACTTCGACCTTGCGATAGCCAGGCCTGACCAAAAAATGAAAGTTCTTGGCACCACCTCGGTGTCGTCATTTCTGACGACTTTTAGAGCCGGTAAGAATCACCTTATTGTGTGCCCTTTACACCACACGCCCTTTTCCCTTTACACGCTTTGGTTGTGCTCATTGGCCCCAAAAAGGCTTTCTTGTACCTCAAAGGTGGTGCGCATTGGAGGTGGTGCAGGGCTGCCTCTTCACCTCTGTGGGCTATGCATTGGCTGGGGCCTCCTCTCAGTAGTGCCCCTACTCATGGTTCCCCCCTGTGTGTTTTTTCCCCCATCCTTTGTCTCTGCAGGTGCGCATTGGAGGTGGTGCAGGGCTGCCTCTTCACCTCTGTGGGCTATGCATTGGCTGGGGCCTCCTCTCGGTAGTGCCCCTACTCATGCCCCCCCCCCGTGTGTTTTTTCCCCCATCCTTTGTCTCTGCAGGTGCGCATTGGAGGTGGTGCAGGGCTGCATCCTCACTTCTATGGGCTATGCATTGGCTGGGAGCCTCCTCTTAGTAGTGCCTTCTCCCCACACATAGTTTCCCCCCTGTTTTCCGCCCCCATCCTTTGACTCTTCAGGTGCGCCTTGTAGGTGGTGCTGCTCATTGTCTGGCACAGTAATGGCTTATTCTCTCCTGTTCTCATGCGGCACAACATGCCTTGTATGATTTGCCCTGAGGGTGTGTTCTATGGCCCATGCAGTGAATGGGTCATTCGGACTACTGACGTGGCATGTGAACCGCTATGGTGTGCCGTTTGCGACAGCGGTTTTTGTCCGAAGCATCGCTGCGTCGTTTGCTCATCCAGGGCACTCGGTGGTGGTGCTGAAAGTGATTCATATCGCATTTTGGCTGTTCGGGGTGAGTTCTGTTTTGTGTACTGGGTACTAGCTGAAAATCTTTGTCGGTTGTCTAATATGTCTTTTTAATATTTGTGTTTGGGTGGTTCGCAGGTGGAGCAGAAACTGAAGAAAGGGACCGACCTTTCCAAGAGCACAAAGGAGAACCGTGACGGCGTGGCAATTTATCACCGTGCCGTCAAGGATTGGGTCAATGCGGCTATTTCTATTGCCAACAATGTGAGGGGGCCCTGGTGGAACAACCGCTACTCTGCTTGGAAGTTTTTTAGTGCAACGAACAGTGTGTTTATCAGCGATGATGGGTTGGATGACTGAAGCTAGCTCCTAAAATGGTATTTAATAATTATTCTGTAGTTATTATTACTGTATGCGTAGTGGTACAATATAACGTACAGTGCAGCTAGGTGTGGATCATGCATGTTGCCTGTAGTAATGATTAAATAAAGAATTTCAACATGAATGTGTAACGGATTTATACAATTTTAATAATACATACACCAGAACAATGATAATAGCGAATTATGATTTTATACAAACTGTTCATGAACAGTGAGTACAGCGAAAATCAGAACTGAAAAACATATTGACCAATTATGACTGAACTGAAAAAGTAACATGCTACTTGTATTATCGGATAATTCAAAAAACCGTGCATGTGTGCGACGCCCATCTTCGCGTCAAGTTACCATTACTAAAACCAGCCATTCAGATGCTAAACACTCAAGTTCGCGCACCACTGATGTAAGCGAGCGATGCCAGCAATCACACACATGAATGCATCAGATTTGTTTGACTCCAATCCAGAACATTCATATCTTGCGCGGGAAAATCTCCACCCGTGTGTGAACAAACGAGTGCAATACACGTCATAATTTCTGATTCGTTGACCAATTCAAAGTTACGAGAGGGTAAGTCTAAACAGGTTTGAGACGAGCGGTTGTGATTCGTCGCGATCAAGTGCATCACAATCGAAGTGTCCCACGGGTAAGTTTTTGAGTGTCATCTGGGTATGGTGTGTTCAACCAACATGCGAGACACTCGCAGGAAGGTTTTCAGTAACTTTCACAGCTGTAACAGTGTGGCAGCCGAATGCTGCCAAGTACAGTGCAGGTGGGCGGAAGTCAAGCGCCACCTCACCAACTGTTCGTATTGGTCAAACGCCTCAACCTGCAGCTGGGCGACCAGGTCCTGACGCGCAGCCCAACACAAACCCTCGCGCGAAAATTACGAAACGCAGAACACCGAAGTTCCGACCGCTCGCCGACTTCGCCAACAACACCGACGAAATTACAGCCCCGTAACCAAGCTCGCCGTCCAATCCCGTACCGCAATAATTCTCTGAATTTCACGGCAGGTTCATTTCAAAGCGGTTGGGTTACTATTGAGAAATTCAGAGAGAGTCGCGACTTGGGAGTGCGACTCGATATTTGAATGTGCTCTATAAAATTGTACTGTGAAATTTGTGAAGTCATAGTGCAATTTCCAGAGAACTCCAGAGAGCACTCTATCCTCGTTTTCCTAGCCTACTAAGGCTGCTACTTCCCTGCCAGCAACGTTTCACTGGTATCAGAGCCTGGTTAGTTATTTCGCACGCTCCCGCCATATTCTAGACCCTATGGCCGGACCGTCTGATATGACGCCGGAACTCTGGAACGAATTTGTGGCGAATATGCGCCGAGAAATTGAACGCGAGGTGCGTGACCGGATCCTCGGCGAACTCCAGGAACGTGGACTCCTGGGCACACAGGTGCCGACGCCAGCACCTGCTGTGGTTTCTGCACGACCCAAAGCACCCGAACCTGAGCCGTTCATCCCTGGAAAACGTCACTTACCGGTGCGACGGTGGCTTTTCCAAGTGGAGGAATACCTCTCCCTTTGTCATGTCAACCGGGCGGAGTGGGCTCGGCACGCCGGCATGATGCTGAGGGGTGCAGCTGCTACTTGGTGGCAGAGTTGCCATGCTACGATTTCAACTTGGGAAGAGTTTTCTGCATCGCTATTAATGAACTTCGAGCCGGTCAACTCCATCGAGCGCGCACGTGACAACCTCGCTGAATTACGCCAACATCGCTCGGTCGCTGAGTACATCAACCTCTTCCGCGAGCTCGTGCTTGAGATCCCTGACATCCCTGCTGCTGAACAGATGGACAAATTCAAGCGTGGGCTGAAGCCGAAAATCCGCACCGAGGTCGAACTCCGCGGCGCTACGACGTTGGATGAGATGATTCGTGTCGCCGAGCGTTTTGACACCATCAACTTTGCAGCATACCAGCGATTCCAAGGACGAACCGGGCAGCACACCACTGCTGGACCTACCTACCGCACCAACGGTCCTTCTCCCATGGAGCTCGGTGTGGTGGAACAGCGTGCACGCAACCAGTCCACGCTTACGTGCTACTCGTGCGGGAAAGTCGGCCACATCAAGCGACATTGCCCGAACCGCCGCAACTTCGAAAGGTCTCCGGGAAACGGACAGCGCCAGTAGCAGTGGGGCAGACCTCTGGCGCATCGCATGCCCCGCTTCTCCCGACTCCATTATTCATCGGCACCTCTGAACTCTACACCACATCCAACGCTCCATTCCCCGCCATCATTCTATACGCAAAAATAAAGAATCGCTACGTTGACTTTTTGCTCGATACCGGCGCTTCAGCAAATTTCCTCTCCCTCAATTGCTGCTGAACTTTCTCTCCCCGAAGATCCCAACAGCAACCCGCAGGACGTGATCATGGCAGATGGTACTCGGCGGCGCTGCGGACCTACTCTCCTCCCTGTGCATTGCATGTTTGGAAGCTTGGAGGCGACGGTCACGTTCGAGCAAGTGCACCTCGGTGGGTACGAAGGCGTTATCGGTCGACCATGGTTGCACCAGTTTGGACCGCGGATTTATTGGCGCAACGGAACTGTCACCGTCGGCAACTACGACCTCCCATCCCACTCCTTTCGCCGACCATGGTCATCCCCAACCAGTTCCGCTTCATCAACCCATCCACCCCAACCTGCCCCATCTCCATCTTCCCATATCCCCCCTCTCCCTCCTCCTCACATAGCTCCCGTGCAGCAGCCAACACCACCCGGCTCCCCCGAAGTGATCAACACACCTCCTCCTTCTCCACCCCACCCAACCCAGCAGCCACGACGTCCCATCATCCGCCCCGCCTCTGAATTTATCAATCCATCAGCCCCCACCCCTCCATCACCACCTCCTCCTCATCATCTCCTAGTCATCTTCACCGCTCCCGAATCTGAACCATCACCCAACTCTCTCCCATCACCTATACAGAAGTTACTCCAAGGCTACACCGACGTCTTCCCCGAAGATCTTCCCGCCGAACTTCCACCCGAGCGTGCTATTGACCATAGCATCCGCCTCATTCCAGGTTCTACACCGCCCGTGCGCCCAACCTATCGCATGAGCACCGCTGAACTTTTGGAGCTCCGACGTCAACTCGATGACCTTCTCGAGAAGGGTTTCATCCGCCCAAGCACCTCACCATACGCTGCCCCCGTGCTTTTCACCCGCAAGAAGGAAGGTGACCTGCGCCTTTGCATCGACTACCGCGCCCTCAACGCCATCACAATCAAGAATAAGTACCCGCTGCCCCGTGTCGAGGAGTTGTTCGACATGCTTGGGGAAGCAACAGTTTTCAGCAAGCTCGACCTACGCTCCGGTTACCACCAGATCCGGCTCGCCGAAGACGACATCAACAAGACGGCGTTTCGAACCCGCTACGGCCACTTCGAGTTCCGCTTACTTCCGTTCGGCCTCACCAACGCACCAGCCACGTTCATGGGACTCATGAACGACATTTTTCGACCCTTCCTCGACCGCTTTGTCATCGTGTTCCTCGATAACATCCTCATTTTCAGCAAGTCACTCGAGGAACACGCTCAGCACCTACGCATCGTCCTCGACACGCTACGCCAACACCGCCTCTACGCCAAGCTTTCCAAGTGTACCTTCGCCCGTTCAAGCATCGGCTTTCTCGGCCATGTCATCAGCTCCAAAGGCATTGCTATGGACCCCGCAAAGGTCCAGTGCCTTGCTGATTGGCCAGCCCCACGCACGGTAGCGGAGCTGCAAAGTTTCATCGGCCTCGCCAAGTATTACCGGAAATTCATTTTCAACTTCTCTCACATCTGCGCCCCTTTGACCGATCTCTTCCGTCAAGGAGCTGGCTTTCAATGGGGACTACCGCAGCAAACCGCTTTCAACTCAATCAAATCAGCACTCACCTCTGCACCGGTCCTCACCGTCGCCGACCCTTCACGCCCATACTTCATATGGACCGATGCTTCCGATGTCGCTGTCGGTGCCATTCTTTGCCAAGACCACGGCCATGGGATGCAGCCACTCGCTTTCGAGGGCGATGCCGCGTCACTCCTGTCAGTGTTAGTGTCCCACCTGCAGGCCCTCGGCATCGATTTTGCCAGGATCACCGGCATAAGCACTGACGGCGCGAGTGTGATGATGGGAAAAAAAGCTGGCCTTGTCGCTCGACTCCGCCTCCGCATACCGCATCTCGTCTCAAGCCACTGCGTCGCCCACAGGTATGTTCTCTGTTTAGTTTGCGCTTCTCTGGAGTAACTGTAGCAACCCTTGCTCATGCATTGTGGTGCCTGTTGGTGTCTTGTTGTGAACCCAGGGAGGCGCTCGCAGCAAAGGACGCAGCTGAAGCACTCCCCGAGTTCGAGATGGTTGACTCGCTGGTCCGCCAAGTGGCTGAGCATTTGGGGCGTTCTGGCCCGTGGCATTAGCGGTTTGTTGCGCTTCAGGAGGTTTTCACCGCCACGAACCTGGAGCTCCAAGGGATTCACCAAGTCCGGTGGCTCTCCAGGGGTGACGCCATTCTACGCGCGGTAGAGGTCTTCCCCGCGCTCATCGTCATGCTGTACGAGTGGGACAGCAGTCTGTACGAGCTCGCCACCAGCTACAGGTTTCACTTCCTGTTATATTTCCTTGCCGACGTGCTCGAGAAGCTGAATGTCCTGAACAGGGCATTCCAGCAGCGAGAGGTGAGCAGGGTTACTTGCATGCGAGAGCTTCTGATGCACCTGTGTTAATGTGCTAATGGATTACTAGTGACCGCGGAAACATGCTGCTGCGCACAGACTTTGTGTACATTCTATCTGTTGTTCTGTCTCTTTGTGTTTCGTTTCTGTCCGCCCCTATTAGCTTGACATTGCAGGTGTACACGCGCAAATCCGAAGATCGCTGTCTTACCTCGAGTCCCGCTATGTCGAATGCGGTGACGATTTCGGAGGCGGGATGAGCGCACGCCTACGCAAGCTTCAACCGGCAGAGCGCAACTACGCAACACACGATCGGGAGCTCCTTGCCATTGTCCACGCAATCAAGACATGGCGCTGTTACGTGGAGCTGCAGCCCGTCACCGTCTACACCGACCACCGCCCTCTTCAACACTTGAAAACACAGCCCGTGCTCAGCCGCCGCCAAGCCCGATGGGCTGAGTTTTTGGAGCAGTTCGTACCCTCACTTCAGATTATCTACCGCCCCGGAAAACTCAACCCAGCCGACATCTTGTCCCGACCACCACCACCAGCCCCACCACCCACCGACCAGCCCAAACCAACCACCAACCAGCCCCACCACTCCCCAACCAGCCCCACCTCATCACCTCCACCTCACACTCCGAACCCACCCTTGCAACTCCATGGAATCAGCAGCATCACTTGGGATGATACCTTCATCACGAAATTTCAGAGCGCCTACAAACGCGACCTGTTTTTTGTCAAGCAAGCACCCGAGGACCCGGCCTACTCATTTGAAGACCCATTTTGGTACAACACCGTCACCAAGACCATTTGTGTCCCTGCAGATCGCTCCTTACGACAGCTGCTACTCTCCGAATACCAGGACACCGTTACCGGCAGCCACTTTGGTATTGAGAAGACCTACGCACGCCTCTCCAACGACTACCATTGGCCACGCATGCATGCTGATGTGCGTGACTTCATACGCACCTGCCGCACCTGCCAACAACTCAAAGCACGCACCACCAACCGCTACGGACTCCTTCAGCCCATCCCTCCACCTACCAAAGTGTGGGATGAAGTCACCATGGACTTCATCATGGATCTGCCCCGCACACCCCGTAGCTACAACGCTATCCTAGTCGTCGTCGACCGACTCTCCAAAATGAGCCACTTCATTCCTACCCACACAACCGTCACCGCACCCGAAACAGCCCGACTCTTCTTCGATCACATAGTCCGCCTACATGGTCTCCCATCCGCCATCATTTCAGACCGTGACCCCCGCTTCTTGAGTAACTTTTGGCAGAGCCTCTTCAAGCTTCACGGAACCCGGCTGAAGTTTTCTACCGCGTATCACCCTGAAACGGACGGACAAACCGAACGGATGAACCGCACGCTTGAAGACTCCCTCCGTGCACAAGTTACTGCTCGCCAAACTGATTGGGATCTCCACCTCACCGCCATCGAACTCGCATACAACAGCACACCCCACCTTTCCACCGGCCAGCCACCCTTCTACCTCGCAACCGGACAGCACCCCCGCCTCCCCACGACCCCACCCCCCCACCTCTCCCACGCACCAGCAGCCTTTGAGTTCCTCACCTCACTCGAATCAGCCATTGATGCCGCCTTCTAGTGAAGGTCAGTGAAGCGCCCAGGGGCCACGTAGCGAGAGAGGACACTGACAGGATAAGCCAGGTCCGGTCGGGTGCACATCATGCCATACATGAGGAACCCAACAAGCTCCGGGTATGGCTCAGAGCAGTCCTCTGGTGTGGGTACAGCTGGGGCTGTGAGGAGGTGTTGCAGCGGCAGCGGGGTGGCAACAGGTGTGCACAGCTCCATCTCAAACCGCTTGAGCACATTGTTGATGTAGAATTCATGGGAGAGTGAAATGGTACGAGCCTTGCGATCACGTGTGATCTCCATCCCCAGGTAGTGCTTGAGGTCACCGAGGTCTTTCATCAGGAGGGCCTTGCTCAGGGCCGCCCGGACAGAGGTCATCTGGGCCGAGTCCTTGGCAACGAGGATGAAGTCATCGACATAGACAAGGATGTAGAATGGCTCAGAATGACGGCGAATGAAGAGATTCGGGTCCGCAGATGATGGGTGGAAGTCCACAGAGAGAAGGACTTCTTTAACCTTGTTGTGCCATTCGCGAGGGGCTTGCTTAAGGCCGTAGACGGGGCGATTCAGCTTCCAGACAGTGTTGGGAGGGAATTCTCCTAGGAAGCCTTCAGGTCTGTCCATGAACACTGTCTCTTTGAGGCGTCCTTGTAGGAAAGCCGATGAGGCGTCCATGGATTTGATCTCAAAGTCTTCTCGTGCTGCAACAGCGTGCGAATTGTGGGAGGTTTGGATGCGGGGGAGAAGGTCTTGAAGAAGTCGTGGTACTGCTGCTGGGTGAAACCCTTGGCTACGTAACGCGCTTTGAACACCGGGGCCTCGTCTGAGAGCTGTTTCACACGAAACAACCACTTGCCTCCGACGATGTTGACTCCTGGAGGTGGAGTCTCGTCGTCGAAGGAGTGGTTGCGGGTGAATGCTTCAATCTCAACTTCCATGGCAGCATGCCATTCGACGGCATGGGGACCCGAAAGAGCCTCTTGGATGGTGAGAGGGATAGGGATGGTCGGGTTCTCCGTGAAGTTGAGTGAGGGTGATTCAGTGATGTCGGGGAAGATGTGCGAGAGCTGAGGAATGACAGCGTGAAGATCACACAGCTCCTCATGCCTTTCTTCCAGAAGGGTAGAGGGCACATCCCCCCCAGCAGGAGGAGGCGAAGTGATTGCAGTGCATCGAAGAATTAGTGCCAGTGGAAGAGCAGCGCCATGCGAGCGAGTGCCATGAGCCACCGGAGAAGAGGGTGGGGCAGGCGGTGTCGGAGGGGTTGATTTAGGAGGCTTGGGTGGTGGAATGGGCCGCCGCTGGTACGTGATCAGCTCGGGCGACTGTGGGAGAGCGGGTTCCTCTGTGGTAGGGGGGACTGGGGGAGGATGTGGGGCCGGAGGGTGTGACCGCCGATGGTAAGTGATAGGTGCGCTCGGAGGTGGCAGCACAGTCGGCGGAGTGGGAGGTGAGGGGGATGGAGGAGCAGCTGCCGAAGACACCGGCGAGGTCGGGTCAGAGATCTTTGAGGGGGAAGGTGCGATGGCAGGAGAGGGAGGAGGTGAGGGGGCCGGCACAGGTGGGAGGTCAGGGTGCGCATCAAAGTCCGCCCACACGAGAGATGGTGGATCGGAAGGAGGATCCGGTCCCGAGGTGGAATAGAATGGGCGGATTTCATCAAAGACAACGTCGCGGCTCCGGACTAACTGTTGAGTGGAGGGGTTGAGGAAGAGATAGTCAGGGGAGTCGGCGTTGTGCCCAAGGTAGATGCACATTTGAGTCTTGGGACCGAGTTTGCCACCGCACTGTCGCCTGGCCTGAGGGTTGAGGAGGACATAGGCGGTGCACCCCCAGACACGAAGAGAGCGAGCAGTGGGTGTTTTCCCGAGCCAAAGTGTGGTTGGAGTGGTGTCGGGAAGATGCGGGTGGGGGTAAAGATTATAGAGGAGGGCGGCATGGTAGAGGGCGTACCCCCAGAGAGAGAGTGGAGCGTTGGAATGGCTGAGGAGGCACCGAGTGATCTGTACCAGGATGTGGTTGCGGCTCTCTGCTTTGCCGTTCTGCTGTGAGCTGTCAGGAAGGGTGAAGTTTTGCTGGATGCCTTCTGAGGAGCAGAAGGCTTTGAGCTTGTCGTTGCTTCTCACTTCACCCCACTCAGCCCATCTCAAAGGCGGCCAGTCATATGCGAGTTTGCTGATTCCCCACTCTTCCTAATTCCCCCACTCAGCCCCTACCACTGCTCCCTCCCACTGTTGACTGCCACATCTGACCGCCATGGCATTTATGTGCGCCCACCACACAACTCTACCGCCTGACCTGGTGGCCAACATGGAGGCCAGGTGGCACTCTTCTCCACTCAGCCTGCTGTCACGCCACTCTTCAAGTCTCGCTGTAATGCAGGCGACCTCCCAAGCTCCCTTCCCCCTACAGCTATGCTCCTGATCTGCTGCCGCCCTTTCCTCTAGTAGTATCATTGTCCCCGAACATCATCTTTCCACACCCCTTCCCACCTCCCATCCACCTCCCTTCCACCTCTCTTCCACCTCCTTTCAGCGGTGTGACTACCTTCCATTCCCATGGCCATTTCATCTCACTGCACACCTTCTGCCCAACACCTGTAGCATCACTTACCTTCTCTACACTATTCCGCTCCCGTTTCATCATGTGCATGTTGCATTCCATGGTTTAGGCGTATAGCATGGCATAGTGGGGTATGTCAGGAAGCTGTTGGTGAGCCGGGCAGGCCAAGTCGACGAATGAGTCACTGGCGGCCTCCTTTGGCGCCGCCTCCTTTCTCACCCTGCACCTTCCTACACACCCCACCTCACACCCCTCGCCAACACGTCTCGTCACACGGTGTCACTAACAGCCCCACCACTATGATCTTCCCATTGCTCTCGAGATTTTCTTCTCCGCTGTCCTTCTCCTCTCCCCCCCCCCCCCCCCCCCCCCCCACTCATCCACCCTTACTCACACATGGAGGTGACTGGCACGATGCACCTCTATAGTGGCCGATTATCACGGTCGAATTCAAAGTGCTGCCACCACATTTATCATTTCGCCCCCCAAACCACTCCTGTCCCAATCGCCACCTCTCTAGCCCACCAGCTGGATGGCACCAAGGCAGCTCCCAGACATGCGCTGCCTTACAAGAGCAGTGAGCCGCCCCAGCGAGCCATTGGCTGACTCAGGATCATCTGGCGGGGCGGATGCGGCCGGGGCGGTGGCGTCGGGGGAGGAGAGGCAATCGCGGTGGGTGCGGCTGAAATGGGCTTGAAATGCGAGCAGCCAGGTGCTGTAGTATGAGGGGATCTGAGCCATAAGCTACTCTACCCTCCCTCACCCCGTGCCACCTATACCCTCTCTCCTGAGACCATGCTCCCGCCGACTTGCCCCTCTCATCCTGTCCGTCGTCGAGGTAAGCAGTGCTGAGAGAAATGGGGAGGGTGAAGGTTGGGAGGGTACAGAGGGGGAGGATGCAGTGTGGGAGGATGCAGTGTGGGAGGGTGCAGTGTGGGAGGATGCAGAGTGGGAGGATACTGTGTGGGAGGATGCAGTGTGGGAGGGTGCAGTGTTAACACAGCAGCTGTCATTGGGTGTTTTAGCAAGTGATCCACACTTGTCCACATCACACCAGCATTGGTGCATGCTCGTCTGCCTGCCATCGAACCATAGTGCTGCATAATTGCACCCTACCCCATGGCACCCCACCGCATGCCACTCATGTGCATGCACTCCAAAACCTCCCACCCACCCTCCCTCCCTCCCTCCATTCATCCGTCCGTCCCTCCCTCCATCTCTCCCACCCTCAGCGCCTCCTCCTTTTTTGTCCTCCCTCTTGCCCCCCCGATTGGTCTTTCGTTGTCATAGCCTGGGGTGAAAGGTACAGCAATGGCAAGAATGAGAGGCAAAGGCAAGCATGTAAGACAAGCAGGGTGTGATCTACGGCAATCTAAGCTACCATATTGAGTTGAGCTCCCTCTCTCTCTCACTCCCTTCTTCCCTTGGTCACTCTCACCTTTCCTCCTTTCGTTTTCCCTTGCTCCCTCTCTCCCTCCCTCCATCCCCAATTCTTCATACCCCCCTTCCTCCCTCCCTGTACTCTCTCCCTCCCTATCGCCATAGGTATGAGGGTGGTCACCATCTGGTGTGAGGGTGGTCACCATCAGGTGTGAGGGTGGTCATTTCCACTTACCACTCTCATTTCCAATTACCCGTCTCATTTCCAACAACCTTTCCGTGTTCCGTTTTGCTCATCTAACATGATATCGCATTCCCAGTCTGCCTTGTTATCTCATTCTCCGTCTGTCTTTTTATCTCATTCTTCATTTTCACTGTCCTTCATGCACAGGTCTGCATTGCACAGGCAGGAGCATACACGTAACCAATAGCAGCAACTGTCTCTCCCATCTTGTGGACCAGCTACAGCCCTCCCCACCCCCGGTTTATAGTCCAGCAAAGCAGTAGCTTCCATGCTAGTACAAAACAGGCACCAAAACTACTCAATTGCATGAGACTTGTGGAGTAACAAGCGTATCGTATGAGCAGTAACAATTATGCACTATGGAGTCACGACAATTCGGCCCGCTCGATCAAGATACGATTGTTTTGTTCGATGAAAAGAGGGACGATGAGCACATGGATGTTGTTAGAGTTATATGACAAGTCAGAGTTCAATTCACGGAGCAAACGAAGAGCGTTGAACACAATGCCGAGTTGATTGAGATAGTCCCCTACGTATCCCCATGCCTATTTGGTTTGGATGTGCTATTCTTCTTGACTTGGGATATAATGAGAGCCGCACGCACAATGGCATAATTGGGTTGAATCTGCAGCCATCACGGATGAAAGGGAAGGGGGAGGGAGAGATAAAAAGGAGAACTAATCTGCCAGTATTGAACGAGCATAGCATAGTACATATACTGGTTATAGCATTCAGGGTTGCTGAAATGTGTGACATGCTGACACAACACACAAGCCCTCCCACCAGCAAGTCAAGCATCAAGCACAACTCGATTCGCCTCCAAACCATGATGAAGTGGCTCACATACCCAGGGGGAAATGTCATTGTATTAGATAACCACGAAGTTCCAGGGCCCACATGCAGGTGTGGCAAGGTGTGCTCACCAACCATGGTCAGAGTATCCTCCTATGCATGTTGAGACTTGCGTTTACGCCCGCAACGCCATTTTGTGCCGCTTGCATCAGCGCAGATTGGTTGGCATTTCACCTGCGGGAGTGTCGTGGGGAAAGGACACATTGAGCATTAGTGTACCATATGTCCAGCTGATCACGTTGCCCAGCAAGTGGCATATGGCATGAGAGATTATAGCAACATAGAGGGGTCGATAGAAGGCAAGTGGTACACATAAGTGAACTGTGCCACTTGCGGATGTGGCGTGGGAATTAGCACTGCGTTTTTGAAGCACGACAACGAACCCAGCAAGCAGCGACAGGCTGGTGTAGGTCGCTTCTTGGGTTTGGGTGCACCAGACCAAGACGTGCTGCCCATCCAGGCGAAAATACGAGGTGAGTGGTCATGATTGGGCTGCTGCCTTCAGGCTCAACTGAAACGGTGCTGGAGGGTCCGGTCAAGGTGCGTTGGCGCTGCGCACGGGTGCTCTCACTTCGTTCCTCATCGTCAGTGTCAACGGGAGTTGTGTGTTGGCCCCGTCCTCGCTTGGGCGGAGCCGACTTCGTGGTCGGGTGCGAGGGGAGCAGCCGACTTGTAGCAGTGGGCGAGCTGGTTGAGGAGGAGGTCGACCTGCACGGGAGCCACTGCACGGGCGCCGACTTCAGGGTGGCGCCGACTTTAGGGAGGTCGACCTGGGAAGTCGACCTGCGGAGGGCGTCGACTTGGTGACTCCAACTTAGGGCAGCCGGCTTGGGTGGTCGGCTCACAGGCTGCTAGTCGACTTGGTGCTTGGTCGAACAGGCGTAATGTCGACCTGGTGGTCGACCTGACCTGGTGGTGGACGGAGGAGGGGCCGACGTCGACCACGACTCAGGACGCCGAGTAGTTGGGCGTCGAGTAGCAGGGCGTAAACTTGGTGACGCCGACTTCGGGTAGCCGACTTGGGTGGTCGGCTGATAGCTGAGCTGGTCGACCAGGAGCGACGTCAACCTGGAGCTGGTCGACCAGGGGCGTGGTCGACCTGGTGAGGTCGACTTGGGGTGGTCGTCGACTTCGGAGGTTGACGGGCACAAACAGGAGCAGCTGGTCGACGTGGTTGCCCGGTCGACCAGGTTACCTGGGTGACGAGGTTCTGCGGAGGGGTGCGACGGTTGCCCAGGCGTAGTTGGCGAGCCCGACCTCGGTGGTGGTATCCCGAGGTCGACGTGGCTGATCAGATGCAGTCACGAGCGCCAGGTTGACTTGGTGTGTGCGCTGTGTAGGTGACAAGGCTCAGCACGCCAATTATCTGCGAGCACCTGCGAAGTTGGTGCGATGCTGTACTGCGGGAGCGACGTTGGCACGCCGTCAACCTGCGACGTTGGCACGCCGTCAACTTGCGACGTTGGCATGCCGTCGACTTTGCACTGCTGGAGCGCAGTCGACCAAGTCGTGCTGGAACGCGGTCGACCATGCTGTGCTGGTAGTCGACCGACCTGAATGCTAGCTCTGATGTAGTCTTTCCATGCCAACTTCTTTGTACCATTGTTGTCAACTTTCTCTAGTGAAACTCTTGCCAACTTACCCCGTGAACTAGCAAGCAGTGTGAGCACTAGGAAAACGACTAAGGACTAACGAACGCAGAGATCACACAAGCGCCCGTGCCTAGCCCGTAGTCTAGCTCCCGTTGTAGTAGTTATCTCTGCATGGTGCGGTGAGCGTGGACGGCACACGACTTACCTTTCAGTCAGGTCGACGTAGTGGTCACTTACCTAAGTTGCTCGTAGGCTGGCAGCCGTGCAGTCACTAGCGTGCGTGTAGGTGACACAGAGGTGATGGACACCCTGGAGGGACGGCTGGAGGATGCGAGGAGACGCCATGAGGACCAGGAGTACGGAGCAATGCCCTAGGTAGTCGTCGAGGCTGGACTCCGTACTATGTGGGCAACGGAGCATCCCCCTTCTCGAGCGGTTTCTCCTCGACCGGTGACCAACGAAGGCGGCGTCGACGTGGGCGTCAACGCCGGAGGTGGCCAAGTCGGCGTCGTACGTCACCCACGTTATGCAGGGACTCTCGAGCAGCTACAACCTCGTGAAGCGGCTGTCGATGGCGCTGAGCACGAGGACGACGCTCAACGAGGACAACTTGACCTCGTACATCCTGCAGGACGAGGCGATGCAGGAGGCAGAGCGGTCCCAGGAGCTCTTGGCACAGGCGATCTTTGTCGGCCCGGCGAAGCAAGGAGGTCGACCGGGGCAGCGTGGACCATCTGGCAGCGGCAGTAGCAGTGGCTGGAAGTCGACCAAGGAATTCGACAAGAAGAAGTCGACCAAGGACAGCGGTCGAGGAGGAGGAAGTCAAGTGGTGGCAGCAGGTGTGCAGGCGAACCCGGCGGTGGTCCTGCTCAACAGCGGCTGCTCCCACCACTTGATGGGGACGAAGGACGTCTTCGTCGACCTGTAGCCGAGCGGCCCCATCAAGCACGTGCGCGGCTTCAATGGGGCGCTGCAGGACGTCCGGGGCCGCGGCACCGTCGCCCTGCAAGGGGAGGCCGGGAAGCAGGTGCTCATCCCCGGTGTGCTGTACGTCCTGGGTGTGTGGGCAAACCTGCTGTCGTCCTGCCAGCTGAAGGAGCACGGCGTGAAGCTGCAGGAGGACGACGACAGGATGCTGCTCGTCTCGGCAGCGGGAGAGGTGCTCGGTCGGGCGACGTACTCCGGGCGTGTCCTCTGCACCGACCTGCGTCCCTGCTCAACAAGATCAACGTTGCCCACACCGAAGGTTGTGGCCCTGCGGGCGATCGTCTCGAAGACGAAGTCGATGCCGGACAGGATGCATGCGAGGCTTGCACACGTCGGCATGGACACTATACGGAGCTCGTCGAAGCACGAGGTCGCCACTGGGCTGGACCTCAAGTCGGCGACGGGCGCCGATTCACCGTGTGTCTCGTGCGTCGGCGGGAGGCTGGTGCAGCACACCTTCCCCGACCAAGGCTCCGATGCTGACGACGTGCTAGCCGTCGTGCACATCAACCTGTGCGGGCCGTTCCGCGTGGCTGCCAAGGATGGCAGTTTATACTTCTTGCTGCTCAAGGACCGCAAGACACGCTACGTATGGGTGAGGCCGGTCGTCAAGAAGTCGGATGTGCTGCTGGAGTTCCAGAAGTGGCTGGTGTTGGTGGAGAGGCAGACGAAGATGTCGGTGCTGATGCTTCGCTCCGACCGAGGTGGGGAGTTCCTCGGACGGGCGTTCACCGACTTCGTGGACGACAAGGGGATCGTCCACGACCTGACCTGCCCGTACACCCCGCAGCAGAATGGCATGGCGGAGCGGGAGATGCGGACAGCGGTGAAGTCGGTGCGGACGATGTTGCAGCACATGGGCGTGCAGCACCACTGGTGGCACCTCGCTCTGCGGCAGGCCGTCTGGGTCCGCAACTACCTTGAGAGGTCGATGCTGCCGCCGGGGACAACGCCATACCAGCTGCTCACCGGGCAGAAGCCCGACCTGTCGCTGGCGCGGGTATGGGGCTGCATGGCACAGTTCTTGGTCCTCGAGCAGCAGCGTGGTGGAAAGCTGAAGCCGAAGGCCAAGTGGGGCCTTCACCTCGGTGTGTCAGCGGAGAGCAAGGGGTGGGAGCTCCTCGACATCGCCGACAACCGGGTGGTCACCACATCGGACGTGGTGTTCCACGAGGATATGTCGCTGGAGGTGTGGAAGTCGGAGCACGGGCCGGTGTCAGGACGGACGCCGACCACTCCGCCGTCCGACTTCTCGACGGCGACGCTACCTCTGCTCGCCGAGGTCGGTGAGCTCGCTGGTGAGGACGTCGAGGTTGTCCGTCCTCCTTCCCCTCCCCCTACGACCCCTGACCCTCCCCTCGAGGCCGACCTACACGGGCTGACTACTACGTCGGCCTCCGGCGATGTGGGGAGTAGTGGGACGTCGCCTTTGGTGCCGGCCAAGGGCATCGCCTGTGGCCGATGTGTCGAGCGGCAATTCGACGTGGGGGTACAGGTCGAGTAGGCCGAGGAGGAGCAGCCGACTTGGGTGAAGCCGACGAAAAGAGCACCAGCAGGGCAGCAGCCACCAAGGGAGCAGGCAGCGGTGACGCCGACCACGGAGCAGTCGGCAACCAGGCAGTTGGCAGAGGAGCCGACTACAGGGGAGAGGTCGACCAGGAAGTCGACCGAGGGGCAGCAGGCTGGTGACGAAGGGGAGAAGTCCACCGACAGTGACGTGGTGGAGGTTTGGCCTGAACCCCGGAAGTCAGGCCGACTTCGGAGGCCGCCCGACTTCTTCGTCCCTACTGCCTTCACCACGGTGTACGACGTGGATGATGACGACCTGGCATATGACAACGCCGAGGAGGATGAGGAGTTTTCGGAGCTCGACCCCGACTTGCATGCTGACCCCGAGCACCGTTGGGACATCTCGACGATGACGGTGAAAGAGGCGCTGGCGAGCTGGAAGGGCCCGACGGTGAAGGCCGCCATGGAGGAGGAGATCCGCAGCCTCATCAACATGGGCACTTGGGAGCTGGTCGAGCGCCCGCCGGGAGTGAACATCACGAAGAACCGGTGGGTGTTGACGACGAAGTACCACGTCGACGACACCGTCGAGCGCGAGAAGGCGAGGCTGGTTGTGAAAGGCTTCACCCAGGTGTATGGCGCCGACTACGACGAGACGTTCGCGCCGATGGGCAGCTACGTCACGCTGAGGACCTTCCTCAGCATCGTCGCCGTCCTCAGCCTCAACCTGATGCAGCTCGACATGAAGAACGTCTTCCTACAGAGCAAGCTCGACAGGGTGCTCTACATGTCCCAGCCGGACTACTTCAACGACGGAACCGGCCGGGTGTGCAAGCTGCTGAAGAGCCTGTACGGGCTGAAGCAGTCGCCGCTGCTGTGGTACTTGGCGCTCAACGACGTGCTGGTCGGCCCCGGGTGGAAGAAGAGCCAGGTCGACAAGGCTCTGTACTTCAAGGTCGGCGACTACAGAGTGGCCTGCTGGGTGTTGGTCTACGTCGACGACCTGCTCCCCGCCAGCAGCAGCACCGAGATGCTGAAGGAGCTGAAGGAGCTACTGGAGTCCGCCTTCGAGCTGCGTGAGATCTCGCCGGTGCAGAAGTACCTCGGGCTGGAGATCGTCCGCGACAGGTCGGCGGGGAAGCTGTGGCTGCACCAGCAGGGCTATGCCAACAAGCTGCGTATGCGCTTCATCGACAAGGAGCAGACCGGGCGCACTCCGAAGACGCCGGTCTCCGTCGACGCCTACGCCGAGCTCACCTTCGATGACGAGGAGGCACAGGAGCAACAGAAGGAGGAGTACCGGCAGAAAGTCGGCTCGCTGCAGTTCACGGCGACGATGACGAGGCCGGACCTCGCCTTCGCCTGCAGCAAGCTGGGGAGCGGCCTCACGGTGAGGAGCGACCAGCATTGGCGCGAGGTCGACCGCTGCCTCGCCTACCTCGCCAACACACGTGACACCGCCCTGGAGATCGGCGGTGGACCTGAGGCGCTGGAACTGGTTGGCTACGTGGACGCCGACAACGCCGGTCACAAGCAAAACAGGACGAGCACGGGCGGCTACGTGTTCGTCTACGGAGGGGCCGCAGTCTCCTGGTCGAGCCAGCGCATCAAGTGCGCGACGTTGTCGTCGACCAAGTCGGAGTACGTGGCGGCCATCGAAGCCGGCAAGGAGGGACGCCGACTTCGCTTCCTCATTGCAGAGTTCCGGCAGCTGGATGCCGGGAAGCTGACTGTCCTCCGGGTGGACAACAAGTCGGCCATCACTATCGCTGAGGGCATGGGGTTGACGGGCAACCTCAAGCACATGGAGCGGCGACAGGCCTGGCTGCAGCACATGGTGAGGCGCGGGAAGTTCTCGCTGAGGTACATCCCGACCACCGAGCAGCCGGCCGACTTCCTGACAAAGGCGCTGCACTATCTGGCCTTCAACTGGTGCTCCGTCACCATCGGCCAGGTGCGCTTGGCCGACGTGGGTGACGAAGTTGACGAAGTGCAGCAGTAGGTGCCATGCCCTCCTGCATGGCTGGTGCGGTGGAGGACGTGCTGTGTGTTGGGTGCACGTCGACGAGCTATTCTCCGAGAAGCACTGCCGTGTGGGCCGGGGGGGCCCAAGCGTGAACGCGGCAGGGGAGTGTCAACGGGAGTTGTGTGTTGGCCCCGTCCTCGCTTGGGCAGAGCCGACTTTGTGGTCGGGTGTGCGGGGAGCAGCCGACTTGTAGCAGTGGGCGAGCTGGTTGACGAGAAGGTCGACCTGCACAGGAGCCACTGCACGGGCGCCGACTTCAGGGTGGCGCCGACTTCAGGGAGGTCGACCTGGGAAGTCGACCTGCGGAGGGCGTCGACTTGGTGACGCCAACTTAGGGCAGCCGACTTGGGTGGTCGGCTGACAGGTTGCTGGTCGACTTGGTGCTTGGTCGACCAGGCGTAATGTCGACCTGGTGGTCGACCTGACCTGGTGGTGGACGGAGGAGGGGCCGACGTCGACCACGACTAACGACGCCGAGCAGCTGGGCGTCGAGTAGCAGGGCGTCAACTTGGTGACGCCGACTTCGGGTAGCCGAATTGGGTGGTCGGCTGACAGCTGAGCTGGTCGACCAGGAGTGGAACTGGTCGACCAGGAGCGACGTCGACCTAGAGCTGGTCGACCAGGGGCGTGGTCGACCTGGTGAGGTTGACTTGGGGTGGTCGTCGACTTCGGAGGTCGACGGGCACAAACAAGAGCAGCTGGTCGACGTGGTTGCCCGGTCAACCAGGTTACCTGGGTGACGAGGTTCTGCGGAGGGGTGCGACGGTCGCCCAGGCGTAGTTGGCGAGCCCGACCTCGGTGGTGGTATCCCGAGGTCGACGTGGCTGATCAGATGCAGTCGCGAGCACCAGGTTGACTTGGTGTGTGCGCTGTGCAGGTGACAAGGCTCAGCACGCCAATCATCTGCGAGCACCTGCGAAGTTGGTGCGATGCTGTACTGCGTGAGCGACGTTGGCACGCCGTCAACCTGCGACGTTGGCACGCCGTCAACTTGCGACGTTGGCATGCCGTCGACTTTGCACTGCTGGAGCGCAGTCGACCAAGTCGTGCTGGAACGCGGTCGACCATGCTGTGCTGGCAGTCGACCGACCTGAATGCTAGCTCTGATGTAGTCTTGCCATGCCAACTTCTTTGTACCATTGTTGTCAACTTTCTCTAGTGAAACTCTTGCCAACTTACCCCGTGAACTAACAAGCAGTGTGAGCACTAGGAAAACAACTAAGGACTAACGAACGCAGAGCTCACACGAGCACCCGTGCCTAGCCCGTAGTCTAGCTCCCGTTGTAGTAGTTATCTTCGCAGTCAGCACCATCAACACCCTCTCCCTCTCCATTCCTCTCAGGCTCCCCAACATCCGCTGCACCTTGTGCCAACCACTCTCGCATAATGTTGTCCACCATGACCAGTCCATGGGTCCTAATATCCTCTCCTTTCGGCCCCTCTGCACACGCGTCAATTTCCGCACCCGGATGCGGTATGCCTTTATGAGCCGGTCCATGCAGCTGTTCCAATGGAGCACGGCCAACGCTATGTGAGCCTCCATGCTGCCTCTGAACCGCAGCCACTTGGGTGCATACTTGCATACTAGTGAGTGGAAAGATTCGTTCAGTGAGCTGTTTGTGCCAAGAATCAATGATGCCACCTGATCTGGCCCTAGCCGTGTTTTGAACCATTCACGAACAGCCATGTGGGTTGGTGATCCAAAAGCGTACACAGCACTCTCTTCCCCCACCCTTCTGAAATACAGCGTGGCGGCGTTGTTCCCACACGTCGGCAGCGAGTATGGTCACCTGCCCAGTGATCTGCAGCAAGCCCCAACTCCTCAGACACCTGCTCTGGCGTCATTGGGTGTCCCTCGCTGGCCTTGGTGGCATTCCGCATCATGCAGTGCTTGAAATGCACACTAAAGCGTTGACCAACTGTGAACACCGGCTTTTTGCTTCCATCGCTCTCTCCAGCAAGGATCGCATGGTACCTTCCCCACGTGCCCGCTTCTTTGAGCTACGTTTTGACCACCGTCGCTGCTCCTTGCTCTTGATGGTGGAGATGCCAGCTTGCTCTCCTGCAAGTCCCCAACGTAACAGCATCAGGGCATAGGCGGCTGATTGTGTGATGTGTTAGGGCACACCACACTTGCCATTCGCATAAATGATGAGCTATGAACAGGGCTGGAGTGGTGGAAATGAAGTGTTTGTGTGTGGCTGGAGTGGTGGTAGTGAGGGGTGTGTGGGGCAGAGTGGTGGTGATGAGGTGAGTGTGGGGAAGTAATGGACGGTTATGAGCTTTGTGAGGGGCAGTAGTGGTGGTAATGAGGTGTGTGTGGGGCAGAGTGGTGGTAATGAGGTGTGTGTGGGGAAGTAATGGACGGTTATGAGCTGAAAAAGGGGCAGTAGTGGATTTATTGAGGTGTGTGTGGGGCAGTAGTGGTGGTAATGAGGTATGTGTGGGGCAATAGTGGTGAATATAAGCTGTGTGAGGGGCTGGAGTGGTGGAAAAGAGGTGTGTGTGGGGCAGATTGGTGGTGATGAGGTGAGTGTGGGGAAGTAATGGACGGTTATGAGCTTTGTGAGGGGCAGTAGTGGTGGTAATGAGGTGAGTGAGGGGCAGTAGTGGTGGTAATGAGGTGAGTGTGGGGCAGTAGTGGTGGTAATGAGGTATGTGTGGAGCAGTAGTGGTGAAGATGAGCTGTGTGAGGGGCTGGAGTGGTGATGATGAACTATGAACAGGCTGGAGTGGTGATGACGATGTGTGTGTGGGGCAGATTGGTGGTAATGAGTGTGTGTCGGGCAGATTGGTGGTAGTGAGCTGTGTGAGTGGCAAAAATTTGAGTGGGTGCAGGAGTGCTAATCGCACTGTTTGATGGGCAGTCCCAGGTAAGATATCTGCCACACGCTCCATGAAATCCGCCTCGGCGCGTGCACCATTGCATGCAAGTGTGACCACCAACGACGCCTGAGATGATGGTCGCAATCCATGCACTGGGTGGATGTCATATTGCCATAATTCTTCCACATCCGGCCAGGAAACATCCACCGACACCGGTCCTTCAAGCATTGCTACTGCATCCTCACCCTCTTCCAGCCCATCCTGATGACGGCCCATGCCTCGACTATGTGTTAGCGAAAGCATAACAGGTACGTCCACTTTGTCTGCAGCCTCCTCATCATCCTGCTCCTCTAATTCCCCCACATCTTGACCAGCCCCTTGCACGTTTGTTGCACTCACGACCTGCTGCAAGTCAGGATTTTCCCATTTTGCATCTGCCGGATCCACAAACCGGTACTCAATGCCGAGCTCAGAGCAAATGTCCTCGATCTATTTGTCTTTTCCGTTGGACCCACCCACCTTGCCTGGGGCCTTCTTCTGCAGCTTCACGACCATATGCATATGCAGGTCCTCAACAACCTTCGCCTTATCAATTTCGACCACACCCCTCACACGATTTTGCAATTCGTTTTCAAAGCTCTTGACCACTGATCGTCTTTTGTGCCACCAATCGTGCTGGTGTCCAATCCCTCTGTCCGCAGCAACAGTCCGAAACGTACTACCCTCATCCGTAACAATACCAGCCACTTCAAACCCCACATTCTTGAAGAAGTCCATGCCAAAATTGAAAGCAACGCTTTCTAGCCTAGGAGACGATGGATAATTGACATACTTCTTCGTAGTCTCCGTATGCAATATTTTCCTACTCTCTGGATGTAGAAATGACACAGTGCAATACTCAGCCTCACGAGCTTGTGAAAATCTACCATCTACACTAATGTATCCCACCCCTTCTTCCCTCTTAGACAGGCTATCACGCACTGATGCCATAGATTCTTGGGCTGCACGAATGATGGCCTTCCAGAAACCCTTTCATCCTGCAACAGTCGGTAAAATGTTCCTCTTCCCGGATTTGGAAGTCCAAGATTGCGACACAGTTCCCACATCACTTGGCACCCACAAACTTTTGCATAAGCTGTATAGACCTTGGCCCGGTCCGCTTCCCATTCTGATCGTTTTCTCTTTTGGGGCTATTCCATATCTCCGTGCGGCTAGGGCACGTACTACAGTGCCAATAAAGACCAAGAGAAGCCCATGTAGTTTTCCATGATACGAGGAACATGCTCCCGCCGCAGCCTTTTCTGGTGCAACTGATCCGTAGTGGTGCTAATGCTTCTAGAATGTGCCTTGGCTCCAAGAAACATACCATGTACGGTGACATATCCCTGACGGATGGAGCACGTGGCCACCCTCTCGGGACAGAAACTGGAGTATCCTTGGAGGCCCCATCTTGATCAGTATTCCTGGAGGTAGTAGCACATTCAAGCAACAATGGGGAGTGGACAAAAACTCATTATACCCACCACTTCATCCATGCCCAAAACTCAGCGCAAACACGCACCCAACTCAGTCCACACTCGCCCCACTCTCAAGTCAGTCACACCACTCCAGCACGCACGATCTCCAGTTTCAGCAAGTTTACCCTACTCCAACCAAGCATGGTGGTCATTCACACCACGCCACAAACACCCAGAGGTCATTCGTATCACACCAACCACAATCACAGGTCATATACACCACACCAGCCACCACCTAGACCACACCAACCACCCACACCTTCTCACCTCCTTCTCCCATTGTTCCCTGCTCCTTCTCTCATCCTTCCCCCTTCCTTCCCCCTTCCTTCCCCCCTCCTTTCTTCCTGCTGCTCCCTTCCTTCTCCACCCGGTCTCTCTCACTCCCTACCTCACGCATGGGATGTGGAGTGCGGCAAGTGGTGCAGGTGAGGATGTGGAGTGCGGCAAGTGGTGCAGGTGAGGATGTGGAGTGTGGCAAGTGGTGCAGGTGAGGATGTGGAGTGCGGCAAGTGGTGCAGGTGAGGATGTGGAGTGCGGCAAGTGGTGCAGGTGAGGATGTGGAGTGCGGCAAGTGGTGCAGGTGAGGATGTGGAGTGCGGCAAGTGGTGCAGGTGAGGATGTGGAGAGCGGCAAGTGGTGCAGGTGATGATGTGGAGTGCGGCAAGTGGTGCAGGTGAGGATGTGGAGTGCGGCAAGTGGTGCAGGTGAGGATGTGGAGTGCGGCAAGTGGTGCAGGTGAGGATGTGGAGTGCGGCAAGTGGTGCAGGTGAGGATGTGGAGTGCGGCAAGTGGTGCAGGTGAGGATGTGGAGTGCGGCAAGTGGTGCAGGCGAGGATGTGGAGTGCGGCAAGTGGTGCAGGCGAGGATGTGGAGTGCGGCAAGTGGTGCAGGTGAGGATGTGGAGAGCGGCAAATGGTGCAGGTGAGGATGTGGAGTGCGATACCAATACCACCCCCGGTTTTACAACTCATTCGACAACCCCATCTACTCACTCTCACCTTTGGGCCGGATTTGGTACTCCGGCTTCATGGAGTGCAGCGTGCTCTTGGCTGCTTTCGGATCTAGCAATCGTGCATGTTTCTGGCTGCAGGCTGGGTGCAACGCCCTCTGTTTCAGTCTTGGATGACTGGGCAACCCCTGCACACACGTAATCCCCAAAACACATTAGAATATACATGCACTTGCAGTCGCGTTCGTATATGCAGACTCGACATCCGTTTGTCCAACACGATATATACCCAATTACAAGTTTCTGATCCTTTCTCACCTTGTGTGCGCGCACGTTCATAGGCCTTGCCCTTTCGGGCCCCTCCCCAACCAACCCCACCGACTGGGCGTAATTTGCCCCGTTTGTCCTCTTTGTAGGCCGGGAAGTTGTAGACAAGACCCTCAATTTGGAGGTCCTCTTTCCCAATTATCCCTGTCACTGCATTAGGGCCGTTGTTCGCCCGTGCGTCAAACTGTCGGCCGTATGCCTCAAGGTGCAGCTCCGCTGTTGCTACTGCTTCTCCCCCGTGTGCACCTGGACAACAGGAATGGGCAGAGGCGTATGTGTATGGTCTGGGCCCTATGTTATCCTTGCAACAATCAACCGTAAATCTCTCGTCCCTCCCACAATCGCTTCTCCCATGTACCTGCGGCTTTGGCTGCCCGCATCAGCCTTTTATATGCGGTTGGAGCATTCATCATGAAATAATACAGCACGTCCGATGTTGTAGCCTCGGTTTTGCCTCCCATCAGTGCCGACAATCCGCAGCGTTGAAGGCATATGACTGGGCGCATATGCTTGGATATACCGTGAGTGGCCTTGTCATGCTCGGCACTAAGCCCCGCAACTGGATTGGCCTCATCTGCAGCTGTATCCTTTGTCTTCCTGCCAATTCAGGATGGTATGGAGTGGGGGGTGTGGCAAACAGAGGGAGGGGAGGGGACCTCACGAGGCCCCGCCAAATGCCAGCCCCCTGATAGTCTATGGCGGGTGCCTGGTGGGGGGCAAAGGGAGGGAGGAGAGGTGAGTGGGGGTGGGGTATGGAGGATGACAGGGGTAGTAGGGGGAAGGGAGGATGACAGTGGTAGTAGGGGGAAGGGAGGATGACAGTGGTAGTAGGGGGAAGGGAGGATGAGATAGGTAGCAGGGGGAAGGGAGGATGACAGGGGTAGTAGGGGGAAGGGACGATGAAATGAGTCACACAACGATAGGAGAGGGGAGCGGAGGGCATGCACGGTCAGAATTGCTATGTGGCCCTATTGGAGTGGGGAAAGCAACTTCAGGGGAAGTGGGGAATCGGAGGGGGGGAAGTGGGGGATTGGAGGGGGGGAAGTGGGGGATTGGAGGGGGGGGAGTGGGGGATTGGAGGGGGAGAAGTGGGGGATTGGAGGGGGGGAAGTGGGGGATTGGAGGGGGGGAAGTGGGGGATTGGATCGGGGATGTGGGGGATTGGACGGGGGGGAGTGGGGGATTGGACGGGCGGGAGTGGTGGAAATGCAAGGGGAGGGCGGGGAAGGACGAGGTGGAGTGGGGGAAAGGGAGGGTTTTAGTGGGGGAAAGAGAGTGAGCAGGGTGGAGAAGGGGGTGAGCAACGGGAAAAAGGGAGTGGGCAGGGTGGAGAAGGGGGTGAGCATAGGGGAAAGCAAGTAAGCAAGGGTTAAGGAGGGGAAATAGACCACTTAGGGGGAGTGGGATTGAGCAGAGGGGAAAATAGTGAGCAGGGCGGCAAGGGAGTGAGCAGGGGAATGTAGGGGGGAGAGAGGGAGCAGGGGGAAGGAGAGTGAGCAGGGGGAAAGAGAGTGAGCGGGGGGGGATAATGAGAGTGAGCAGGGGGGGAGAGAGTGGGCATGGAAGTGAGCCGGGAAAACAATGGTGAGCAGAGGGGGAAAGAGAGTGATAAGGGGGGAAATGGGGTGAAGAGAGTGAGCAGGAAGTGAAGGCGACGGGAGGGGGAAGTGGAGGTGACGGGGGGGGGGACGGGGGGGGGGGGGAGCGGAGGCGATGGGGGTGGGGGGAAGCGGAGGCAACGTGGGGGGGGGGGGGGGGGGGGAGTGGAGGCGGCGGGAGGGGGAAGTGAAGTCGAAGGGACGGGAAAGTGAAGGCGAAAGGAGGGGGGAAGAGGAGGCGACAGGAGGGGGAAGTGGAGGCGACGGGAGGGGGAAGGTGAGGTGACGGGAGGGGGAAGGTGAGGGGGGAAGTGGAGGTGACGGGAGGGGGAAGTGGATGCGACGGGAGGGGGAAGTGGAGGCGACGGGAGGGGGAAGTGGAGGCGACCGGAGGGGGTTGTGGAGGCGACGGGAGGGGGTTGTGGAGGCAACGGGAGGGGGAAGATGAGGGGACGGGAGGGGGAAGTTGAGGCGATGGGAGGGGGAAGTGGAGGCGACGGGGGGGAAGTGGAGGCGATGGGAGGGGGATGTGGAGGCGACGGGAGGGGGAAGTGGAGGCGACGGGAGAAGGAAGTGAAGATGGTGGCGTGTGGAGAGCATCTTTCATTGTAGCATCACCAAGCTTCAGATAACCTCATGTGCACTTTTCTTGGTACCATCTACTCTGTGCGTGTCTCCTTCTTTTGCCCCTCCAGCCAACACCACAGCAACTACTTTGACGGTCACTGGTGCTAACTGGTGGTGCTCCGACGTCCTTCCTGTGACCGGTCTTTCCTTGGCCAGCTTGCCACAGCAAACCGTGGTGAGAGAACGCTGACCCTTCATCCTATTATGTGGACTTGCCTTTATTTGAGAAAATACCAGAGAATCTGGGGAATAATTCAAAGTAAGTATGTATACCAGCCGGTACCATCCTCTAAGTGAAAAGGATTTCTCCAAAAACAAATATCTTCTCCGAAGGGCATACCATCCAAAAAACTACTTTTAACACTGCGGGGAAATGGTTATGGTAGTAGGAGGTTGAATATGGAGACGTAGAAGGAATCAACGTGAGCCAGGCCAGGAGCCGAGCCGGCACATCTAAAGCCAGCCCTGGTTTCCAACGGGCTGGGCCAACATATCTGACAATTCAGACCATTGTGGGCTGGCCCCAGGCCAAGCCCCGTAGTCCTGGTGTGTCACTTTCTTTCATGGAAGTTTGATTTTTTTACGAGTTCCGACTCCAGCAACCCATCGTTCAGGTCTCTCTACCTGCCTTCTATCCTAGCCATCGAATTGGATGTTAGGTGTCTCTCAGTTGTCCTCAGGCCTTGTCTGAGTCACGAACAGGGTGGCTGCAAGGGGCCTCTCCTCATTGGTCGGGCCACAGATAGCCTGTCCTTGTTTCTCAGACCGTGGCCCAATTTTCTCACATTCTCGGCACTACCCCAGCCAGTTCATAGGATGTGCGATTGGATAGTAGCAGACATTTACATCCAACAAGGATGTCCTAGACATCAGATTGGATGTTAGCTGTCTCTGATTTGTCATCAGGCTTTGACTGAGTCACGAATGAGGTGGATGCCAATGGCTTATCCTTGTTGCTCAGGCCATGGCCCAAATGTCTCACATGCTCGGCACAACCCCAGCGGGTCCCAGCATTTTCTCATTCGTACGATGTGTGATTGAATAGTACCACACATTTACATCCAACATGGAACCCCTCCTATGTATTGCAGGCCGTGGACTGCAGCCAACCACTGTCCAAAGGCAAAGTTATTCAGTTGGGCAGCAATACCAGCACCCCCTGTACTCTATACAATCAATGTGAGCCCTGGTTTTCAAAAGGAGATTCAGCTAGCGAAAGATGTGCTTTTTATTTATATTTCTTTTTCTCTAAGTCCACGTATCTGTATAAAATGATGCACGAAAGGACACCCTTTTACCATCCATCCGCGACCATCAACACACAACCCACCTGCAATGAGCAGCAGCATTTTCTTGCAAGCCGTTGTCTCACTGTGCTGTTTCCCTTCAACAAGCCCTCCTCTGATTTCTCTCTAGCCCTCTAGCTCCTCCAGGGTGACAGCTGTTCGTCTATCAGCACCCAGCTTGGAATTTCATCGACTTATCTTATCTCTCTCAATCCCAGCCTCGACTGTTCCGAGCCCATCAAGGCAGGCCACTCTCTGTGCCTCGAGCGCAACGCCACCTTCGCCTTCACAACCCCTAAGTGCTTGCAGTACGACATGCTCACAGCACAGGACACGTGTGAGGGCCTGCTGCAGCAGGCCTTGGAGTCTAGTGAGGAAGAACCTGAGGGGCCGATAGCAGTGACTGCAGACAGCTGGATTGAGCTCTACCGGAACAATCGCGGCCTCGTCTATCCCCGCACAATTCCTACGTCCAGCGACACTGTTGCCAGTGTGAACAGCGTGCAGGTGAGGTTTGGAGAACGAGAGAAGTGTAATTGCATGTTTCCTTCTTTCTGTTTTTTTTTATTGTATTTTTCCTTTGTTCTTGTGTCCACACTATGTATGAAACATCTATGCCAGGTTTGCCTCAAGGCAGACTACGAGTCCTTGAGTGCACACAGCTGCAAGAAGGGCAAGCTCAAGCAAGTGTCACCATCACTGACATCTGGGGGAGCTTTAAGCTTCTACGGTGGAGCTAATCCAGGAGCAGTCACAAGTTTCAGTTATTACAATGGAAAGACATGCTCGCGAACTGTAGGTCTGGATTTTATTTGCGTTCCCTAGTCCAGTGTTTTGTATTTTAGTAGGGGTTTGATCTCCATGTAATCTCTCTTGACTAGTGTATTCAAGGTTGCTTTTGTTGGAAGATGGCAGGCAGTCTGTCATCCTACATTGCACCCTGTCCATATAAGTCGGTACAGTTGTCTATTATTTGAGTATTACTAATAAATTGAGGATCATTTGCATGCTTCTAAAAGTTTGCTGATAGTAATCTTGATCCAGCCATTTGACGCGTCACAAAAGTACGCGTCCAAATCGAGTGTATCGCTGTATACTGAACTGCACCGAATTACACCCAAGTATCGGACACTATTCATTTTTTTTTTAACTTGGGTTTAGTTTGGTGCTGAGCTGTCAAAGGGATTTTGACACAAACTTTTGTGACGCGTCAAGGCCCGAATGTACCCTTATTGGGTGAAATTTTGCCAATTTTGGAGATGGTTATGTGGATATCCTAATGCTTTAGTCGTATTGCCTCAAAACTGAACTACTCATCTCGAACCCATTTATTTTGAATGGATGCTTGCAAGTTCAGGACTCCAACCCTTAACTGCATGTGCAAGGTTTCATCATCCTTGCCATAAAGATGACAACTGCCGTTGTGCTGGAGTGCTGACCTCTTTGAAGATATAGGCAGATCGAGATTCATGTCATCTCTTCAGTGACGACCCGTCAACATTTCAATCAGCAAAACTGCTCCTCTGGTGTGTGGTTGGTAGCAGTAAAGAGAGAGCAGGGGATGGGCTTTCTCGCAAAATCCTATCTTGGCGCACAAGCAAAAAACCCACCTTAATGAGGACCACACACGGCTCTGTCCCCTAGGGACTGCTTCACCTTGTTGGAGCCTATTAGGGAGCTAATGTAGGCTAGGCCTGGCTGATAGGCACTTAGGAAGAGAGCATGTTTCCGTGTATCTCATTGTATCAAGATATGGACAATTTTGGAGATGGTTACGTGTATCCTAATGCTTCTCTCTTCTCAGCTCTTCTCATTCCAAGCATCACGCAAGTAAAGAAATATTCTTACCAAGTTTTCTTCCCATCAGGATTGGATATATATGTGTACAAAAGTGGTGGTCGAAAAGGCTTTGCTCGACAGGACCTGGTCGACGAGCCTGTTGAGAGGCATTGCTCAGCAGAGCAGCGTTGAACTGGTTGTCGGCTGCGAAATCTGGCAGAAGGGTGAGATTCACATTTGCGGGCTTTCGCAAAATTGACATGGGGGCTGGTATTTTGAGGTTGACATGGAGCATCTGGCACGTTCGTCAGCACTGCGGAGATAACTACCAGGCACAGTTGTGGGAGTGATCATAGTGTTTTCCTTAGTGTTCTCTAGCCCTTGTGCATTCACGGGGCAAAACCACAAGAGTGTCTCTAACCAAATTTGAGAACAATGGGTGTACAAGCAAAGCAACAATGGACTACATCAGGTGCTAGCAAGCATGCAGGTCGACCTCCAGCCCAGCATGGTCGACCGCGTTCCAGCGCGGCAAAATCCGCGTTGCGCCAGCGCTGCAAAAGGGCGGCTTGCCAACGTTGCAATTCGACGGCGTGCCAACGCTGCAGCAAGACGGTTGCACATCGTTGACAGCAGCACACCCACTTTGCCGGTGCTCGCAGCTAGCTGGCATGCTGTGCCACGTCATGTGCACAACGCAGATGCTAAGCCGACCATGTGCCCACGACTGCAACTAATTCGCCATGTCGACCTCGGGATACCACCTCCAAGCTCGGCTTTGCCAGAACCACCTAGGCGACTATCGCGCACTCCACAGACCTTGTCGCCCTGGTTACTTGGTCGACCTAGAAACTCTCCCAGGTCGGCGCCGACTTGACCACTAGGTCGGCGTCGACTTGTTCAGTAAAAGTCAACCAACAGTTGTACGTGCTTGTCGACCACCAGCCGACTTCACCAAAGTCAGCTCTAGGTTGACCAGACTGGATGTTCGTGAACTGCTCCAGGTCAGCTACCCCAAGTCGGCGCTGACTTTGCCAAGTCGGCCTTCCAAAGTCGGTGCCTACACAAGTCGGCGCCTCTCCCAGGTCGACGAGTTCCATCGTCAACCACCTGTCCTGGCCCGCTTCGTCGAAATCGGCTCTGCTGCAGCCGACTTCCTCCCAGTCGACTAATCGTCAAAGACGGCCCACCACGCCTACCACAAAGTCGGCTACACGCAGGTCGACGAAGCCCTCCGTCGACCACTCCAGTAAACGTCGGTCGCCGACTTCCCATCGTCGGCGGCTTCGCAGTTGCCCCGTGCAGGTCGACGACTTGGTCGACCTGCTCGCCTAAGTCGGCGTCGCCTACTGCAGGTTGTCGGCTCCACTACCCACGCACCCGACTACGAAGTCGGCTCTGCCCAAGCGAGGACGGGGCCAACACACATCTACAGTTGACACTCCCTTGCCGCGTTAACGCTTAGGTCTTCACCCCATACGACAGATCTACCTGGAGAATAGCTCGTCATCGTCGGCATGCACACAACACACAACACGCCGGTTACCGCACCAGCCATGTAGAAGGGCACTGCACCTACTGCGGCAAATCATCGTCACCGTCACCGACGTCGGCCAAGCGCACTTGGCTGATTGCAACGGAGCACCGGTTGAAGGCCGGAAAGTGCCGCGCCCTCAACAGGAAGTTGGCCGGCTGCTCGGTGGTTGGGATGTACCACAGTACGACCTTCCCGCGCTTCATCATCTGCTGCAGCCATGCATATCACAGCTCCATGTGCTTGAGGTTACCCTGCAGCCCTAAGCCCTCACCGACAGTGATGGCCGACTAATTTTCCACCCGAAGGACGGTCGGCGTCCCAGCGTCCAGCAACTAAAATACAGCAAGAAGAAAACAAAGTCGACATCCCTCCTTGCTGGCCTCGGTAGCCGTCACGTACTCCGACTCAGTCGACAAAAGCGTCGCGCACTTGATGCGCTGGCTCGACCAGAAGACGGCAGCACCTCCGTAGACGAACACGTAGCCACTCGTGCTTGTCCCGTTCTGCTTGTTGCCCGCCTCGTCCACATATTCAGTGACTTTGGTCCACCTCCGAACTCCAGGGTGGTGTCACGAGTGTCGGTGAGGTAGGTGAGGCAGCGGACGACCTCGGGCCACTGCTGGTCACTCCTCACTGTGAGACCGCTACCCAGCTTGCTGCAGTCGAAGTTGATATCCGGCCTCATCGTCGTCGCTGCGAACTGCAACATGCCGATCGGTAATTCTCCATCTCGCGCTTTTGAGCCTCCTCGTCGTTGAACGTCAGCTCGGCGTAGGCATCGACGAAGACCAGCGTCTTTGGGGTGCACCGGGTCTGCTCCTCGTCGATGAAGCGCCTACGCAGGTTGTCGGCGTAGCCCTGCTCATGAAGCCATAGCTTCCTCGCTAGCCTTTTGCGCACAATCTCCAGCCCGAGGTACTTTTGCACCGGCGAGATCTCGCACAGCTCAAAGGCAGCCTCTAGCAGCTCCTTCAGCATCGCGGTGCTGCTGCTGACGGTGAGAAAGTCCTCAACGTAGACCAGCACCCAGCAGGCCACTCCGTTGTCACCAACCTTGAAGTGGAGAGCCTCGTCGACCTGGCTCTTCTCCCAGCCAGTGCCCATGAGCACAGCGTCGAGTGCCCTGTGTGAAGAAAATGAGGAATGAATGAACTAACAAGCAGGTGGGTACAAGTAGGAAAACCTAAAAGTGTTGTACCCCATATTGTCTACCCCACTACAGGCTACACAGACTATAGCATATGAGTTTGACACACCCCCATAGGCAAAGTGGGGGAGAACAAGAGGTCACAAGACCAGTCAAGCAAAGCAAAGCAAGCTCAGGGTGGATCACAACGTCACCACACATTCCGAGCACAAGTTCAAGGCCACAAGGCCAGTTCACATGCAAGATCATGTATAAAGGTAAACAAGCAAGTCCAGGTATAGAAAGATCACAGTACAAGCAAGGTCAAGAAGTGAGCAAGTGAGGCCAAGTAGGCACAAGACCTAGCATAGTACAGAAGCGCTGATGATCACAAGGCGGAAGTGCCTTGGTAAAGATATCAGCAGTGTTGGCCTCAGAGGCCACGTAAGCAAGGCGCAGCTGACCACGCTCCTGCAGCTCACGAGCAAGGAAATAGCGAAGAGCAATGTGCTTCATTCTGTGCTCCAGTCACAAGGCCAGCATGGCCTTGTTGTCTACGTACAGAACTGGAGGAGAACGAGGCGGCTCTCCTAGGTCAGTCAGCAGGTAGGTGAGCCAGCGTAGCTCCTGTGCAGCCATGGCCCCCGCGTAGATCTCAGCCTCACAGCTGGAGCCAAGAACAGAAGACGAGCGGGTAGACCGCCACGAAACAGAGCCGGAACCAAGGCTGAAGGTGTAACCCGGTGACGACCGCTGCGTAGCTTGGTCGTCAGCCCAAGAAGCGTCTGCGTGACCTGTGAGGACCACTGAACGTCGCCCTCCAAGCACTAGCCCCATGCCCGACGTACTGCACAAGTAGCGCAACACCCTCTTCGCTGCAGCCATGTGCTCTGGTCGGTGTCTCCCAGGAGCAACATAGCGTGCCAAGATGCTAAGAGGGTATGCAAGGTCAGGTCGTGTGCAGGTCATCAGGTACATGAGGCAGCCAACAACCTCTGGGTACGGGCCACTCGGCTCTACGGACTCATCCGAAGGCAGACCTGAGAGCGAGTGGCGAGTAGACAGAGGAGTGGCCTGAGGCAAGGAGTACGTGAAGTCGAAGCGCTGAAGGACCTGCTGCACCATGTGTGACTGAGTCAGGGTAATGGTGCGCTGTGCTCTGTCCCGGGTGATCTGCAAGCCAAGGTAGCTGCGCAGTTCACCCAGGTCTGTGCACGTGTGTCTCTTCTGCAGCTCGGACTTCACGTGGGCGAGTCCAGCAGTGTCAGCAGTGGCAAAGACCAAGTCGTCGACGTACACGAGGATGTAGAACGGCGGCAAAGAGGTGTCGGTGCGCAGAAACAGCAACGGGTCGGCAGTAGAAGGAGCAAACCCAAGAGCCGCAAGTGTAGTCCTCAGTGTGTCGTGCCACTCACGGGGCGCCTAGCGGAGACCGTAGACTGGCCGCCGGAGGCTCCACTGGGTACCAGGGGGAAACGACCCAGTGAAGCCAGGTGGGCGGCGCAGCCAGATCTCCTCGTGCAGGCTGCCCTGCAGGAAAGCTGTGCTGAAGTCAAGAGAGTGAAGCTCATAGTCGCGCTGAGCGGCTATGTGCAGCAGCACCCGAAGAGTGGTCATCTTCGGGGTGGGAGAGAAGGTCTGAAAGTAGTCAACTCCCTGCCGCTGACTAAAGCCTCGAGCCACGTAACGCGCCTTGAAGACAGGCGGAGAACCCGGTGGCCGCTTCACCCTGAAAATCCACATGCCACTGACGATGTTCGCCCCAGGTGGGGGAACCTCGTCGACGTAGGTGCCTGTGGACTTCCAGGAAGCCATCTCTGCGTCCATGGCTGACTGCCACGGTGAGGAGTAGGGACCCTCGATCGCCTCAGCGTACGATCGAGGAGTCGGGATGTCTGGTGCATCCGGGTCTCCCTCAGGGGCAATCAGCGTGGACACGAGATGAGGCAAAGCAGCAGCAAAGCACTGGAACTCCTCCTGCCTGTCCTCAAGGACGTCCGTGCTAAGAGCACACTCACCCCCGACGGACGGAGGACAGACAGACTCAGACTCAGCAACAAGATTAGCAGCGTAGTCTAGACGACAGCGAGCAGCAAAGTCGACAAGCTCAGCAACCAAGGCAGACGCAGCAGTGGACTCAAAGGAAGGGTCAGTGACAACAGTAGCAAGGAGACGCGTGACAGTAGGACTGGCAGCACGAAGAGAGTCAGACTCCGGGTCAGCAAGAACAGGAAGAGAGGACTCTGGAGGAGACGGCAACAAGACACGCAGAGGAGCAGTGGACGGACGCAGTGCCATCTGGTGTGTGCCTGGGACCGCAGGAGGACGCGGACGCGGAGCACGACTACTAGTGCAAGCAGCACGAACAGGCGACGCAGGACGAGACGCAGGCTCACAACGCTCAGCAAGACCTCTAGTAGGACCAGTGTAGGGAGAAGGAGCAGGCAGGGGGGAAGCGGGCTGTAACTGTGACCGCGACTGGAGAGGCAGTGGACACTCTAAGGGAGGAGCAGGACCAGTAGAGGGCGGGAGACCAAGAACCTGCTCAAGGAGCGGAACGAAGAATGGCCGCGGCCGCGCAGCGCCTCCAGAACCAGCAGGGACAGCACCAGTACCCCCAGTGGCAGCACCAGCGCCAGCAGCACCTCCAGCTCCAACAGCGCCAACTCCAGCACCCTCAGAAGCACCAGCGCCAGCAGCACCTCCAGCGTCATCACCCCCAGCAGCTCCAGCTCCAGCAGCACCAACTCCAGTAGGACCGTCAGCTCCAGCAGCCTCAGCAGCACCCCCAGGCCCAGCAGCTCCAGGACCGCCAGTACGAGCACCTCCAGGACCAGTGGCTCCAGTAACTTTAGTGCCGACCCCAGGGTCAGCAGTAACAGCAGCACCTCCAGCTCCAGCAGCACGGCTCTAGCGCCGGGCAAACCACTCGCGCAGCTCCTGTGGAGAGGGTAGCTCCCGCCTCGACGAAGCACCCGAAGGGGCCCCAAACCCAGCACCGCCAGAGGCCACACGAGCAGACCCAGCACCCCCGGGCTCCACACCCCCTGGCTCAGCACCCCCAGGCTCCGTACCCCCAGGCTCCGCACCCCCAGGCTCAGCACCCCCAGGCTCCGTACCCCCAGGCTCCGCACCCCCAGGCCCAGCACCCCCAGACTCAGCACCCCCAGGCTCAGCACCCCCAGACTCAGCACCCCCAGGCTCAGCACCCCTAGCAGTACCAGAGTCAACAGCTACCTCGACAGGCTCGACTGCGTCTACCTGGGACACACCTGACGGGGCAGGACCCTGAGGGGGGAGGGGTGTCAGAGGTCCACTGGTGATCCCCGATTGATCCTAAAGAAGGGTTACAGGCATGTTGGCCTGGGGGGTTATGGGCGCACTGACCCGCTACTTAACAAGCCCTTTTATCCCAATGGTCTAGTGGTTGGGATTCTGACATGGTATCAGAGCGAAGGTCTCGGGTTCGAATCCCAGTATGTGCACTTCGAGCATCCCAGTGCGGGGGGGTGTCAGAGGTCCACTGGTGATCCGCGATTGATCCTAGGGAAAGGTTACAGGCATGTTGGCCTGGGGGGTTATGGGCGCACTGACCCGCTACTTAACAAGCCCTTTTATCCCAATGGTCTAGTGGTTGGGATTCTGACAAGGGGGTCTACCGAGGGGGGACCTGGCGCAAGGAAGAGCGGCGGCGGGGGGAGGGGTGCAGTGCGGTAGGGGAAGAGACGGTAGTAAGGAACCGACTCGTCAAACGTGACTTCCTGGGAGGACAGAACACGGCGCGAGGTGGGGTGGTAGAACTGCCAACCAGGCGCGTCAGGGGGGAAGCCAAGGAAGACGCAGGGAACCACACGGGGGGACAGCTTGTCCGCAGACAAGTCGCGGACAAACGCCCGAGATCCCCAGACACGAAACGCAGACGCATCGCCAACCTTTCCCGTCCACCGCAAGGTGGGGGAGGTCTCTGGCAAAGAGACCCGGGGCTGAAGGTTGATCTGATGCGCTGCGTACTGAACCGCAAACGGCCACAGAAAATGGGGAGCAGCCGCATGGATCATGGACGTACGAGCGACGTCTATGACCATGCCAATGCGGCGCTCAGCAATCCCATTTTGCTTTGGAGAGGCCGGAAGCGTGAAGGTCTGGCGGATGCCCTGTGCACGACAGAAGGCTCCCAGAAGGGCAGAGGAAAACTCCCCGCCTCTGTTAGAGTGCAGACGCAGAACAGGAAAGTCCGAGCCGAAACTCTCTCTGGGCTGGAGACGAGCTGCGCGGATCCAGTCAATCAACACCCCAGTGACGTCACCCTTGCTGCGCAAGGGGAACACCGTGGTGTAACGCGAGTAGTCGTCAACCACCAACAGGAAGTAACGCTCGTGACCCTGGCCACGGACGCGGCCGGGGCCCCACACGTCCATGTGAAGAGTCTGCAGCGGAGCCTCTGTCGGAGGAAACTCGGAGGAGTGAGGGGCGGCGCGCTGCCGCCCCTCGACACAAGGAACGCAAGTAGGGGCAGGCCCCGGAGGAGGGGAGGGAGAGACCGGGGGAGACCAGAGACAAGGACACGGGAGGCCATGGCTCGGAGACGAGGCAGGGAGGGGTGACCAAGGCGGTGGTGCCAGAGGAGAGTCTGGTGAGACAGGAGACGACACGAGCAGGGGGCAGACTCAGGACCAGACCTGGACGCCGCAGCAGACGCCTGACCCGACGCAGCTACCTGACCAGACGCAGTAGACTGAGGAGGACCAGTAGTCAGTGTGTACAGGCTCGACCCCGGTCGACGGGTAAACGTGGCCAAGTGTCGGCCCGTCCGAGCACACGTGCAGTGGATCACTCGCTGACTCGCAGGAGTGAACTGGTGAACCCCCCCATCCTGTAGATCTGCACCACTCACCAAGTTCGTAGAGAACGAGGGGAGGTAAAGACCTGACAGGGTGCCAGAGGGGGCCGCCGGACACGGTAAGACAGTGGAGAAGTGGGCAAGGACAGGACCCCCGGAGGGGTCTGCCAAGGAGACCGCCACTGGCCGACTAAGCGGCGTGAGTGTGGTGCGGTCTCGAAAGAAGGAGCGGGAAGCACCCGAGTCAAGGGTGAAGGTGTGGGAGGCCTGAGCCGACGTGGTACCTGAGAGAGCAGACTCACCAGCACCTGGGGCAGCAGACTCACTAGCACCTAGAGCAGTAGCCTCACCAGCACCTAGAGCAGCAGCCTCACCAGCACCTCGAGCAGCAGTCCCAATGCCCGGGTCAGGCGGAACACACAAGTAACAGTCACCCTCATCACTAGTAGACACAGCATACATGGCAGCAAGCATAGCATCATAGTCAAGATCAAAGATAGCAACCCCCGCCCTAGACAGCTCTCCCCAGCGAGGGATCTCAGTGGCGTCAGGGAACTGGTGACGCCAAGCGTCCGTCAGGCGGCCGAAGCAGCGCTGGGTGGAGTGCGAGCCCCCGCACTGCTCACCAGCGCGGTAGCCGGTACGGAGGACGTAGGTACAGGGACCAGTACCCCCACCTCGCTGACGCCCAGCGTACCACTCACGAAGCTGCTGGGGGGACGGGGTCTCATGAGTGCGCTGCTGCAGCTGGCGCGAACCACCACCGGAGCCACTCCTCTGCGCAGAGCCGCGACCAGCTCCACCGCTGCCGCCGCCGCCTCCGCCACCTCCGCCGCCTCCGCTCCCACCGCCACCGCCTCCGCCTCCTCCGCCTCCACTGCTGCCACCGACACCTCCACCCCCGCCACCACTCCCACCACCACCCCCACCCCCTCCACTGCCTCCACCGCCACCTCCACCGCCCCCGCCAGCTCCTCCAGCGCCCTTGCCCCCCTTGCCCTTGCCGGTGCGGCGTCTCCCGCTAGGGGCAGACGCAGCTCCGACCGACTCGAAACCAACGAGGTCGGCCGTAGCAGCAGAAGCAACAGAGGGCAAGAGGGGGGAGGGGGAACACCCCTCAAAGACGGGGGTACGAGGGTCACCACAAGAGGCTCCTACAACGACTATGCTCTTCTTCGCTGCCAGGAGGCGCTCCTCGAGGAGGTCAACGGTGAGTGTGGTGGGGCAAACCGAGAGGAAGTGGTCCCTGACTAAGCGAAGGGAGTCAGGGAGCCGGGTGACTATGTAGTAGAGGGTGATGTACATGGGGGGAGGGTTCTTGGCACAGAACTCAGGAGGAAGCGCAGCGCGGTAGCGAGTGTCACTAGTGCGAAGGTGCGTAATGAGGTCAGCGATTGTGGGAAAGGCAGCAAGGTCAGGGAACAGGTATGGCAGTATGAGGCGGCTAAGAGCAGCAGTGGCAGGGGAAGAGTAGCGTGCAACTACAGCGTCGTACAAGGTCTTAGCACTCTTGTACTGACTAAAGTGCGCACGCTCAGCGGTTGGTAAGTGGCGACGCACAGCAAGACGGGCAGCAGCATCGCGTGTGGCCCACTGTGAGCGAACAGTGCTGTCAGCATCAGCAGGTGGGGCAGGAGAGGCACAAGAGGTGAGATCGAACAGGGAGAGTCCGTCTGCCCTTTCGCACTGTAGGAAGAGCTGTAGGTCATCGACCCAGACCTCGAAGTCAACAGCACGACCCTCAGCATCAAAGGTAAGGACACTGGGGGTAGCCATGACAGCAGCGGTCTAGCAGGGAGTGCTCTCACCAGTCCGAGTGGGTAGGGCCGGGGCGCGTCGGTAGGAACAGGGCTCGGTAGTGGCGGCTCGACGGCGGTCTCAGCGGCTCGGCGGCTCGGCGGCTCGGCGGTTCGGCGGCTCGGCGGCTCGGCGGCTCGGTGGCTCGGCGGCTCGGCGGCTCGGCGGTTCGGTGGATCGGCGGCTCGGCGGCTCGGCTGCTAGGCGGCTCGGCGGCTCGGCGGTGAAGGGACCGGGGAGGGGCCGAAAAGGGCGGCGACGGGGCCGCAAGAGGTGGCGACGGGGCCGCAAGAGGTGGCGACGGGGCCGCTAAGGGCGGCGATGAGGCCGCAAGAGAGGGCGGCGACGGGGCCGCGAAAGGGCGGCGACGAGGCCGCACGAGGGCGGCACTGGGGCCGCGAGAGGGCGGTGACGTGGTCGCGAGAGGGCGGCTGCAGGGCCGCGAGAGGGCGGCGACGAGGCCGCGAGGAGCGGCTGCAGGGCCGCGACGGGTGGCGACGCGGCCGCTAAGGGCGGCGGCGGGGCCGCGAGAGGGCGGCGACGGGGCCGTGTAGGTGGGGCCGCAAGGGGCCGCTAAGGGCGGCGCGACGGGCCGCTCAGGGCGGCGCGACGGGCCGTTAGGGGGCGGCGACGGGGTCGCGAGGGGCCGTGAGAGGGCGGGCCGCTAAGGGCGGCGCAACGGGTCGCGAAGGGGAGGGCGGCACACAGGGCGCGCCTCGGTCAGGGGCGACTCGATCTCAGGGCAGGAAAAAAAAATTTCAGTGGTGGGCCCTAGGAAAAGTTCCCACTAGGGAACCTGCTCTATACCATGTGAAGAAATGAGGAATGAATGAACTAACAAGCAGGTGGGTACAAGTAGGAAAACCTAAAAGTGTTGTACCCCATATTGTCTACCCCACTGCGGTGGCAGCGGCTCGGTAGTGGCGGCTCGACGGCGGTCTCAGCGGCTCGGCGGCTCGGCGGCTCGGCGGCTCGGCGGTTCGGAGGCTCGGCGGCTCGGCGGCTCGGTGGCTCGGCGGCTCGGCGGCTCGGCGGTTCGGTGGCTCGGCGGCTCGGCGGCTCGGCTGCTAGGCGGCTCGGCGGCTCGGCGGTGAAGGGACCGGGGAGGGGCCGAAAGGGGCGGCGACGGGGCCGCAAGAGGTGGCGACGGGGCCGCAAGAGGCGGCGACGGGGCCGCTAAGGGCGGCGATGAGGCCGCAAGAGAGGGCGGCGACGGGGCCGCGAAAGGGCGGCGACGAGGCCGCACGAGGGCGGCACTGGGGCCGCGAGAGGGCGGTGACGTGGTCGCGAGAGGGCGGCTGCAGGGCCGCGAGAGGGCGGCGACGAGGCCGCGAGGAGCGGCTGCAGGGCCGCGACGGGCGGCGACGCGGCCGCTAAGGGCGGCGACGGGGCCGCGAAAGGGCGGCGACGGGGCCGTGTAGGTGGGGCCGCAAGGGGCCGCTAAGGGCGGCGCGACGGGCCGCTCAGGGCGGCGCGACGGGCCGTTAGGGGGCGGCGACGGGGTCGCGAGGGGCCGTGAGAGGGCGGGCCGCTAAGGGCGGCGCAACGGGTCGCGAAGGGGAGGGCGGCACACAGGGCGCGCCTCGGTCAGGGGCGACTCGATCTCAGGGCAGGAAAAAAAAAATTCAGTGGTGGGCCCTAGGAAAAGTTCCCACTAGGGAACCTGCTCTATACCATGTGAAGAAATGAGGAATGAATGAACTAACAAGCAGGTGGGTACAAGTAGGAAAACCTAAAAGTGTTGTACCCCATATTGTCTACCCCACTGCGGTGGCAGCGGCTCGGTAGTGGCGGCTCGACGGCGGTCTCAGCGGCTCGGCGGCTCGGCGGCTCGGTGGCTCGGCGGTTCGGAGGCTCGGCGGCTCGGCGGCTCGGTGGCTCGGCGGCTCGGCGGCTCGGCGGTTCGGTGGCTCGGCGGCTCGGCGGCTCGGCTGCTAGGCGGCTCGGCGGCTCGGCGGTGAAGGGACCGGGGAGGGGCCGAAAGGGGCGGCGACGGGGCCGCAAGAGGTGGCGACGGGGCCGCAAGAGGCGGCGACGGGGCCGCTAAGGGCGGCGATGAGGCCGCAAGAGAGGGCGGCGACGGGGCCGCGAAAGGGCGGCGACGAGGCCGCACGAGGGCGGCACTGGGGCCGCGAGAGGGCGGTGACGTGGTCGCGAGAGGGCGGCTGCAGGGCCGCGAGAGGGCGGCGACGAGGCCGCGAGGAGCGGCTGCAGGGCCGCGACGGGCGGCGACGCGGCCGCTAAGGGCGGCGACGGGGCCGCGAAAGGGCGGCGACGGGGCCGTGTAGGTGGGGCCGCAAGGGGCCGCTAAGGGCGGCGCGACGGGCCGCTCAGGGCGGCGCGACGGGCCGTTAGGGGGCGGCGACGGGGTCGCGAGGGGCCGTGAGAGGGCGGGCCGCTAAGGGCGGCGCAACGGGTCGCGAAGGGGAGGGCGGCACACAGGGCGCGCCTCGGTCAGGGGCGACTCGATCTCAGGGCAGGAAAAAAAAATTTCAGTGGTGGGCCCTAGGAAAAGTTCCCACTAGGGAACCTGCTCTATACCATGTGAAGAAATGAGGAATGAATGAACTAACAAGCAGGTGGGTACAAGTAGGAAAACCTAAAAGTGTTGTACCCCATATTGTCTACCCCACTACAGCCTACACAGACTATAGCATATGAGTTTGACACCCTGTATCACACCAACGGTGACTGCTTCAGCCCGTAGAGGCTCTTCAGCAGCGTGCACCCTCAGCCGGTCCCGTCATTGTAGTAGCCCAACTGGTACATGTACAGCATCCGGTCGAGCTTGCTCTGTAGATACGCGTTCTTCATGTCGAGCTTCATCAGGTTGAGGTCGATGTTGAGGAAGATCCTTAGCGTGATGTAGCTGCTCAGCGGCGCATACTTCTCGTCGTAGTCGGTGCCATACACCTGCATGAAGCCCTTCACGACCAGCCTCGCCTTCTCGTGCTCAATGGTGTAGTCGATGTGGTACTTCGTCATCAGCACCCATTGGTTCTTCATGATGTTCACCCTGGGGGTCGCTCAACCAGCACCCTCGTGCCATTGGCAAAGAGGATACGAATCTACTTGTCCATGGCGGACTTCACCGCCGTGCCCTTCCAGCTCGCTTACGCCTCCTTCACAGTCATCGCCGTGATGTCCAAACGGTGCTCAGGGTGGGCGTGCATGTCGGGGTCGAGCTCTGGCAGGTCGACGTCGGCGTCCGCATTATCGAGCAGCGTGGTGAAGGCAGCCGTTGGTAGGCACACGTGGTAGGTCAGCCGCTCCGGCGGCCTTTAACGTCGGCCTGAACGTCGTAGCTCAGGCTCTTCGGCGTTGACCTGCACCACGTCGACGTTGACTTCCACCACGTCGCTGTCAGTGGACTCCTCACCCGCAAACAGCTCCCCTTCGTCGTCGCCGTCTTAACTCTCCTCGTCGGACTGTTTCACCAAAGTTGGTGTCGTCGGCTTTCCCCCTGTCATCGGCTCCCTTGCCGACACTACTATGAGCTGCTCCCCTATCGCCAACGTTCATGCCAACTTCTCCTTCGCCAACTGCATCGTGGTCGGCGTCAACTCTACCACCTGCTGTGTTGTATGCACGTCAGTATGCGTGCATGTCATCCTAACGTCCTGCCGTGTGCTCGTGCAATTCATGCTTGCGACATTTGCATGAGCATAAATCATTATGCATGGCTGTTGGATTTTATCACCTCTGTATTTTTCTCCAAGTCTAAATGCTTGATCGCGCAGGAGAAATCCAGAGCTTTTCAACGATACCAAGATCGCCTTATTCCGATCAAGATCGCCCAAGTTACAAGTTTTCCAAGATTTGGGAATTCTATCTTGATTTGGGATATAAACTAAATTGGGCGATTATTGGGACATGACTATAAAGGGATCTTTGGTTGGGTGGTTAGGAAGGCAACTTTGACTTTTGGATTGGGGTGGCTAGAAGTTTCTAGCATGGGTTGCAAATGTTGCAACACATAGGCAAAATCCAATTGGATTGGATTTTGCATGTGACACCACAAGGACCTCATCATGAGGGTTGCATCTTTGATGCTAGGAAGGTTCCCACCATCCTTCCCAAGCATTTGGAGAGCCTTCCCTCACAAGGTTCTCTTGAAACCCCCCAACTCCTTATTCTATTCCTAATGTTTGTTCTTCCTCCATCCTTTTTCTAGTAAAAGCAGCAGCTATACGTTTTCAAGTGGTCCTCACTCCCTAGACCATGAAATCAAGTGATTCAACTTGCTAATGGTAGCTAAGACCGGCGCGCGCAATTATACCAAGCGGATTTGCGTTTAGTTGAGATTTCAGTTCGTCGTAAGTCTACAAAGTGACCGGATCCTAAGCAACAAGTGGTATCAGAGCTGGTGATCGACTTTGAAGCAACGAATCGTCTTTGATTCTCAACCAATTTTGACAAGTGAGACCATTTTAATGTAGCTCTGCTCACGATCTTTCGATTGGTGGTCAAATTGCGTCCTAATTCGAAGTGTACTTACCGCGACGGCGTTTTTCGTAAAAGAAAAAATTCTGGCAGAATTCTGTCCAAGCGTTTTCCTCAAGATTCCACTGTACCTAAGGCCTTGTGATGGCTGAGATGGACTCCAGAGGTGCTAATGATGAGATAGCTGGGAGTGGAGAGGCTGGAGAGCAAGGGAGAGTAGTTGGTGGTGGAGTGGGTACTCACCAACCAACTACCCCTGTGCTACCCTCTTCCACTACACCATCTTCTATATCTGTGGATCCTTTGAAACTCTTCTCTATTGAGAAGTTCATGGGGGAGGATTATGAGCACTGGAGCTTCCGTATGAGGCTCATGTTTACCCAATACAAGTTATTGGATGTGGTGGAAGGAAAGGAAAAGATGCCAGAGGCCATGGACTTGAAAGGAGCATGGATAAAGCGCTCATTTGATGCGTACATGCTCATGGTCCAAGCGGTTGGTGGACGCCAACTTGACCATATCAAAGGCCTATTGGGTGATGCCGAGTGTGGACCCAAGGCATGGAGGAAACTCCTTGATGTGCACTCACCAACACATGCTACAGGCATTGTGCTACTCGCGCGGCGATTGCGCGACATCAAATTTGTTGATGGAGAGCCAATGCAGCCCGTGTTGGATGAGATGCGAGACATCTTTACGAAGCTCAAGAGTGGTGGCGTTGCCTACCTTGAGCTTGTTCAGTGCGTGGAGATAGTGATCCGACTTTCTGAGTCGTGGTCTGCCCTAGCCATCAACCTCAACTCCAAGCAACCCCAATGGAGTGTGGATTAAATTCGTGCGCGAATCCTTGAAGAGGATTTGAGGCGTCGAAGTGTAGAGCACTCAGGGGATGGTGCTGGTTATGGAGTTGGAGGTGGGAAGAGCGACTTCAAAAAGAAGTGGAAGGGCAAAAAGAATGAGAACTCCCGAGAAGAGAGTGGCGGAAGCCAAGGGGAGGTGTGCTTCAATTGCAAGAAGCGCGGCCATCGTTGGAGAAAATGCTACCAACGACTCCAAGATTGGACCCCGCCTTCCTCAAGCAACCAGCATGGTGGCAAGAGGAGTGGGGGAGTCATGGGAGCTAGTGGAGAGGAGAAGGATGACGAGAAGAGTGGCAAACCTGAAGAGCGGAAGGGTGAATAAATAGATCTCAGCTCACCTAGTGTCTCATCGTCACTCTAATCCCCTGTGTTCGCACACAGATTCACCATTGCCTATTCCACCTGATGCCACTCTGAAAAACTCTCCACAGATCGTTGGCTAACAACCAGCTCTCTGGACCCATCCCCACCTCCATTGCTCCCCTCAAAAACATAATGAGGCTGTAAGCTACAGTTGGCCAGTTCTGTAAGCTACACTTGGCCCGTTCTGTTTGCCAACAAATCCCTGTTCATCAGCCGCGTTGGAAACGTTCCGGAGTTCGCCACTACATCCTTATCCTTCCCTCTTCACCCTCCACTCTCCTGTCTCTGCTGTTCCCCCAGCGACCTGAGCTCCAACCAACTGTCTGGTCCCATCCCCACGGAGATCAGAGCCATGTCAACTCTCACCAGGCTGTCAGTCGCTCTCCACCTTAATTGCTGCAACCCTTCTCTTCATTATCCTTGCCCATGCCCACCCTCGCCCATACTTGCCCCTGCATTCGCTTGCCGATGCACACCAGCTTATTGCTGCAAGCATCTCTCCGCCCCTCACTTGCATTCCCCTCTCTCCCTTCCTGTTGTTCCTCTGCCCTGCACGCCATCCTCGCAGCAATTTTTCATACAACCAGCTTACAGGCAGCATTCCTGCTGCTTTGGCTGGACTCGTTAAGCTGGGAATCCTGTGAGTTGCACGCACATTGTGGTGCATGCATGCACTATCTTCCACACAATTCCTTTCATTGTCACACACTCTAGCACAACAAAACCATCGACTGCCACAACATGACTTTTATAGTCATCACTCCGTCCCAATTGGCAGGCCGAGAAGCTGTTTCATGCCAAGGCACCGTTACTCTCTTTCCGAGCTGTTCCAGCCTGCATCACAACCTTCAGCAGCCTTGGAATCTCGTTCTTCCTTTCCCATTCTCTCTCAGGCTGCTGAACAACAATCAGCTCACCGGCCCCATACCTGCTGGCATTGACGCGCTCACAAGATTGGTCTATCTGTAAGACATCGCATCCATACCTTGTGGCCATCCCTTGCTTAGCCTAACACCTTTCACCAGCAAAACCTTTTCCAAGTTTCCTTTCTCCCTTTACCTAGTTTCTCGTTTATGCTCTCAACAGTTCCTTGCCTTCTTCTCCCTCATGTGTCATCACCCATTCGCACCCAAGTCAGCATTGGCTGTTCCACCCGATGCTGCATTTGGCAAATCCCGCAACCACCAGATTTCTCGATAACAACCAGCTCTCTGGCCCCATACCTGCTACCATTGGCTCCCTCAAAGACATCAGATATCTGTATGCTACACCTTGCCCTGGTCCTTTTGCCAACATAGCCAATTCCCCATTTGGGTTGGTACCACTTTGTAGGAAACACCAGTGTGCAGACTAATCATCTAGGCTAAAAGTCCATGTTGGTTCTTCGGGTCAGTGCAACCATATCCCCCACGACCAACTGTAGCCGTTCCAACATCTGCGGCTCATTACAGTGGCGAATGAGCAACTGTGACACATCATGGCAGATGGTGCCAACTGAGAGAATCGAACCCCAGACTGCTCGGTTAACATATTTTGTCCCAAGCGAACCAAGCGCATAAAAATTCTTACGTAATATGAAGGAAGTGAATGCCTAGTAGATTTTTTTCCTCCTTTCATCCCTTTGCCACCCTCATTCCTACAGGGGCCTTGATTCCAACAAGCTCACGGGCTCCATCCCTCCCTCCATTGCCTCAATGACCCGCCTAAGTGCCCTGTGGGTGCCGTGGCACCGCTGTTGCTCTGCCTCTGCCAATCTGCCACTGCTGCTGCTGTGACCCTCCCCTGTAGATGCAACATGAACATTATTTGTTGCTACCTCCTTATCCTCCCCTCTCCAACTGTCTCTGCTGTTTCCCCAGCGACCTGAGCTCCAACCAACTGTCCGGTCCCATTCCCACGGAGATTGGAGCCATGCTCTCCCTGACCAGGCTGTCAGTAGCTCTCCACCTCAAATGCTGCAACCCTTCTCCTCGTTTCCTTGGCACGCCCACCCTCACCCACACCTGATTTTTATGCAATTGTTTGCCCATCCCAAACATATCCCACACTTGTTGTCCCTGCCTTGCCATGCCCAGCTTATTGTCGCGTGCATCTCTCTGCCCCTCACTTGTGATCTTCTGTCTTCGTTTCTCACTCGCACGTGTTGTGCCTCTGCCCTTCACGCCTTTTTTCCAGCAATTTCTCAAGCAACCAGTTTTCAGACGGCATTCCTGCTGCGTTGGCTGGACTCGTTCAGCTGGAATTCCTGTGAGTTGCACACACATTGTGGTAAATGCATGCAATATCCATCGTACAAGTGCCGTGATTGCTGGACACACCAAACCACTCCAAATCAGTAGCTGCTGTAACATGACTTTCAGAGTCATCTGTTAGTCCCATGGCTGGACGAGATGGAGCTTTATGCCAATGCACTGCTCCTCTCCTTCTCGGCCTTTCCAGCTTGCATCATTGACCTTCAGCAGCCTTGGCAACCCGTTTATCTTTTCCAATTTTCCATCAGGCTGCTGAACAACAATCAGCTCACTGGCCCCATACCTGCTGGCATGAATGTGCTCACAAAATTGGTAGATCTGTAAGACATTGCTATCCCTACCTAGTGGCTATTCCCTGCTCAGCCTAACAATTCTCACCATCACAATCCTTTCAGACTTGCTATGCTCAAGATTCATAGCTTCTTGTTTTTTGTCTCAACAGTTCCTTGCTTCTTCCCTCTCACGTGTAATCACCCATTTGAACCCCGAGACCACATTAGCTGTTCCACCCGATACTCCTTTTGGCGAATCCCGCAACCACCAGATCGCTCGATAACAACCAGCTCTCTGGGCCCATCCCTGCCTCCATTGGCTCCCTCAGAGGCATCACAAACCTGTACGCTACACCAAGCCCTGCTCCTTTTGCCAACGCGGCAAATACCCCATTTGGGTTGGTACCACTATGTTGGAAACACCAGCGTGCTAACTAATCCTCTGGGTTAAATGTGCATGCTGGTTTCTTGGGTCTGTGCACCCATGTCCCCTACGACTGAACACTCCAAAATATATGGCTTATTATAATTGCATAGGAGCAATGCCCCCCCACAAGAGATGGTCCATACTGAGAGAATCGAATCACATACTGTCTCGCTTAGCACGTTTTCCTGGAACAAAAGTAGCTCACTCTATTTCTAGTATACGAACAATGAAATTAGTCCAAACTGAACTTTCGCCTCCTGTCATCTCTTCGTCGCCCTCCCATGCTGCAGGGGCCTTCATTCCAACAAGCTCACGGGCTCCATCCCTCCCTCCATTGCCTCACTCAACCTGATGAATGCCCTGTAGGTGCCGTGGCACCACTGTTGCTCTGCCATTACCAATCTGCTACTGCTGCTGCTGTAACCCTCCCCCGCTGATATAACATGAACATTATTCGCTGCAACCTCCTTATCCTCCCCTCTCCAACCTCTCCCAATCCAACTGTCTCCGCTGTTCTCCCAGCGACCTGAGCTCCAATCAACTTTCCGGTCCCATTCCCGCAGAGATTGGAGCCATGCTCGCCCTCACCAGGCTGTCAGTACCTCTCCACCTCAATTGCTACAACCCTTCTCCTCCTTTCCTTGGCATGCCCACCCTCGCCTGCACTTGATTTCTCTGAACCCATGCCCAACCTATCCCACACTTACAGTCCCTTCCTTACCATGCCCACGCACACCAGCTTATTGTCGCGTGCATCTCTTCGCCCCTCACTTGTGTTCTCCTCTTTTCGTTCCTCTCACTCACATTTCTACTTCCTCTGCCCTGCACGCCATCATCACAGTAATTTCTCAAGCAACCAGATTTCAAACGACATTCTTGCTGCCTTGGCTGGACTCGTTCGGCGGGAATTCCTGTGAGTAGCACGCACATTGTGGTGCATACATGTGCTGTGCCGTCACACATGTGCCCGTCACACATGTGCCATCATTGTCGCACACACTCAGTCACACCAAAACCAACTGCTGCTGCAACATGACCACTAGTGTCATCTGTCCGTCCCAATTGGCAGCCGAGAAGAGGTCATGCCAATCCACCATTCCTCTCTTGTTGAGCTGTTCCGGCCTGGATGGCAGACCTTCAACCTTGGAATTCGGTTTCTCCTTCCCCTTTCTCCCATAGGCTGATGAACAACAATCAGCTCACCGGCCCCATACCTGCTGGCATTGACGTGCTCACAAGATTGGTAGATCTGTAAGGCATCGCACCCCTATGTTGTGGCTATCCCTTGCACAGCCTAACATTTTCCAACCAGCACAACCATTCCAGAGTAACTATGATCCCATTACCTAGTCTGTAGTTCCTTCTCTCATCTGTTCGTTTGCTTCTCCCTCACCTGCCATCACCCGTTTGCACCCCGAGTCAAGATTAGCTGTTCCACCCAATGCTGCTTCTTGCCTTTCGGAACCACCAGATTGCTCGATAACAACCAGCTCTCTGGGCCCATCCCTGCCTCCATTGGCTCCCTCAAAGGAATCACAAATCTGTACACTACACTTGCGCTGCTCTTTTTGCCAACACAGCAGATCCCCCGTTTGTGTTGGTACCACTATGTAGGAAACACCAGTGTGCTAATCATTTGGGCTGGAAGGGTAAGTCAGTGCAACCATATCATCCATGACCCGAACCTGTAGCCAAAACAGCGGATTTCCCATTTGGATTGGTACCACTAAGTGGGAAACACCAATGTGCTGCCTACTCATCTTCGCTAAAAGGGCATGTGGTGTTTTTGGGTCAGCGCACCCATATCCCCAACAACCAAACCTGTAGCCCTTCCAACAGCTATAGCTCATTACATCGGCAAAGGAGCAACAGTCCTCAACAGTGGGAGGTGGTGCCAACTGGAAGAGTTTAGCGCCAAACTTCTTGGTTAGCATGTTTTTGCGCAAACAAAAGTAGGGCACGTTTTTTCTATGGTTTTGGCCCAAAACCTTCTCCTGCTGTCGTCCCTTTCCCGCCCTCCCATGCTGCAGGGGGCTTCGTTCCAACAAGCTCACGGGCTCCATCCCTCCCTCCATTGCCTCACTGAATCTGATTGATGCCCTGTAGGTGCCGTGGCACCAGTGTTGCTCTGCCACTGCTGCTGCTGTGACCCTCCCCCGTAGATGCAACATAACCATTATTCGCTGCTACCTCCTTATCCTCCCCTCTCCAACCTCTACTCCAACTGTCTTCGCTGTTCCCCCAGCGACCTGAGCTCCAACCAACTGTCCGGTCCCATCCCCGCAGAGATTGGAGCCATGCTCGCCCTCACCAGGCTGTCAGTACCTCTCCACCTCAAACGCTGCAACCCTTCTCCTTTCCTTGGCACGCCTTACCTCGCCCACACTTGATTTTCTGCAATTTCTTGGCCATGCCCAACCTATCCCACACTTGCCGTCCCTGCCTTGCCATGCCCAACTTATTGTCGCGTGCATCTCTGGGCCCCTCGCTTGTGTTCTTCTATATTCATTCCTCTCACTCGCACGTGTACTGCCTCTGCCCTTCACGCCTTTCTTGCAGCAATTTATCAAACAACCTGCTCTCAGACGGCATTCCTGCTGCCCTGGCTGGACTCGTTCAGCTTAAATTCCTGTGAGTTGCACGCACATTGTGGTGCATGTTTGCGATTTCCATTGTACACGTGCCTTCATTGCTGCTCACACTCAAGCAAACCAAAACCAGTTGCTGCTGCAACATGACCTCCCAATTGGCAGCCAAGAAGAGGTCGTGCCAATGCACCGTTTTTCTCCTTTTGGGCCGTTCAGCCTGGATCGCAGACCTGCAGCCTTGGAATTTGGTTTTTCATTTCCCATTTTCACTCAGGCTGCTTAAAAACAATCAGCTCACCGGTCCCATACCTGCTGGCATTGATGTGCTCACAAAATTGGTAGAACTGTAAGACATCCCATCCCTATCTTGTGGCCATCTCTTGCATCACTCACCAGAACAACAACCTTTTCTGAGTTAATTTGCTCAGTGTACCTAGATTAGGAAAATCCGATGCTGCTCCTGGGCTTGGCTGTTCCATCTGATGCTGCTTCTGGAGATTTTTTCAACCACTGAATTTATACGCTACACTTAGTCCTACTGCTTTCGCCAACACAGCAAATCCCCCATTTTGAGTGTGTAAGTTAACCATCAGGGCTAGAAGAACATGTTTGCTTTTGGTGGGTCACTGCATCCATACCCCCAACCGAACCTGTAACACTACTAACTTATGTGGCTTCTTTTGGTGATGTAAGAGCAATAGTCTTACACAATGAGAGATGGTGCCAACTGGGGAAATCGAAACCAACTTTGCTCGGTTAGCGTGTTTTTTTCACAATGAGAGATGGTTCTCTGCTGCTATGCGTCCTCCCCCTCTCATGGAACCATATTACATGGCACTGTTGCTCTCCCACTCCCAATCTGGCTCAGCTGCTGCTAAGACTCTCCACAGCAGCTAATGTGTCTTTCAAGAGTATAGTTGCCAAGCTTAAAACCTTCTGAAACCAACCTCTAGGGATGAGCAAAGGGCGAACTCAATCATGTTTGAGTGTTCGCCGTTCGCCTGTTAAGGCGTGTTCGGGCGAACCTCGAACACATTCGTGTTCGTTTCGGGGCAAATTGCAGCAGCGGCCAGAACACGAACGTGTTCGGGCAAACCTCGAACACTGTTCGGCGAACACTCTAAGCCAAAAAAAAAAAATCTGTTCGGTTCTTTGCTCATCCCTACCAACCTCTACCTCCTTATCCTCTCCTCTTCAACCTCTCCCAATCTAACTGTCTCTGCTGTTCCCCCAGCGACATGAGCTCCAACCAACTGTCCGGTCCCATTCCCACGGAGATTGGAGCCATGCTCGCCCTCACCAGGCTGTCAGTCGCTCTCCAACTCAGTTGCTCGAATCCTTCGTTATGATTTTTGTTTTTCCCACCCTCACCTCTGCTTGCCTATTGTCTGTCCCCTAAGTGGTGTTTTCGTCCTTTCCTTTCTCACACTCCATGCCTGTTTATTATCTGTCTTGCATGCCTCTCTCCAGTGATATTTCGGACAACAATCTTACTAAAGCAATCCCTGCTACGTTGGGTGGACTCAATAAGCTAGAATTCTTGTGAGTTGCAATCTACTATGCATCGTGGTACGCGTTAAACAAACTAGAATCAACTGCTGCAAACGAACGTTTTGGAGATATCACTCCTTTCCCCCTGAACATCTGAGATACTGATTCACTCAGGCCACCCTTTTTCCAGTTCCAGTCCCAGTCCTGGTCCTAGTTCCAGTCCCAGTCACATTCCCAGTACCAGTCCTTGCCTAGCCAGTTTTGCATACCACCCTTGCACCACTATCTGTGACCACAATGTCCTTTTTTTAGCCATCAAATCATAGTCCTATTCTTAGTTTTTTAACCCTGGGTTAAGTAACTCAGACTGGCAACCTCACATATTGTTTGTATTTACCTCCTTATCGTTTACCACATTTTTGCCTTCCAATTTTTTCTTCAGTAACCTTTCCACCAACCAGCTTTCAGGAACCATTCCTTCTAGCTTCAGCGACTTCACTCAAATGAAATTCTTGTGAGCTCAAGTGTATAAACCCCATGAATGTGAGCGAGGATAACACATTCTGACAAGGGATCAGCTTTGCTGGTACAATTCATTATGAACACGACATAGCAGCACGGCAGGACAGGCAGAAATGCTTTTGTTTTTAATGCATCCTGATTCACCTGTCACAAGATCATTTGCCATCTCTTAATAGCTGCGTAAATGATCCATGTTCATGTATCTATGGTATAGAGTTCTATGTGTTACTAGGATGCTAACTTTGATTCTGATAGTGACTTGCACCATGTGGGGTAAAGTCACCAACTATTGTCCCTTATGTCATGGGTACACCGTATGACCTGTCCAAAACCACGCGTATCTCTACAAGAATCTTCTGTCTGGAGATATTCCTACCAGCCTTGGCACCTTGGCATTGTTGGAGTCGCTGTAAGGCGTTTCACCCTTCCGGCTATTTATTTGCTGTTTCCCTTGCTCAAACCGAATCTAACCTCTTTCCCGAGCTGTAGCAATGCCTTTAAATCACACGAAAGCCTCATCTTTTTGCCATTAGACTATGCTTATGGCCTTTGGTTTCCGATGTCACCCAACTGATCCTCCGCATCCCCAACCCCCCGTCCGCCTGCCCCACCCTTTCCTCCACAAAATGTCTTTCCTCCCCAGTTCTCTTGATTCCAACAAGCTGTCGGGTTCCATGCCCTCCTTTCTGACAAAGCTTACAGGAATCACAAGCCTGTAAGCTCATACAGGAGAAACATGCCTTCAAAACTTATGGTCCAGAGGTCAAGAATCCTCAGTGTAACAAGTACCTCTCTTCTGTGCATTTTGAGACACTCTGATGCATTTTTGCCTCTTAAAGTGCACAAGCATCTAGAGGTCCCTGCAACAATAATTCTCGAATCAACATGTGGAATTCACATTTCTTGTGTCACTCGAGAACTGATTTTTGAAGTCCCGAAATTTCTCTCCCTCCATCTCCTAAAACTCCTCGTTTTCCCTCAGGGTTCTTGACAACAATCAGCTCACTGGCTATATCCCGTCAGGCATAAGCTCACTCACAAACCTCGTAGTCCTGTAAGCCCTTCATCTTCTTCTCGTGCACACACTTTCTGGATCTTCTCTTCTTCCCTCCTATGTCACTAATCCCCGCAATTGTCACTCCCACGATGCTCCCCTCACCAGTATTCGTAATATCCAGTCACCACCAAGACAAGAAAAGCACAAACCAATCCAGGACACCCATCTTGTCCCTGCTTTCCAGAGTGATGGCCAATCTATATCCCGTCTTCTCATCCCCTCCTCTCTAATCAGAGGCCTGTCTCGTAACCGGCTCGTTGGAACCATCCCTGACTTCATCAGTGCCCTCTCCAGTATATCTATCATGTACGTTTCACCAAACTATCTCCTCTGTAGTGCTCATGAAAGCGTATCTGCTGTGTATTGCTCACTTCCATTTCGTGTCTTGCCATGCCACCATGCTTTCCTGTACAATGAGTTGCCTTACGCTCTCCTCTTCGTGAATCGTTCTCTCTTGCTGATTTGTTCCAGTAATCTCCAACACAATCTTCTCACTGGAACAATTCCTGTGGCAATGGGGGACCTTTCCCAACTGGGTTACCTGTAAGTGGCAAACTCAGCGGTGCCCCTAACATCTCACCTCTTCTCCATGCACAAGCATCCCTGTAAGTCACATGCCACGAACGGACATACCTGCATGAAGTTCCTTCCCGTAAGCCCTCTCCTTGCTGCAGGATTCGCCTCTTCCTTCCATGTGACAACCATGGCTAAGAAACCACACCTATGTGCTTGCCCACCTGGTGTACTCCTACCATTTTTGTTTTTTCAACCTTGATGCTGCTGCCTGCTTGATGCGGCCTGCTTCCACCGCTATTCGCACCAGGTCGCTTGCTTCCAACCAGCTGTATGTTCGCATCCCTAGCACGTTCACCAAGCTCACGAGCCTCACCTACGTGTAAGCCAGAATGACACGCGCACCACCTCCATAGTTCTGATAGTTACTATTTCTATGGACGCTATATGCACATACACCTTTTTATGCACACACACACACACACACACACATATATACATATACGTATATGGAACTCTCAACTTCGAATCTGTGGGCTTCGAGAATGCTGTAAGGACCTGGTTGTGTAGCAGTTATATGCATCAACAGCCTTAAAACCTCCTCTATCGTCGGTCATGTTACAAAAAACTGGAACCTGAATAAGATTGTTGCATATCAAAGTTTTACACATTGATGCCAATTAATTTCGGAACCTTGGTGATGTGACTAGATACAATACACCAGCTAGCCAAGTTAAGAAGCTGAATGAACACAATCAAACCCCATAGTCATTCATCACTCCCATATACCTCTTTCTACTCAACATCCTAACCCCTCAATCCTTTGTATGCAATCCCCCTTCCTCTTCCCCCACCCTCGCCCTCCCTTCCCAGCGACCTCTCCCGCAACTACCTCACAGGCCCCATCACGCTGCCCGCCATCAGCAGCCTGCGTGTCTCCAGCAACTTCTTCTCCGGCCCTCTGCCGGACGGGGCATGCCAGGCTCGCAACTTCGATGCCAACTGCTTCACACTGCCTTCTGACTGCTCCCTGGTGGTGCAACGAAAGGAAGCAGCATGCAATGCGTTCTGTGGCATATCCTTTGCATCATCCTATGCTGGTGCTGCTACTGCTGGTGGTACTCCTGCTTGTGGCGGTAGAGGGGTTTGCATTCCAGACCGGGTCAGCATGTCTACGAGCTGTTTGTGCGATGCAGGATTCACCAAGTTTGGAAGAACCAGTTGCATCTCAGCAGGTAAGTTAGTTTCAAAAAGAATAGAACCAGGGAAGGCATAATACGAGGGTTATGACATTTGCATGCCTCCTTAATTTCTACCCTCAATAGAGTTTCTCTCTACGGTTCCATAAGCGCAAGGCTCATCGACTAGACTCTCCCATCCTATCTAAACTTTGCCACCATTTGCTTTGCCCAGTGGTCCACACGTCTCTTTTAAGAGTCCTCAATTCATGACTGGTTTTTCACTTTCATCCTCACCCTCCAAGTGCTTGCATTGACTGCCTTGCATGGATTCAGGGATCATTGGAATCCATTCAGTCAGCCAGCCTATCGCTCCGCCAACAACCATGCTCACCAAGGGGACAGTGAAGGAGACGGGCAAGAAGTTCACCGCAGCTCCGGTGACTCTGTTTGTGTACGAGGCAGGGCAGGCCACGTCTGGGTGTGGAGTGCAACTGGCCTTCCAGGCCAACTTCACCTTCATGCTGTCGCCCCGATCGGGCCGCAAGGGCAGCGGAGGCTTTGCCTTTGTCATCTCGTCAACAGACCAAGGTGGGAGCGGATCCGGTGTGGGGTATAGTGGAATGGACAGCCAGAGCATAGCGGTTTAATTCGACACTCTGCAGGACAGCGGCAGGGGGACATGCGCCACCAGCACGTGGGGTTGAACATTCACGGACAAAACAGGTCGCTAGCTGCTGTGAAGTCGCCATTTCCTCTGAACAACAAGAAGCGGTACACGGCATGGGTGGACTATGAGCCTGGGGAGCCCGGCACCATCCAGGTGTTCCTGGCTGCTTCGGAGGTGAAGCCAGTGGAGCCGCTGCTGGAGAGGAGGGTGGCGCTGTGTGAGGTGCTGCAAGCTGGAGCGGAGCAGCAGGCGTTCTTCTTTGGCTTTGTGGCGTCCACTGTGAAGTCGTTACAGAAGCATCTCATCCTCAAGTCCGCAATGCACACAGGTACGAAGCCCTGTGTTAGTCCAATTATGATTGTCGTGGTAATGGTGGTGCTGCTGGTGGTGGTGGTACTGCTGCTGCTGCTGCTGCTATTACGCTAGGAGCTTAAATATTTTGTTTCTGCTGAGTCTTTGGCTGGTTTGTAGTGTTAGGTTGTGTGACATACATTACCACGAATAAGACTAAATGAATTCAGTCAGCACGTTGAATTCATTTTATCTCACCATTCTCTGAAGCAATTATGACAACTTTATGGTTCTGTTCATGTTTGCCTCTTTTTGCAGGTCTTCCTGCTGTACACAATGCAGTGGGCGTCATTCCTGGTAAACAACCCTATATTTTCTTTCATCAAAGAATTATTACACGTTGTGATGTTTTCTATCCCCTTCACCTATTCTTCTCTGAAATTTACCCTGGTTCTTGCATGGTACAAATCATGATAACAATCTCTATATTGCTCTGATACAAACCCGACACATGTGCATACAACCACATCCTTCCCCATTTCAACAACTTTCTCTGCCCCAAAGCCTTCTTGACCATCTCAGCCTTAAGCCTGAGTATCTCTGCAGCCTCATATGCGCCAGTGGGAGCCAGTCCCTTCATGCGCTACATGAGTGCGGACTACCAAGTGTTGCCCTACCAGCCCAGTGAATGGCACGTCAGCAGCTCCCACTCCTGGGACTCCAAGTTCTTCCTCGGCTGGCCCGTCAAGAACCAAAAGGACTGCAGTGAGTGGGCATGGTTAGAATGAATAGCCCGTAGAAGGGAATCTGGCCGTTTCCGCACTCAGAGGTTGTGGTGTGTTGTGATTTTAAAGTAAGTTCCTGTGTGTGTGTTTTTTTTTTTTTTTGGTCTCCTCCTCATGGAGGAAGGCAAGTTAGTACCTTAATTGATCTATGCACCTTAATTGCAATGAGGCCTTGCCCATTGACATCCTTCAAAACACTACCTTTTTACAGGTGCGAGTTGGGCATATGTGGTGGTGGCGAGTGTGGAGGCGGCATACGGCATTGCATTGAATCAAGAAGCTCCACGGCTGTCAGTGGACTCGATCTTTGCAGCCATGGGGCTCACCTTCCCTGCTGACAAGTGCACCACAGGGAACTCCCCTGCTGCGGCCTTTAAAAGGCTCCTCACTCTGCCGCGTGGTGGACTCACAATAGCCAGCAAGCCGGTAAGAAACATATTTGTTTGGAGAACCAGATCTTGAATCTTGACAGAAATGACTAATACGATGCGGTACAGGGGTTTATATAGGAATACCGTGGAATGCGAAAGGTCCTAGCTAGCCATGTACTCTGAGGGGGTACATTCCCCTTAAAGCCCGCAGCCCAGATTGCAAGCCGGGGGCGTCAAGTTTTTAAAACTTGACACCCTGACTCTCGGGTTACCAAGTACCAGGGAGACATTAGGCCGCGTGACACAACACAGGTCTTGAACCAACCAGAACACACCACCCTGAAGTAGTGAACCAATGAAATTGAACACGAATGTGTTCCGTCGCATACCAGGGTGGAGAAGAACTTGCCTTGCCAGCACTCACCCAAAAACTTGAAACGACGTGCGCAATTTGGGACTTCTGCATACAAACAACCTCCCAGCTGCACGTACAATTGGCCCACACACAACTCAGATACAACTGCTAACGTCCATGGCACCCGTCTGTGTACGATTTGCCGACATCTCAATGGAAAGTGGCGCGCACCCTGCGGAAACTAGGGTTATGTACGGCTCTGACATCGGCAGTTTCAAGGTTAGAGTGCAGATCGCTACTCTAGACGACATTTGTGGCGATGGTCACGTTCTCGGTGTCAGTCGTCATAGCCATACATCCCAAAAAAGGCGTGGTCGGGTGGGCATTGTTTTTTTAGGGTTCCGAAAGGTTACCCCTGTAATACTTACCGTTCAGTTACGAGAGAGTTCATTTGTCGATAGGCGCTTCGGGAATCTTGCCCAGAGTTACCTGGTCAGCTTGGGCGCCAAATGCTCGCGCTCGTGATTGGCTGTCGCTTCATGGTTACGGAAGGGTAAGATTTCGCATCAGATTTGTCAAACTCTTGCTTTGACTGGATGGTTCGTTTATGTTTTCAATTCAGATTCGACTTTGTAAAAGGACCATTGTAACAGCGCTTTTATAATTTAATACTTTTGTGCTTTATGTCAACCTGTCATTTGCATTGTTATATACAAAATTATGAGTGATAGTAGAAAGGAAATTTATGCTTCACTAGGAGAATGTGTAGTGATCCTATGTGTTCAAATATAATCAAACTGTGTTGTGGGGCTGAAAACAACAGTTTGCGTCATTTTTTGCGTGCAGTTTAGATTGACGTGCTCCATATTGTTTTTGGATGGTCTGCATTTATATTTACGATCTTACATCGAGTTCTTACATCTAGTCCTTACATAAACGTTTACTTGCCTAAGTCTGAATATACGTCGGCCACCGACACCGGATGGAGCATTGGTGCGTCGTCGGCCACGCAGCGGCATCATCGGAGGCCGTCGTAAATGGTCCAAGTCAAGCAAGTCGGTGACAAAGGCACGCGATGACACGGGAGTAGTCGGCAGAGAAGCGGACGAGAAGGGAGCCGACTTCAAGGGAGGAGCTCGGCTATGGCTCGTCGAGCGCCATTGTCAAAGTCGTTCACAAAGCTAGCGATGAAAAAAGGGGAGCCGTCGACGCGGGAGGCGTGGAGTGACAGCTTATTGAGCGACGTGGTTGAAGTCACGGTTGACAAGCCGGCGGTGCGACATTCCACTCGCCCTAACGTCCGCCCGGCATTCGCCAACACGATTCTCGAAGGCGTTCATGCAGACGTTGCACAGCATAAGCTGGATCCGAACGTATACGCCGATAGTGAACGAAGTTGGGACATCTCAACGATGACCGTCAAGGAGGCGCTGGCAAGCTGGAAGGGCAAGGCATTGAAAATGGCAATGGACAAGGAGATACAAAGTCCCCTCGCCAATGGCACACACCAGCGAGTGCCTCAACCACACGGCGTCAACGTCATGGAGAACCGCTGGGAGCTTACGGCGAAGTACCATATTGACAATACGGTCACTGCGAGAAGGCGCGTCTGGTGGTGAGAGGCTTCACCTAGGTCTGCGGTGGCGTCTACGACGAGACGTATGCGCCGGTCAGTAGCTATGCCACGCTCAAAATTATCCTCTCTATCATCGTTGTCTTTGAATTGCACATGATGCAGCTCGACATGAAGAACGCCTTCCCACAGAGCAAGCTGGACCGCATTCTATAAACGGACCAGTCGTTCTACTACACCCACTGTGCGCGCAAACTTTTAAAGAGCTTATATGGACTTATGCAGATCTTGCTGCCATGGTTTTTCTCGGTGAACACCGTGTTGACCGGCGTCGACTGTAGCAAGAGCCCGGTCGACGAAGCCTCCTACTTCAAGGTCGGCGACGACTAAGTTGCATGTTGGGTGCTCGTCTACATCAACGACCTTCAAGCCGTTAGCATCAGATCCGTAATGCTAAAGAAGTTGTGCGAGATGCTGCAGAGCATCTTTGTGCTGTGCGAGATCAACCCGGTGGGCCTGGAGATTGAGCGCGACCGACCAGCACGGAAGCTGTGGCTCTACCAGTAGTCCTAAGTCAACAAGGTGAACAGGCGCTTCATCGGCAAGGGGCGGTCTCGTCCGCGTCCGAAGACGCCAGTTTCCGTCAACGCCTACACCGAGTTGACGTTCGACGTCGAAGACTTCTAGCCTCGTGATGAGGAGGAGTACTATCATAAAGTCGGCTCGCTGTAGTTCGCCGCCACCATGGCTCGGCCGGACGTCGCCCCTGCGTGCACCGAGTTGGGATCCCGCTTGAATGTGCTGGACAACCAGGGTTTAGGTGATGGCGACCTCTGCCTCGCCTACTTGGTTGCACGCGCGACGTCGCCCTCGAGTTGGGCTGCGGGTCGGTGACTCTGTTTCTGGTCGCCTACGCAGATGTCGGCGACGCACCCGACCAACAGTCGTGCAGTAGCACGACTGCGTAAATCTTCGTCCTCGGCTGCGCAAGTGTTTTATGGACGAGCCAGTACATCAACACCATAACTTCCTAACAGGTGTTGTGACTGGCACCAAACCTCTCTGTCATTCCTGCAATATCCTAGACATCTAAAGTATTAAGAAACCCCACCTTTAAAATGACAAACGAATGTTGATACAGCAAAGTGTGGTTGTTTGGGTCCTATTGTCAGCATAATCCTTTAGAGTCACCACACCTTCATACCAGCTGTTGAGAAGGGCACAAATACTGTCCAACTTCTGAGCAATATTCTATGTGAATGGATGATAAGGAAAAAACCTCATTTAAAATGATGAACGGGCATCGAAATGATACCACGTATCGTCAGGCCTACCCTCGCACGGCTTCATCTGTTCGACTATAAGAAACACTATACATTCGTACCTGATGCTGTGAATGGCATCCTTTCGACACCGTGAATGAACGAATTATTAGGAAAAACATTGCGTAGGATGGCAAACGATCGTCGAGATGGCACCTCATGTCGCACAACAGATCCAAGCAGGGTTTACTCGGCCTTCTGGTGTGACACAACAGATCTTCCTACTGGATATTGTCCATGATCCTCCAGTTTGTCCAGCATCCATGCATTATAGTTAGTGAAAGAATGATCAGCTGAAACATTGGTTCAAATGGCAACCCCACCTCAAAATGACACCACGTATTGCAGAGGCCTATCCTTGCAAGAAATTCCCTGCTATGTTGTTTCAAACACCACTGCTTCCTACTAACTACTGCGAATGGCACCAAACCTGTCCAGATTTCTTTCAATAAAGTTGCAAACGATGGCCATCATCCAGAGCTGTATCGCGTATAGCACCGCGTATTGCATAGGCCAACCCAGGAACGGTTAAATCCTGCTTCATAGTTACTTAATGGCCACGGTTCCGCTGTGCAAACAAATGTGCGAGGGTGTTAGCAACCTCTCAGAAAAGGCACAACAATACTACCAAGAAGACTGTGGTGTATTAAGTATGATCGGCAGAAAGACAAGCTTTTTGCATTTTCCTTCAACAAACGCCCTCGCTGATCTGTGAAGCAAGGACATCGACCATTGCATTAGCCTCTAAGACAATATTGTGTTATCTCGATAGTATGTCAGCCATGGAATCATGCATAAAGGACAGCAGTCATATCAGGTCTAGTGTTTAGTGGAATGTGACATGGGCAGACGTTAGTAAGGCTCTCAGTTCTTCTCATAGCTGCTGCTTTGATCATAGATCCACCGTAGTCTCGTGGTCGTCAATATTGGGCTTTATCAATAGCTCGTCCATGTGTGATGCCACGAGCAGCTGCTCCAATGGTCGCTAGAAGTAATTTTCCCGCACGGACAAAGGGCTCCCTCATATCTCCACCCACTCATGTTCACTGATAACAGAGCCGCCATCCTGCTGCACAAGGAGCCTAGATTAGAGGGCACAACTTAACACCACAGTATGCGGTATTTGCTGACTCAGTGGGTTGGAGCAGCGTGTTCAAGCACACATGGTTCTTGTGGTAAACCACATAGGCCAAAACCGATGTTATATTCATCATGGCTCCCTAGCCTTGAGATATCATAGAGTCTATACATAGCTTGGCCTTGTCCCAGTAGATCGTCAGATGGTTGATCTTTGTATCGTGTACAGTTTGCAAAGCAGACTATAACTGAACTCGAACCTCATCATTGTGGGCCTTTACCGCGTTCGTAGGAGTAGTATTGTCATTGTGAGTTGTCACACACGTGTAGTTCTTTCTGGTTGACTTGCATTTTGGCTGTTTGCCTTACTGGATGGACCATTTCAGCCACCCTGATTACCTTAACGGTAGTACTATGCGCAACATATATACATACTACTCGAACCTGGACGAGCCAAAATCGATTTGAGTGCTACATATCTGGTGGATGTCGGGCTAACAGTTGAATCAACATACCACGATAGACAAACCGATAAAGTAGACACAACACCGGTCATAGCACATGCCTCACATCTCACGCTTTAATCTCCTCAACTTTAAAGAACAATGTACGTACATGTTAGGATCTCGACAAGGTAAGCAGACTCATTTTCACAAAGTACAGGTCTCAACAATCAGTAAAAACCATGGCAACAAATACTACACGGCATGAAAATCTACGGAGCATCTCGCTCAGCCCTAACCTTAGGGCTTAGCCATGCGATACTATTCAAACCAACATGTCTACCTTCCATCATCGCTATAAGGCACGACCCTTATAATGCACGTGCCCACCAGATGGACGCAACAATGTTACAAATCGTGCAGACGTTGGAACCACCCTGTGTGATGTACCAGGGTGCCCTGTTTCGCCATGGCAACAATAGCACTGCTAGCCATATATATTACGCTTGATTGTTGCATCCGGTTTGTGAACATACACAGTCATGACTGTACCAAGGTTGCTTCGTCACCAAGGAAACCATTAGGGGTGGTGGAACATTACCATACAGGTCCGATAAATATACGGTGGCATTTAGTGAAGGGGCTCAGGACATAGGGTTTTATATGCTAGGGATGGAATCAGCCCATGTTGAACAGATACATTGTCCAGATTTTGAGACGCGAGGTTGTGAATCTAGCTTGTGTTAAGTGCAAATAGGTGTACAAGTGCGAGCTGGAGAGCTATATTTTATAGTCAATGTCGGATTGCCAAACACTTTGATTGCATTAGTCTGACACGTTAGATTTGAGGGAGGTTAGAGAGACAGGCCACTATGTTACCATCAAGGTTTCTTCAACAATTCTATGGCAATATCACTTTACCAAGCATACCTATTCAACAGCTTCAATGTAGGTCGGGTGAAGGATGTCATAATATGCTCTGCCCTCACAAGGCTCTGCAGGTGAACTACCTTGTACGTGATATCTCGACGACCTGTACCGAGCTTAAGGCTGGTTTCGTCGTCCAGTCCTCGCTCCTCTAGCAATCTGACATACGCCAATGGGTGCATCTCATGTCGGCGTCCTCCCGTTGGCGTATTCACGTGAAATAGCATTAACAACTGCGCGTACACCACGCTGGCCGTGGCAGCACCGCCCGTCTATGAGCCAGGGTTTTTCAGCGTGACGTACGAGAACCAGGGTGTATTCTGGAATTGAGGTGTAGCCCTCGCATAGTGGTCCTCGCACCCTTCTTTGCCAGGAAGGGCTACTGCCGTATGAACCTACAAGTACGTGGTGTTGGAAGAAAATGGTGGATTAGAGACCAACACACGGTCATATGGGCATCGTCATGTGGATGGGTGCGGGAACATATAGGGTCCAGACATACATGTATTTCGTCCACATTCCACCCAGCCCGGTTGAGCGCTGTTGTGAAAAAGTCCATGCAATTGCCATGGACCTCCTTATAGCTGCGCCACACATCCGCCCCTAGTAGCTTGTCCTGACCATGGGGCAAGGAGACCGTGCTCGACGTTGCTGTTAAGATGGGATGACCCTGTGCCGCAGCCTGTGGCGTGGTTGATATGGGTGTAAGGAGTGGTTTGGAGCGGAGTAGCAATGGGGGAAGGGAGGTGCAGCATCTGGTTAAATGGGATGGAGCATGTGGGTGAGGGATGTAAATGATGTGGGGAAGTGGGGTGCTGCATGGGGGGAAGTGGGGTGCTGCATGGGGGGAAGTGGGGTGCTGCATGTGGGGAAGTGGGGTGCTGCATGTGGGGAAGTGGGGTGCTGCATGTGGGGAAGTGGGGTGCTGCATGTGGGGAAGTGGGGTGCTGCATGTGGGGAAGTGGGGTGCTGCATGTGGGGAAGTGGGGTGCTGCATGTGGGTAAGTGGCCTGCTGCATGGGGGGAAGTGGGGTGCTGCATGTGGGGAAGTGGGGTGCTGCATGTGGGGAAGTGGGGTGCTGCATGTGGGGAAGTGGGGTGCTGCATGGGGGGAAGTGGGGTGCTGCATGTGGGGAAGTGGGGTGCTGCATGTGGGGAAGTGGGGTGCTGCATGTGGTGAAGTGGGGTGCTGCATGGGGGGAAGTGGGGTGCTGCATGTGGGGAAGTGGGGTGCTGCATGCATGGGGGGAAGTGGGGTGCTGCATGTGGGTAAGTGGGGTGCTGCATGTGGGGAAGTGGGGTGCTGCATGGGGGGAAGTGGGGTCCTGCATGTGGGGAAGTGGGGTGCTGCATGTGGGGAAGTGGGGTGCTGCATGTGGGTAAGTGGCCTGCTGCATGGGGGGAAGTGGGGTGCTGCATGTGGGGAAGTGGGGTGCTGCATGTGGGTAAGCGGGGTGCTGCATGGGGGGAAGTGGGGTGCTGCATGTGGGGAAGTGGGGTGCTGCATGTGGGTAAGTGGGGTGCTGCATGAGGGGAAGTGGGGTGCTGCATGTGGGGAAGTGGGGTGCTGCATGTGGGTAAGTGGGGTGCTGCATGTGGGGAAGTGGGGTGCTGCATGTGGGGAAGTGGGATGCTGCATGTGGGGAAGTGGGGTGCTGCATGTGGGGAAGTGGGGTGCTGCATGTGGGGAAGTGGGGTGCTGCATGGGGGGAAGTGGGGTGCTGCATGTGGGGAAGTGGGGTGCTGCATGCATGGGGGGAAGTGGGGTGCTGCATGTGGGTAAGTGGGGTGCTGCATGTGGGTAAGTGGGGTGCAGCATGTGGGGAAGTGGGGTGCTGCATGTGGGGAAGTGGGGTGCAGCATGTGGGGAAGTGGGGTGCAGAATGTGGGGAAGTGGGGTGCTGCATGTGGGGAAGTGGGGTGCTGCATGTGGGGAAGTGGGGTGCTGCATGTTCTGGTACATCAATCGATTACCTTGCCATAGGAACTGGTTTGATGCCATTTGCACAACCACGCAGCACGTGAAGCTTGTTTGTGCGTACGATGGCCCGAAACTATGCAAGGTCAGGCCTGTGCGCAACACGTCACCATTTCGCCGTGTGGTTGTTTTTCTTAGCTCTGTTTCTTCACACATTCTGGTACTTCTATCGATTGCCTTGCCCTAGGAACTGGTTTGACCTCATTCGCAGAACTACGCAGCACGTGACGCTTGTTTGTGCGTGAGTGGGCCCGAAACTGTGCAAGGATAGGCCAGTACGCAACATGTTGTTGTTTCATCGTGTGGTTCCTTTTTTTAGCACCATTTATTCCCAAATTCAGGCACTTCAATCAATTATCTTGCCGTAGGAACTGGTTTGACTTCATTCGCACACCTACGCAGCCCGTGGCGCTGGTTTGTGCGTTCGATGGCCCGAAACTGTGCAAGGATAGGCCAGTACGCAACATGTTGCCGTTCCATCGTCTGATTGTTATATTTAGCACCGTTTCATCACAAATTCGGGTACTTCGGTCGATTATCTTGCCATAGAAACTGGTGTGACCTCACCCGCATAACTACGCAGCAGTTGACGCTAGCTTGTGCGTCTGATTTCTTGAAACTGCGCAAGGATAGGCGGCACGCAACATGTCTCCGTTTCATCGACGGATCATGCCATTGTAATTGTTGGGCTGAGAAAAGCCCTTAGGATCTTTGCAAGGCTAAACTCTGGGTAGGACTTGTTGTGAATGCGGAAGCGTATAATGATAAGTCTTTGAACCACCTTGCACTAGTATGTGAGGGCAAAGTAGATTGATTAATAAAAAAGATACAAGGCTTTTATAAGAGTACAAGGAATATGAAAAGACGCAACTAATAACTGTTTTACTGTTGCCGTTGCGGTTCGATACAGTGACGACTCAGGCAGCTGCTCAATAACGAGTTAGTTGTTTGTTTTTGCTGTCGCGCTGTATTTGTCAGGTCAAAGGTCGCTGGCCTTTGACTTTCTCGTACCCTCCAGCGGTTTCTTTCACTTCTCAACCTCCAAGTGTTGACTCACCGATGCTTCGCTGTGCTTCGCCTCGTTTACGACTTAGTGTTTCGACACACAGCAGAAGCGTTTTTATTACTTGTTTCCAACATTCCCCTTCGCTTCTGGAGTGTCGCTGCTAGTGACGTGGCTCTGTCCAGTCAGCAGCATGCAGTATTCGAACTTCTGCTTTCCGAGCTTCTTGGTCAAGTAATCAGCTGCCATCTCAGACGTGGCGCAGTAAGACAGCTCGAGTCTCCCCTTCTCGATCTCATACTTCACAAAGAAATAGCGCAGAGCGATGTTCGCAAATACATTCTTTTTGGCTATGCGGATTGCAGACTGGTTGTCGCAGAACAGAGAGAAGCTGGGTAACTGGGCCAGTTTCGCCTCTTCCAGCAGTTCGCGAAGGTAAAGTCCTTCCTTGGTGGCTGGGCAGAGTGCAATATATTCCGTTTCAGCTGAGGAGAGAGCAATTAGTTCCTGCTTGCTCGATTGCCATGAGCTGGGCCCAATAGGCTCGAGTCGGTAGATATAGCCGGTGCGCGAGCGCCTGCTGTCAGAGTCGCCGGCGTGATCAGCGTCGACGTAGCCGATTAGTTTAGGTGCCGTAGTTCCGGTCTTGTAGTAAGTTAGTCCGGTCGTCGGGGTGCTGACGAGGTAGTGTAGTGCACAGTCGAGCTCCGCCATGTGTTCTGTTTCAGGTTTCTTGAGGTAGGTAGCGAGTTGGCTTGCGGAGTACGAGAGATTCGGTCGGCAGGTGACGGCTGCGAAGAGCAGACATCCTAGTTTTTGTTGGTAGTCGCGTATGCCAGCGGGTTTGAGTAGAGCGGAGCCTTCCTTGTGATTTCTGACGGTGTAGCGATATGGTGTGGAGATGGCGGTCGGGGTGAGTCCGAAGCGTTTGGCGATGGTGTCAGCGTATTTCGCGGCGATGAGGTAGATTGCGTTTTCTTCCTCCTGAATATTGAGCCCGAGGTATTGCGTTACGGTAGATGAAACCGTGAGCGTGAGGTCCTGCTGCAGTTCCCCTTCGAACCAGGTCGTAATGTCGTCAGTCGAGCCAATGTAGAGGAGATCGTCTACGTAGACGATAAGCAAGATGTAGTCGATGCCCTTTGTGAACCGGTACATGCCTTGGTCGTCTGGTAGCTGGAGGAATCCGATGCGGATGAGTCGAGCGTGTAGATACTGCTGCCACAGTCTTGGAGCATGCTTAATGTCGTATAGGGACTTTAGCAGCTGACAGATTTGGTTGGGCTCTCCGTTGGAGCCGTGTGGTAATTCGACGAAGATTTCGGCGTCAACAGGTGCGTAGAGAAACGCATTAGCGACGTCGATTAGCCCCACCTTCTTCTCATTCATGGCGGCGACCGCGAGGAGAATTTGAAGCGAAGTGGGTCGGCTGACCGGGGCGAACGTCTCGGTGAAATCGCGTCCGTGCTCTTGGTCAAAACCGCGCACGACCCAGCGCGCCTTAAACTTGTTAATGGTGCCGTGTGCCTTTGTCTTTACACGGAAGACCCATTTTCCGGTGAGTACCGTTTTTTTGTGTGCCACGCCGATGGGAACGACTTTCCAGGTGTTCCGTTCTTCCAGCGCTCTCAACTCCCTGTCCATGGCTTCGCGCTATTTTTCCTTATGCTCCCCCCCCCCGGAGCCTGCTGAACCGTGGCAGGCTCCTTAGGAATCTCCGTGCCGTGAACCGCGGTGACGAGGCCAAGTATCTGGAGTCCGCTCTGTGTGTAGCGGGGGAGTGTTGACTCCTCGGGATAAGCTGCTTCGTCACCTGCTTCTGGATCAGGTAAGAAGTCGGGTCCTATGCGTTCTGCTTTGTTGGTGTTGACCCTTGCTGGTGTAACGTAACCGTTGTCGGCGAAGTGGTAATATACTTCGGCGTTGACGCTTTCGCGAAGATTTTCGTCATCCTTTGGGACGTCGACAGAGCAGTAAGGGAGAGGTCCGGCTTCCTCCGAGGCTTCATCCACGTTCTGCTCGTCCCAGTCAGCTTCGTCTGTTGCCGAGGCAAAGGCTCGGTCACCATGAAAACCACCTGTGGGGTACCGGTCTTCTTCCAGGTATGCAAGGTACGTCGGAAGTGTGAGTCGCTCGTAGGAAATGACATCACGTGCTGCTACTGTTTCCTTTGAGTGGACGTCGAAAATCTTCCACGCGTTGTAATTATTTTCGATGCCCAGGTGTAGGCCCCACTTTGCGCGTTGGGAGAATCGGCTGGCTCGTGCAGCAGGGGGTCGGTACTGTACCATGCGGCCGGAAACTCTCAACATTTTTGTGCTGCCCTGTTATCCTGTCCATAGCAGGTGCGGTGATGCGTTGTTCGGGAGTGATGATGACGAGAGCAAGTTGTGCAGCATGACAGCGTGGTCCATTGCTTCGGGGCATTGGTGGTTGGGTAGCCGCATGCCACGTAGCAGCTTGTGCATGGTGTTCTGGAGAGTCCTGTTCATCCTTTCTGCTACGCCTTGCTGTTGGTGGGCGTAGGGAAGAGAGATGATCCGCTTGATTCCTCCCTCTGCCAAGTACTGCTTGAACCTCTGTAGGGTGTATTCTCCTCCCCCGTCAGACTGAAAGCTCTTTAGCTTAACTCCCGATTCCCGTTCTGCTACTGGGAGCCAGGCTACGAAGGCTTCGAAGGCCATGTCGCGGCTTGGAAGGCTGAGATGCCAGACATAGCGAGTGGCGGCGTCGATGAAAGTGATGGTGTATCTGTATGCTCCTTGTCCAGGTTCGCGATTGTACAGGAAGTCGGCTTCGGGGCAGGTAAAGCACGTTCCGCGAGCTTGTCCAAGTTCGCTTCCGTCGGTTAGAAGCAGTGAGTCTTTGTCGAGCACGCCTGCTCTGATTGTGTTGTTTAACACCGTGTTGCTTGGATGTCCCATTCGTGCATGCCAGATATCTTCGCCAGCTCGATGTCCGGGTGAGCGACGGTGTAATTTGGAGTTGGAGTAGAAGCCTACGGTAAAATTTGCGCTTCGATGGACTTCTCGTGGTGTTGGATTCAGTTGCTGCGCAGGAGTCGGTGGAGTGTCGTCGTCGATTGGGGCTGGTGCAGTTGAAGGACCCGCGATTGGTGCCGATGTTGTCTCTGCTGCTGCTGGTGTTGTCTCTGCTGCTGCCGATGTTGTCTCTGCTGCTGCCGATGTTGTCTCTGCTGCTGCCGATGTTGTCTCTGCTGCTGCCGATGTTGTCTCTGCTGCTGCCGAGTGACTTCTCGTTGCTAATGCTCTTGTTCGTTCTGCCTCAGGAATAGTGTGCGAATACCAGAAGCCTTCGGGGCTGAAGTCAGGATCAAGATCCGGTGGGTGCATCTAGGAGGTGAACGTGATGATTCCGTCGCTGTCGGCGGTGCCTAGATCTGGAACAAAGTCGAGGACGAAGACGTTATTCTTCAGGACCACCTTCCCGATGTAAAGTCCGCCTCTCCCGTGGTACAGCTTTAACTCCTGAGTGGTGATGTCTGCTGCGAGATGGATGCCTTGAAGCCATCAGCTGACTGATGCTCAGTAAGTTGTAGCCGAGTCCTTCTGCTATTAAAACCTTCGACATCTGTAGTATAACGTTTGTTTCCCGTGACTGAAGTTGAACCACGCCTTGTCATCGTGTGTGCAGGTTCTGGTTGTTGGCGATGGTGATCACGACTTCCCGTTGAAGTTGGTATTCCCGTTGAACGAAGCGACCCGAGGAGCACATATGGTGCCCGCAGCAACTGTCCAAGAACCAGGTATCCTTCCCGGATGGTTCGCTTTGGGCGATGGCTGCGTACGTTGGGTTCGGTTGAAGTGATTCGCGGCGAGGAGTTCTGTTGTCGAGCTGCTCTTCCGGTGAGTAATGTGGCGGTGATTCAGTGATGCAGGAATCTGACAGTCTTGCCATGCAACTGACGATGTTTCTTGCTCCTTGTGCAGGTTGCGTTGGTGATGTTGTTGAGGATTGCGGCTGACTCGTGGGGTGCGCCTACGTGGATGCTACTTGACTGCTTGAAGGTCGAAGCTGCCACTGCGTTGACTGCTGCCGGTTTGGGCAGTGTGTGCGGGGGTGACTCAAAGTCTTGCAGAGATGACAGAACGGGGGTACGGGTTTTGGTTGATGCCGGTTGTTGTTGTTGTTGTAGCGCCGTTGAGTGGGAAACGCAAATTCCGGCACTGACGTTTTCTTCTTGTGCCGCTCCTCTTGCAGGTCCATGTCTTGCTGCTCAGCGTGAATTTCGGCGCATAGTGCTGCTTCGGAGATTTTCCCGTGAGCTCGGATTATGGCGCGAGTGGAGCGCCAGTGGGGACCAAGACCACCAATAACAACTGTGACGAAGGCGTCTTCCGATATCGACCCTCCACATCGAAGGAGTTTGTCGCGCAATTCGCGACAGCGACTGATATACGCCATTCCCTTTTCGTGCGGTTTCATTTCCACTGTTGTCAGTTGTGCCATTAACCGACTCTGATAGACACTGTCTTTTGCCTGATACAGGTTCTTCAAGTGGTTGTACGCGAGCTCGGCGGAGTTCCCGTATCCCTGGAAAGACCGAATGTTTTGCTGCTGGGTTGGAGTTATGTTCCTCAGTAGGATCGTATATGCCATCATTGACTGATATGTGTACTGCTGCTTGTCGTATTGTGTCCCGTGTGTTGGGTATGGCAGAGACCCGTCGAAGAATCCAAGAATCCGAGCGCCTTCCATCATCAGCTCGAATTCGAACGTCCAAGTAAACAAATCTTCTCCGTCAAATGGTCTTGATGTCTGCAGTTTTAAGATGTGCGCAAACTGCGACTGAACTTGAAGTGCATCCAATGTCTTCTCTTGCTCAGGTGAAGGTTGTTGGCGCGGCATGAAACTGACGGAACCGCGCTGGGGTTCGTACGGGGCGAAGGTAGGTTGCTGTTGCTGATTTCCTCGCGCATAGGATGAACCGTCGAGGCTCATTGGTGTCACGTCGTTGTTGTTGTTGCTGTTATTTGACTGTGCAGGTGCCCCTTGCTGGTGTTGTTCGTAGAAGGACATGAAGGAGAAGAACTTCTCAATCATACTTGGGTCAAAGCCTGCGGCTTGATTTGCAAGAGTTTCAGTAGACCCGGATGCTGGTCTTGTTGTCGTGCCCTCCTCTGTCTCTAGGCCAGAGGCAGGGGGTGGAGTAGGAGTAGTACCGGGAGAGCCGTTAGAGGAGCTTCTCTCCTTCTGTGTTGCCATGCCTTCTGATGCTATAGGTGTCTTTGAAATAGTTGAGTTTGCCCTGATTGCTCTCATACCATGTTGGGCTGAGAAAAGCCCTCAGGATCTTTGCATAACTAAACTCTGGGTAGGACTTGCAGTGAATGCGGAAGCGTATAATGATAAGTCTTTGAACCACCTTGCGCTGGTATGTGAGGGCAAAGAAGATTGATTAATCAAAGAGATACAAGGCTTTTATAAGAGTACAAGGAATATGAAAAGATGCAACTAATAACTGTTTTACTGTTGCTGTTGCGGTTCGATACAGTGACGACTAGGGCCACTGCTCAATAACGAGTCAGTTGTTTGTCCTTGCTGTCGCGCTGTACTTATCAGGTCAAAGGTCGCTGACCTTTGACTTTCGCCTAACCTCCAGCGGTTTCTTTAACTTCTAAACCTCCAAGTGTTGACTCGCCGATGCTTCGCTGTGCTTCGCCTCATTTACGACTTAGTGTTTCGACACACAACAGAAGCGTTCAAATTACTTGTTTCCAATAGTAACAATTGTAACTAGAGTTGTTGAGGTTGGTACGTGCATGTAACCATCTTGCAATACAAAGATGTTTATGGTCACGAAGTCCAGTTGTTGATTTTGTGTAAATGTTGCGCTCGGCTAGAGCAGATAAAAGCGTGGCTGTTTCTTCTGGCTGACTAACACGAGATCAACTGCTGGGCACGAGAACCAATATCTTGTTGTCCGCTATTCATACTGAGAAGCACAACATAATATTCTGTTTAATAACCTACAGGCATTACAAACATTATTGTGATTGCAAATTTGTTAATAGACTGCACATACCACAACCAACACAAACCGATATGGTTTGGCTGCTGAATGGCAGTCGATTATCTGCCGGAGCGGACCCCGCGCGCTTCGTGATTCAGAACCAGGGGGAGTTGGTCCTGCTGTCGTTTCTGTACTGTTTATCTTGCTCAACCTTGCTGGCAGTGCCACTAGGGGAGGTGTTCGGTCGTTGAGTGGCCCGCTAATCCTCCCTGTTGTTAAAACCGTGACAACGTCACCTTCGACGTGACCAGTGCAGCGCAACTCACCTGCCAGCGTATGCCTGTACATCGTCCCCCCAACAATCAAACCCTAGTTGACATCCAGTGCCCACTCCTCCCAGTCACAACCACCCCCCATAACTCTCCCGCAGTTTGAATTCAACAATTTGAAATCGTGCCCAGGCCTGCCTGTAGTCTGCCTTAAGGAACGCCGCGCAAAGGCTTTGCCTGCGAGCCATAAACAGTCGTAATCACTCTTTTTATAGCAGAAGTTCCTAAAACGCGCGGTGTCGCTTGAGATGCTGGACGGGTGATCCGTAGCTCTAGCGAGGCTGCTCCCGTTCATCCCCCCGCCGCTGCCAGTGTGTTGTCACTGCAGCATCCTTATCTGCGAGCCGCAGCGGATGACGGGTCCTTGCGTAAGAGACAGATGCGTTGACGTACCGCGTCGGCTGCTGCTCTTTATCTCGTACAGCCGAGCCGCAGTGACTTCTGCCTTTTACGTACCGCGTCTGCTGCTGCTCATAAGGCCCCAGGGACCTTTGCCTTGGCGTACCGCGTCTTCTGCTGACTAGGCATACCACAACTGCCTCTGCTGCCTTGTCGTACCGCACCCACCTTTCCTTGAGGCCATGTCTGTAAACTAGGCGCTGTAGCAACAGAAGCTAACCCCTCACGGTCCATAAGAAGAAGCTTACAATGGGCTGATTCCCTGTCATTCATCAGACACCAGCTTCGTGATACCTTACATACGTTCGAACCTCCAGTGCGCCCTCTACAACCTAGCGAAATGGCCGGCCGTCGCCCTGCTAGAGGCAATAGATCGCCCACTCCGGAAGGTGAGAATGTCGGTGTGCATACGCTATGGCGTGTTTGTTCGCTGATTACACCATGCGTACCTGTCCCGACGGCTGTAACTCAAAACCAACCCAAATCTTGTGTTCCCTCTGTGTGGCAGGGAGCCGTGGATTTCGTAGCCTCAAAGTGGTGAACAATGCTTCTCCGACCACTGAACAGGCGCCTGCCAACAACGACACCAGCGGCCACGCGCCAGTACCGCGGACCTCCAACCTGCAGATGAACGCAGCTGTTCCGGTTGCTGGCGCTTATGCCTCACCTGCTGCATATGGAACACGTAGCACAAGCGCGCGCCGTGGGGCAATCACAAACGCTACAGCCGCTGTTGGTGGTTCCCCTCAGCAGGCGGGGCAGCGTCAGCAATCGGCCGCCACAGGTGGTCCTTCTTCGCAGCAGGCGCGGCAGCGTCAGCATACCGCCGCCGCTGCTGGTCGTTCCCTGCAGCAGGGGGGTGTGCATCACTCCTCCGCCTCTGCTGACGGTGCATCACAGCTACAGGGACCTCCTCCCCTTCCTACCGCCGCTGCTGCTGGCTACTCGCATCAGCAGGAGATGCTGCATCACTCCTCTGCCGCTGCTGCCGGTGCTTCACAGCCGCAGGGACCTCCTCCCCTTCCTACCGCCGCTGCTGCTGGCTACTCGAGTCAGCAGGAGCTGCTGCATCACTCCTCCGCCTCTGCTGCCGGTGCTTCACAGGTGCAGGGTCCTCCTCCCCTTCCTACCGCCGCTGCTGCTGGCTACTCGCATCAGCAGGAGGTGCTGCATCACTCATCTGCCGCTGCTGCCGGTGCTTCACAGCCGCAGGGACCTCCTCCCCTTCCTACCGCCGCTGCTGCTGGCTACTCGAGTCAGCAGGAGCTGCTGCATCACTCCTCTGCCACTGCTGCCGGTGCTTCACAGCTGCAGGGTCCTCCTCCCCTTCCTACCGCCGCTGCTGCTGGCTACTCGAATCAGCAGGAGGCGCTGCATCACTCCTCTGCCGCTGCTGGCGGTGCTTCACAGCCGCAGGGACCTCCTCCCCTTCCTACCGCCGCTGCTGCTGGCTACTCGAGTCAGCAGGAGCTGCTGCATCACTCCTCTGCCGCTGCTGCCGGTGATTCACGGCTGCAGGGTCCTCCTCCCCTTCCTACCGCCGCTGCTGCTGGCTACTCGCATCAGCAGGAGCTGCTGCATCACTCCTCTGCCGCTGCTGCCGGTGCTTCACAGCTGCAGGATCCTCCTCCCCTTCCTACCGCCGCTGCTGCTGGCTAATCGAATCAGCAGGAGGTGCTGCATCACTCCTCTGCCGCTGCTGCCGGTGCTTCACAGCCGCAGGGACATCCTACCCTTCCTACCGCCCCTGCTGCTGGCTACTCGCATCAGCAGGAGGACCTGCATCTGCCTACCGCTGCCTCTGCTTTTGATACATGGCTGCAGGGACCTCCTCCCCTTCCTACCACCGCTGCTGCTGGTTTTGCTGCTGAGCAGGGGGGACTGCATCAGTTTACAGCTGCCGCTGATCCTGGGTCCGTCTCGCATGAACCTCCGCCTCTTGCCTCCGCTGCCGCAGCTGGTCAGTACACTCAACAGGGTAGTAACCAGTTCACAACAAATGCCGCCACCGCAGCAGCTCCATTCGACAATAGCCAGCCGCCCATTAGGCCTAGCAGCCCTCCCTCTGCCCATCGTATGGAGGGAATGGCAACTGAGGATGGTCCATCCTCTCCATTTGCGCTGCCGAACCATACTGCAGTACCTACAAGGGGGGTAGTGGCAAACCCTGCACCGGAAAGAGAGCCTGTTTATGTGGCCGCCTTTCAGACTCACCTCGGGGAAACTTTGGGGCCAGCACCACCCACGGGAGACGGCTCTGTTGTTGGAAGGGCAGAGTTCGATGCCATGATGGCGGAGGTTCGACGGCTGCAACGTGAGAACCTGACCTTGCATAATCAGGTTGCAGCATACGGTCGTTCACAATCACCATCCCCGTCATCATCTTCCGATGATGACGACGAACATGCATCCCCCCAAGCACCACCCTCCCAACCCCTAGGTGTCCCGGCTCAGGGGGCGCAGCCGCAAGTGATCCTTGCCAACCGGCGTACTGTGGGAACAGCAGTTGGCGAGGCACACAACATGGGCATCGCTCCGGACTACAACACATTCGCGCCGGATCTCGAACCGTTCGCGACAAAGGTGGCCACAGCCATGAAGACGATTCCACCTGCGAACGGTGGCTTGTATGTAAGTTTAGGTATATGCATATTTATCATGTTCCTGTCGCCCAACATAGCCTCGCTATTTGCTTGTCATGTGCTTGCAAGTACCCCAAACCCGAAACCCTTCTCCCATCACGCACACTGCCCCCAACTATTATCTATGCCCCTTAGCATTCCCACCTCACTTGCTGCCCACCAACCTCCAGCCTACCCAAAACCCCAATTGATGTGAGCGTGATAATCCGTTCGTTGCTAATCTACCTTTCTTCGAACTCCAGGTTGTCATGTCAGACACAATCGAGATCCTTGTGTACAAGACGCCAAATGGTCAAGTGGATTTCTGGCCTGCACGGCAGAGCCTGCTCGCGGCAATGTTAACGGCCATGAAATGCACGACACCAGAGCAGAGGTGGAACTTGCTGCATGTCTACCTCTACGATCAAGTGCGCCGCACCTACATTCGCAACAAGCTGCAGGACATGCGCAATGAAAATCTCACCAAAGGCCGTTGTGGCGTTATCAACGACTTCGACCTTGCGATAGCCAGGCCTGACCAAAAAATGAAAGTTCTTGGCACCACCTCGGTGTCGTCATTTCTGACGACTTTTAGAGCCGGTAAGAATCACCTTATTGTGTGCCCTTTACACCACACGCCCTTTTCCCTTTACACGCTTTGGTTGTGCTCATTGGCCCCAAAAAGGCTTTCTTGTACCTCAAAGGTGGTGCGCATTGGAGGTGGTGCAGGGCTGCCTCTTCACCTCTGTGGGCTATGCATTGGCTGGGGCCTCCTCTCAGTAGTGCCCCTACTCATGGTTCCCCCCTGTGTGTTTTTCCCCCCATCCTTTGTCTCTGCAGGTGCGCATTGGAGGTGGTGCAGGGCTGCCTCTTCACCTCTGTGGGCTATGCATTGGCTGGGGCCTCCTCTCGGTAGTGCCCCTACTCATGGTCCCCCCCCGTGTGTTTTTTCCCCCATCCTTTGTCTCTGCAGGTGCGCATTGGAGGTGGTGCAGGGCTGCATCCTCACTTCTATGGGCTATGCATTGGCTGGGAGCCTCCTCTTAGTAGTGCCTTCTCCCCACACATAGTTTCCCCCCTGTTTTCCGCCCCCATCCTTTGACTCTTCAGGTGCGCCTTGTAGGTGGTTCTGCTCATTGTCTGGCACAGTAATGGCTTATTCTCTCCTGTTCTCATGCAGCACAACATGCCTTGTATGATTTGCCCTGAGGGTGTGTTCTATGGCCCATGCAGTGAATGGGTCATTCGGACTACTGACGTGGCATGTGAACCGCTATGGTGTGCCGTTTGCGACAGCGGTTTTTGTCCGAAGCATCGCTGCGTCGTTTGCTCGTCCAGGGCACTCGGTGGTGGTGCTGAAAGTGATTCATATCGCATTTTGGCTGTTCGGGGTGAGTTCTGTTTTGTGTACTGGGTACTAGCTGAAAATCTTTGTCGGTTGTCTAATATGTCTTTTTAATATTTGTGTTTGGGTGGTTCGCAGGTGGAGCAGAAACTGAAGAAAGGGACCGACCTTTCCAAGAGCACAAAGGAGAACCGTGACGGCGTGGCAATTTATCACCGTGCCGTCAAGGATTGGGTCAATGCGGCTATTTCTATTGCCAACAATGTGAGGGGGCCCTGGTGGAACAACCGCTACTCTGCTTGGAAGTTTTTTAGTGCAACGAACAGTGTGTTTATTAGCGATGATGGGCTGGATGATTGAAGCTAGCTCCTAAAATGGTATTTAATAATTATTCTGTAGTTATTATTACTGTATGCGTAGTGGTACAATATTACGTACAGTGCAGCTAGGTGTGGATCATGCATGTTGCCTGTAGTAATGATTAAATAAAGAATTTCAACATGAATGTGTAACGGATTTATACAATTTTAATAATAAATACACCAGAACAATGATAATAGCGAATTATGATTTTATACAAACTGTTCATGAACAGTGAGTACAGCGAAAATCAGAACTGAAAAACATATTGACCAATTATGACTGAACTGAAAAAGTAACATGCTACTTGTATTATCGGATGATTAAAAAAACCGTGCATGTGTGCGACGCCCATCTTCGCATCAAGTTACCATTACTAAAACCAGCCATTCAGATGCTAAACACTCAATTTCGCGCACCACTGATGTAAGCGAGCGATGTCAGCAATCACACACATGAATGCATCAGATTTGTTTGACTCCAATCCAGAACATTCATATCTTGCGCGGGAAAATCTCCACCCGTGTGTGAACAAACGAGTGCAATACACGTCATGATTTCTGATTCGTTGACCAATTCAAAGTTACGAGAGGGTAAGTCTAAACAGGTTTGAGACGAGCGGTTGTGATTCGTCGCGATCAAGTGCATCACAATCGAAGTGTCCCACGGGTAAGTTTTTGAGTGTCATCTGGGTATGGTGTGTTCAACCAACATGCGAGACACTCGCAGGAAGGTTTTCAGTAACTTTCGCAGCTGTAACAGTGTGGCAGCCGAATGCTGCCAAGTACAGTGCAGGTGGGCGGAAGTCAAGCGCCACCTCACCAACTGTTCGTATTGGTCAAACGCCTCAACCTGCAGCTGGGCGACCAGGTCCTGACGCGCAGCCCAACACAAACCCTCGCGCGAAAATTACGAAACGCAGAACACCGAAGTTCCGACCGCTCGCCGACTTCGCCAACAACACCGACGAAATTACAGCCCCGTAACCAAGCTCGCCGTCCAATCCCGTACCGCAATAATTCTCTGAATTTCACGGCAGGTTCATTTCAAAGCGGTTGGGTTACCATTGAGAAATTCAGAGAGAGTCGCGACTTGGGAGTGCGACTCGATATTTGAATGTGCTCTATAAAATTGTACTGTGAAATTTGTGAAGTCATAGTGCAATTTCCAGAGAACTCCAGAGAGCACTCTATCCTCGTTTTCCTAGCCTACTAAGGCTGCTACTTCCCTGCCAGCAACGTTTCACTGGTATCAGAGCCTGGTTAGTTATTTCGCACGCTCCCGCCATATTCTAGACCCTATGGCCGGACCGTCTGATATGACGCCGGAACTCTGGAACGAATTTGTGGCGAATATGCGCCGAGAAATTGAACGCGAGGTGCGTGACCGGATCCTCGGCGATCTCCAGGAACGTGGACTCCTGGGCACACAGGTGCCGACGCCAGCACCTGCTGTGGTTTCTGCACGACCCAAAGCACCCGAACCTGAGCCGTTCATCCCTGGAAAACGTCACTTACCGGTGCGACGGTGGCTTTTCCAAGTGGAGGAATACCTCTCCCTTTGTCATGTCAACCGGGCGGAGTGGGCTCGGCACGCCGGCATGATGCTGAGGGGTGCAGCTGCTACTTGGTGGCAGAGTTGCCATGCTACGATTTCAACTTGGGAAGAGTTTTCTGCATCGCTATTAATGAACTTCGAGCCAGTCAACTCCATCGAGCGCGCACGTGACAACCTCGCTGAATTATGCCAGCATCGCCCGGTCGCTGAGTACATCAACCTCTTCCGCGAGCTCGTGCTTGAGATCCCTGACATCCCTGCTGCTGAACAGATGGACAAATTCAAGCGTGGGCTGAAGCCGAAAATCCGCACCGAGGTCGAACTCCGCGGCGCTACGACGTTGGATGAGATGATTCGTGTCGCCGAGCGTTTTGACACCATCAACTTTGCAGCATACCAGCGATTCCAAGGACGAACCGGGCAGCACACCACTGCTGGACCTACCTACCGCACCAACGGTCCTTCTCCCATGGAGCTCGGTGTGGTGGAACAGCGTGCACGCAACCAGTCCACGCTTACGTGCTACTCGTGCGGGAAAGTCGGCCACATCAAGCGACATTGCCCGAACCGCCGCAACTTCGAAAGGTCTCCGGGAAACGGACAGCGCCAGTAGCAGTGGGGCAGACCTCTGGCGCATCGCATGCCCCGCTTCTCCCGACTCCATTATTCATCGGCACCTCTGAACTCTACACCACATCCAACGCTCCATTCCCCGCCATCATTCTATACGCAAAAATAAAGAATCGCTACGTTGACGTTTTGCTCGATACCGGCGCTTCAGCAAATTTCCTCTCCCTCAATTGCTGCTGAACTTTCTCTCCCCGAAGATCCCAACAGCAACCCGCAGGACGTGATCATGGCAGATGGTACTCGGCGGCGCTGCGGACCTACTCTCCTCCCTGTGCATTGCATGTTTGGAAGCTTGGAGGCGACGGTCACGTTCGAGCAAGTGCACCTCGGCGGGTACGAAGGCGTTATCGGTCGACCATGGTTGCACCAGTTTGGACCGCGGATTTATTGGCGCAACGGAACTGTCACCGTCGGCAACTACGACCTCCCATCCCACTCCTTTCACCGACCATGGTCATCCCCAACCAGTTCCGCTTCATCAACCCATCCACCCCAACCTGCCCCATCTCCATCTTCCCATATCCCCCCTCTCCCTCCTCCTCACATAGCTCCCGTGCAGCAGCCAACACCACCCGGCTCCCCCGAAGTGATCAACACACCTCCTCCTTCTCCACCCCACCCAACCCAGCAGCCACGACGTCCCATCATCCGCCCCGCCTCTGAATTTATCAATCCATCAGCCCCCACCCCTCCATCACCACCTCCTCCTCATCATCTCCTAGTCATCTTCACCGCTCCCGAATCTGAACCATCACCCAACTCTCTCCCATCACCTATACAGAAGTTACTCCAAGGCTACACCGACGTCTTCCCCGAAGATCTTCCCGCCGAACTTCCACCCGAGCGTGCTATTGACCATAGCATCCGCCTCATTCCAGGTTCTACACCGCCCGTGCGCCCAACCTATCGCATGAGCACCGCTGAACTTTTGGAGCTCCGACGTCAACTCGATGACCTTCTCGAGAAGGGTTTCATCCGCCCAAGCACCTCACCATACGCTGCCCCCGTGCTTTTCACCCGCAAGAAGGAAGGTGACCTGCGCCTTTGCATTGACTACCGCGCCCTCAACGCCATCACAATCAAGAATAAGTACCCGCTGCCCCGTGTCGAGGAGTTGTTCGACATGCTTGGGGAAGCAACAGTTTTCAGCAAGCTCGACCTACGCTCCGGTTACCACCAGATCCGGCTCGCCGAAGACGACATCAACAAGACGGCGTTTCGAACCCGCTACGGCCACTTCGAGTTCCGCTTACTTCCGTTCGGCCTCACCAACGCACCAGCCACGTTCATGGGACTCATGAACGACATTTTTCGGCCCTTCCTCGACCGCTTTGTCATCGTGTTCCTCGATAACATCCTCATTTTCAGCAAGTCACTCGAGGAACACGCTCAGCACCTACGCATCGTCCTCGACACGCTTCGCCAACACCGCATCTACGCCAAGCTTTCCAAGTGTACCTTCGCCCGTTCAAGCATCGGCTTCTCGGCCATGTCATCAGCTCCAAAGGCATTGCTATGGACCCCGCAAAGGTCCAGTGCCTTGCTGATTGGCCAGCCCCACGCACGGTAGCGGAGCTGCAAAGTTTCATCGGCCTCGCCAAGTATTACCGGAAATTCATTTTCAACTTCTCTCACATCTGCGCCCCTTTGACCGATCTCTTCCATCAAGGAGCTGCCTTTCAATGGGGACTACCGCAGCAAACCGCTTTCAACTCAATCAAATCAGCACTCACCTCTGCACCGGTCCTCACCGTCGCCGACCCTTCACGCCCATACTTCATATGGACCGATGCTTCCGATGTCGCTGTCGGTGCCATTCTTTGCCAAGACCACGGCCATGGGATGCAGCCACTCGCTTTCGAGTCACGCAAGCTTCAACCGGCAGAGCGCAACTACGCAACACACGATCGGGAGCTCCTTGCCATTGTCCACGCAATCAAGACATGGCGCTGTTACGTGGAGCTGCAGCCCGTCACCGTCTACACCGACCACCGCCCTCTTCAACACTTGAAAACACAGCCTGTGCTCAGCCGCCGCCAAGCCCGATGGGCTGAGTTTTTGGAGCAGTTCGTACCCTCACTTCAGATTATCTACCGCCCCGGAAAGCTCAACCCAGCCGACATCTTGTCCCGACCACCACCACCAGCCCCACCACCCACCGACCAGCCCAAACCAACCACCAACCAGCCCCACCACTCCCCAACGAGCCCCACCTCATCACCTCCACCTCACACTCCGAACCCACCCTTGCAACTCCATGGAATCAGCAGCATCACTTGGGATGATACCTTCATCACGAAATTTCAGCGCGCCTACAAACGTGACCTGTTTTTTGTCAAGCAAGCACCCGAGGACCCGGCCTACTCATTTGAAGACCCATTTTGGTACAACACCGTCACCAAGACCATTTGTGTCCCTGCAGATCGCTCCTTACGACAGCTGCTACTCTCCGAATACCACGACACCGTTACCGGCAGCCACTTTGGTATTGAGAAGACCTACGCACGCCTCTCCAACGACTACCATTGGCCACGCATGCATGCTGATGTGCGTGACTTCATACGCACCTGCCAACAACTCAAAGCACGCACCACCAACCGCTACGGACTCCTTCAGCCCATCCCTCCACCTACCAAAGTGTGGGATGAAGTCACCATGGACTTCATCATGGATCTGCCCCGCACACCCCGCAGCTACAACGCTATCCTAGTCCTCGTCGACCGACTCTCCAAAATGAGCCACTTCATTCCTACCCACACAACCGTCACCGCACCCGAAACAGCCCGACTCTTCTTCGATCACATAGTCCGCCTACATGGTCTCCCATCCGCCATCATTTCAGACCGTGACCCCCGCTTCTTGAGTAACTTTTGGCAGAGCCTCTTCAAGCTTCACGGAACCCGGCTGAAGTTTTCTACCGCGTATCACCCTGAAACGGACGGACAAACCGAACGGATGAACCGCAACTCCCTCCGTGCACAAGTTACTGCTCGCCAAACTGATTGGGATCTCCACCTCACCGCCATCGAACTCGCATACAACAGCACACCCCACCTTTCCACCGGCCAGCCACCCTTCTACCTCGCAACCGGACAGCACCCCCGCCTCCCCACGACCCCACCCCCCTACCTCTCCCACGCACCAGCAGCCTTTGAGTTCCTCACCTCACTCGAATCAGCCATTGATGCCGCTCGCACCTCCATCCTTAAAGCTCAAGCCAAACAGACCCACTATGCCAACTCCCACCGCAAATATATACGCTTCAAGGTTGGCGATCAAGTGTTACTCTCCACTGACCACCTACCTCTCCTACGCAAAGGCACAACCAGAAAACTCGCCCCTCGCTTTATTGGCCCGTTCACCATCACCCGAGTCCTCTCACCAGTCACCTACCGTCTCCAACTGCCCAGCTATATGAAGATTCACCCCGTCTTCCATGTCCAGCGTCTCCGCCCTTTCCGTGCACCTTCACACGACCGTCCAGCCACACGCCAACTGCCACCGATGTTCGAAGGCAGCCCCGGCCTGTTTGAGGTTGCATCTATCGCTGCACATCGCGACACACCTCATGGTCGCGAGTTTCTTGTTCATTGGAAGGACCAGCCCACTAGTGACGACTCATGGGAACCAGAGAGCCACCTTGACCGTGCCGCAACTGCTGTGAATCGGTATTTGACCAGCCACGGTTTGGCGCCGTGGACGGCGCCACTTGGAGGGGGACGTAATGTAACAGTGTGGCAGCCGAATGCTGCCAAGTACAGTGCAGGTGGGCGGAAGTCAAGCGCCACCTCACCAACTGTTCGTATTGGTCAAACGCCTCAACCTGCAGCTGGGCGACCAGGTCCTGACGCGCAGCCCAACACAAACCCTCGCGCGAAAATTACGAAACGCAGAACACCGAAGTTCCGACCGCTCGCCGACTTCGCCAACAACACCGACGAAATTACAGCCCCGTAACCAAGCTCGCCGTCCAATCCCGTACCGCAATAATTCTCTGAATTTCACGGCAGGTTCATTTCAAAGCGGTTGGGTTACCATTGAGAAATTCAGAGAGAGTCGCGACTTGGGAGTGCGACTCGATATTTGAATGTGCTCTATAAAATTGTACTGTGAAATTTGTGAAGTCATAGTGCAATTTCCAGAGAACTCCAGAGAGCACTCTATCCTCGTTTTCCTAGCCTACTAAGGCTGCTACTTCCCTGCCAGCAACGTTTCACTGGTATCAGAGCCTGGTTAGTTATTTCGCACGCTCCCGCCATATTCTAGACCCTATGGCCGGACCGTCTGATATGACGCCGGAACTCTGGAACGAATTTGTGGCGAATATGCGCCGAGAAATTGAACGCGAGGTGCGTGACCGGATCCTCGGCGATCTCCAGGAACGTGGACTCCTGGGCACACAGGTGCCGACGCCAGCACCTGCTGTGGTTTCTGCACGACCCAAAGCACCCGAACCTGAGCCGTTCATCCCTGGAAAACGTCACTTACCGGTGCGACGGTGGCTTTTCCAAGTGGAGGAATACCTCTCCCTTTGTCATGTCAACCGGGCGGAGTGGGCTCGGCACGCCGGCATGATGCTGAGGGGTGCAGCTGCTACTTGGTGGCAGAGTTGCCATGCTACGATTTCAACTTGGGAAGAGTTTTCTGCATCGCTATTAATGAACTTCGAGCCGGTCAACTCCATCGAGCGCGCACGTGACAACCTCGCTGAATTATGCCAGCATCGCCCGGTCGCTGAGTACATCAACCTCTTCCGCGAGCTCGTGCTTGAGATCCCTGACATCCCTGCTGCTGAACAGATGGACAAATTCAAGCGTGGGCTGAAGCCGAAAATCCGCACCGAGGTCGAACTCCGCGGCGCTACGACGTTGGATGAGATGATTCGTGTCGCCGAGCGTTTTGACACCATCAACTTTGCAGCATACCAGCGATTCCAAGGACGAACCGGGCAGCACACCACTGCTGGACCTACCTACCGCACCAACGGTCCTTCTCCCATGGAGCTCGGTGTGGTGGAACAGCGTGCACGCAACCAGTCCACGCTTACGTGCTACTCGTGCGGGAAAGTCGGCCACATCAAGCGACATTGCCCGAACCGCCGCAACTTCGAAAGGTCTCCGGGAAACGGACAGCGCCAGTAGCAGTGGGGCAGACCTCTGGCGCATCGCATGCCCCGCTTCTCCCGACTCCATTATTCATCGGCACCTCTGAACTCTACACCACATCCAACGCTCCATTCCCTGCCATCATTCTATACGCAAAAATAAAGAATCGCTACGTTGACGTTTTGCTCGATACCGGCGCTTCAGCAAATTTCCTCTCCCTCAATTGCTGCTGAACTTTCTCTCCCCGAAGATCCCAACAGCAACCCGCAGGACGTGATCATGGCAGATGGTACTCGGCGGCGCTGCGGACCTACTCTCCTCCCTGTGCATTGCATGTTTGGAAGCTTGGAGGCGACGGTCACGTTCGAGCAAGTGCACCTCGGCGGGTACGAAGGCGTTATCGGTCGACCATGGTTGCACCAGTTTGGACCGCGGATTTATTGGCGCAACGGAACTGTCACCGTCGGCAACTACGACCTCCCATCCCACTCCTTTCACTGACCATGGTCATCCCCAACCAGTTCCGCTTCATCAACCCATCCACCCCAACCTGCCCCATCTCCATCTTCCCATATCCCCCCTCTCCCTCCTCCTCACATAGCTCCCGTGCAGCAGCCAACACCACCCGGCTCCCCCGAAGTGATCAACACACCTCCTCCTTCTCCACCCCACCCAACCCAGCAGCCACGACGTCCCATCATCCGCCCCGCCTCTGAATTTATCAATCCATCAGCCCCCACCCCTCCATCACCACCTCCTCCTCATCATCTCCTAGTCATCTTCACCGCTCCCGAATCTGAACCATCACCCAACTCTCTCCCATCACCTATACAGAAGTTACTCCAAGGCTACACCGACGTCTTCCCCGAAGATCTTCCCGCCGAACTTCCACCCGAGCGTGCTATTGACCATAGCATCCGCCTCATTCCAGGTTCTACACCGCCCGTGCGCCCAACCTATCGCATGAGCACCGCTGAACTTTTGGAGCTCCGACGTCAACTCGATGACCTTCTCGAGAAGGGTTTCATCCGCCCAAGCACCTCACCATACGCTGCCCCCGTGCTTTTCACCCGCAAGAAGGAAGGTGACCTGCGCCTTTGCATTGACTACCGCGCCCTCAACGCCATCACAATCAAGAATAAGTACCCGCTGCCCCGTGTCGAGGAGTTGTTCGACATGCTTGGGGAAGCAACAGTTTTCAGCAAGCTCGACCTACGCTCCGGTTACCACCAGATCCGGCTCGCCGAAGACGACATCAACAAGACGGCGTTTCGAACCCGCTACGGCCACTTCGAGTTCCGCTTACTTCCGTTCGGCCTCACCAACGCACCAGCCACGTTCATGGGACTCATGAACGACATTTTTCGGCCCTTCCTCGACCGCTTTGTCATCGTGTTCCTCGATAACATCCTCATTTTCAGCAAGTCACTCGAGGAACACGCTCAGCACCTACGCATCGTCCTCGACACGCTTCGCCAACACCGCATCTACGCCAAGCTTTCCAAGTGTACCTTCGCCCGTTCAAGCATCGGCTTCTCGGCCATGTCATCAGCTCCAAAGGCATTGCTATGGACCCCGCAAAGGTCCAGTGCCTTGCTGATTGGCCAGCCCCACGCACGGTAGCGGAGCTGCAAAGTTTCATCGGCCTCGCCAAGTATTACCGGAAATTCATTTTCAACTTCTCTCACATCTGCGCCCCTTTGACCGATCTCTTCCGTCAAGGAGCTGCCTTTCAATGGGGACTACCGCAGCAAACCGCTTTCAACTCAATCAAATCAGCACTCACCTCTGCACCGGTCCTCACCGTCGCCGACCCTTCACGCCCATACTTCATATGGACCGATGCTTCCGATGTCGCTGTCGGTGCCATTCTTTGCCAAGACCACGGCCATGGGATGCAGCCACTCGCTTTCGAGTCACGCAAGCTTCAACCGGCAGAGCGCAACTACGCAACACACGATCGGGAGCTCCTTGCCATTGTCCACGCAATCAAGACATGGCGCTGTTACGTGGAGCTGCAGCCCGTCACCGTCTACACCGACCACCGCCCTCTTCAACACTTGAAAACACAGCCTGTGCTCAGCCGCCGCCAAGCCCGATGGGCTGAGTTTTTGGAGCAGTTCGTACCCTCACTTCAGATTATCTACCGCCCCGGAAAACTCAACCCAGCCGACATCTTGTCCCGACCACCACCACCAGCCCCACCACCCACCGACCAGCCCAAACCAACCACCAACCAGCCCCACCACTCCCCAACGAGCCCCACCTCATCACCTCCACCTCACACTCCGAACCCACCCTTGCAACTCCATGGAATCAGCAGCATCACTTGGGATGATACCTTCATCACGAAATTTCAGCGCGCCTACAAACGTGACCTGTTTTTTGTCAAGCAAGCACCCGAGGACCCGGCCTACTCATTTGAAGACCCATTTTGGTACAACACCGTCACCAAGACCATTTGTGTCCCTGCAGATCGCTCCTTACGACAGCTGCTACTCTCCGAATACCACGACACCGTTACCGGCAGCCACTTTGGTATTGAGAAGACCTACGCACGCCTCTCCAACGACTACCATTGGCCACGCATGCATGCTGATGTGCGTGACTTCATACGCACCTGCCAACAACTCAAAGCACGCACCACCAACCGCTACGGACTCCTTCAGCCCATCCCTCCACCTACCAAAGTGTGGGATGAAGTCACCATGGACTTCATCATGGATCTGCCCCGCACACCCCGCAGCTACAACGCTATCCTAGTCGTCGTCGACCGACTCTCCAAAATGAGCCACTTCATTCCTACCCACACAACCGTCACCGCACCCGAAACAGCCCGACTCTTCTTCGATCACATAGTCCGCCTACATGGTCTCCCATCCGCCATCATTTCAGACCGTGACCCCCGCTTCTTGAGTAACTTTTGGCAGAGCCTCTTCAAGCTTCACGGAACCCGGCTGAAGTTTTCTACCGCGTATCACCCTGAAACGGACGGACAAACCGAACGGATGAACCGCAACTCCCTCCGTGCACAAGTTACTGCTCGCCAAACTGATTGGGATCTCCACCTCACCGCCATCGAACTCGCATACAACAGCACACCCCACCTTTCCACCGGCCAGCCACCCTTCTACCTCGCAACCGGACAGCACCCCCGCCTCCCCACGACCCCACCCCCCTACCTCTCCCACGCACCAGCAGCCTTTGAGTTCCTCACCTCACTCGAATCAGCCATTGATGCCGCTCGCACCTCCATCCTTAAAGCTCAAGCCAAACAGACCCACTATGCCAACTCCCACCGCAAATATATACGCTTCAAGGTTGGCGATCAAGTGTTACTCTCCACTGACCACCTACCTCTCCTACGCAAAGGCACAACCAGAAAACTCGCCCCTCGCTTTATTGGCCCGTTCACCATCACCCGAGTCCTCTCACCAGTCACCTACCGTCTCCAACTGCCCAGCTATATGAAGATTCACCCCGTCTTCCATGTCCAGCGTCTCCGCCCTTTCCGTGCACCTTCACACGACCGTCCAGCCACACGCCAACTGCCACCGATGTTCGAAGGCAGCCCCGGCCTGTTTGAGGTTGCATCTATCGCTGCACATCGCGACACACCTCATGGTCGCGAGTTTCTTGTTCATTGGAAGGACCAGCCCACTAGTGACGACTCATGGGAACCAGAGAGCCACCTTGACCGTGCCGCAACTGCTGTGAATCGGTATTTGACCAGCCACGGTTTGGCGCCGTGGACGGCGCCACTTGGAGGGGGACGTAATGTAACAGTGTGGCAGCCGAATGCTGCCAAGTACAGTGCAGGTGGGCGGAAGTCAAGCGCCACCTCACCAACTGTTCGTATTGGTCAAACGCCTCAACCTGCAGCTGGGCGACCAGGTCCTGACGCGCAGCCCAACACAAACCCTCGCGCGAAAATTACGAAACGCAGAACACCGAAGTTCCGACCGCTCGCCGACTTCGCCAACAACACCGACGAAATTACAGCCCCGTAACCAAGCTCGCCGTCCAATCCCGTACCGCAATAATTCTCTGAATTTCACGGCAGGTTCATTTCAAAGCGGTTGGGTTACCATTGAGAAATTCAGAGAGAGTCGCGACTTGGGAGTGCGACTCGATATTTGAATGTGCTCTATAAAATTGTACTGTGAAATTTGTGAAGTCATAGTGCAATTTCCAGAGAACTCCAGAGAGCACTCTATCCTCGTTTTCCTAGCCTACTAAGGCTGCTACTTCCCTGCCAGCAACGTTTCAGCAGCCCCGTTTTTTTGCGATGCAGCGGCGCCGCCCGGAAGCCAGCATGGCGCACACTTGAGGTCCGTTGTACCCACGCTGAACACACAAACGACAACCAACAAACAACAGTCAGCTATTGTGTGTGTGACAGCGATGCATACTGCACGTCCGCCCTACTCACTTCCCCACTACGCCTTCCCTCTATCCCACTCACCTCCCCACCTCCTCGGCAGCCCTCCTTTCCGGAATTCCTGCACCCTTTTACCCCTCCCCCCTCCCCAGCAGCATGGTGTTTGAGCAGGTGGCGGGGTGAGTGAGCGGCAGGTGGGCGAGTGGATGGCAGCCGCACACCTAGCAGCAGGTATGCTCAACACTTCCATTTGCGTCCCACCACAGGGGACACCAATGGAGCGCAAATACCCACCTAGCGACAATAAGAATCCTCAGACAGTATCTCTGCCCCCCACACGCTGCTCCATTTCCTCCTCGCCTCTCTTGTCTCTCACACCCATGGCTCCACCAGAGTATCTTGCATTGTCACTGCAGTCAGTACTGTACCCATTCATGCTCACTTCACCCCACTCAGCCCATCTCAAAGGCGGCCAGTCATATGCGAGTTTGCTGATTCCCCACTCTTCCTAATTCCCCCACTCAGCCCCTACCACTGCTCCCTCCCACTGTTGACTGCCACATCTGACCGCCATGGCATTTATGTGCGCCCACCACACAACTCTACCGCCTGACCTGGTGGCCAACATGGAGGCCAGGTGGCACTCTTCTCCACTCAGCCTGCTGTCACGCCACTCTTCAAGTCTCGCTGTAATGCAGGCGACCTCCCAAGCTCCCTTCCCCCTGCAGCTATGCTCCTGATCTGCTGCCGCCCTTTCCTCTAGTAGTATCATTGTCCCCGAACATCATCTTTCCACACCCCTTCCCACCTCCCATCCACCTCCCTTCCACCTCTCTTCCACCTCCTTTCAGCGGTGTGACTACCTTCCATTCCCATGGCCATTTCATCTCACTGCACACCTTCTGCCCAACACCTGTAGCATCACTTACCTTCTCTACACTATTCCGCTCCCGTTTCATCATGTGCATGTTGCATTCCATGGTTTAGGCGTATAGCATGGCATAGTGGGGTATGTCAGGAAGCTGTTGGTGAGCCGGGCAGGCCAAGTCGACGAATGAGTCACTGGCGGCCTCCTTTGGCGCCGCCTCCTTCCCACCCTGCACCTTCCTACACACCCCACCTCACACCCCTCGCCAACACGTCTCGTCACACGGTGTCACTAACAGCCCCACCACTATGATCTTCCCATTGCTCTCAAGATTTTCTTCTCCGCTGTCCTTCTCCTCTCCCCCCCCCCCCCCCCCCCCCCCCCCCACTCATCCACCCTTACTCACACATGGAGGTGACTGGCACGATGCACCTCTATAGTGGCCGATTATCACGGTCGAATTCAAAGTGCTGCCACCACATTTATCATTTCGCCCCCCAAACCACTCCTGTCCCAATCGCCACCTCTCTAGCCCACCAGCTGGATGGCACCAAGGCAGCTCCCAGACATGCGCTGCCTTACAAGAGCAGTGAGCCGCCCCAGCGAGCCATTGGCTGACTCAGGATCATCTGGCGGGGCGGATGCGGCCGGGGCGGTGGCGTCGGGGGAGGAGAGGCAATCGCGGTGGGTGCGGCTGAAATGGGCTTGAAATGCGAGCAGCCAGGTGCTGTAGTATGAGGGGATCTGAGCCATAAGCTACTCTACCCTCCCTCACCCCGTGCCACCTATACCCTCTCTCCTGAGACCATGCTCCCGCCGAATTGCCCCTCTCATCCTGTCCGTCGTCGAGGTAAGCAGTGCTGAGAGAAATGGGGAGGGTGAAGGTTGGGAGGGTACAGAGGGGGAGGATGCAGTGTGGGAGGATGCAGTGTGGGAGGGTGCAGTGTAGGAGGATGCAGAGTGGGAGGATACTGTGTGGGAGGATGCAGTGTGGGAGGGTGCAGTGTTAACACAGCAGCTGTCATTGGGTGTTTTAGCAAGTGATCCACACTTGTCCACATCACACCAGCATTGGTGCATGCTCGTCTGCCTGCCATTGAACCATAGTGCTGCATAATTGCACCCTACCCCATGGCACCCCACCGCATGCCACTCATGTGCATGCACTCCAAAACCTCCCACCCACCCTCCCTCCCTCCCTCCATTCATCCGTCCGTCCCTCCCTCCATCTCTCCCACCCTCAGCGCCTCCTCCTTTTTTGTCCTCCCTCTTGCCTCCCCGATTGGTCTTTCGTTGTCATAGCCTGGGGTGAAAGGTACAGCAATGGCAAGAATGAGAGGAAAAGGCAGGCATGTAAGACAAGCAGGGTGTGATCTACGGCAATCTAAGCTACCATATTGAGTTGAGCTCCCTCTCTCTCTCACTCCCTTCTTCCCTTGGTCACTCTCATCTTTCCTCCTTTCGTTTTCCCTTGCTCCCTCTCTCCCTCCCTCCATCCCCAATTCTTCGTACCCCCCTTCCTCCCTCCCTGTACTCTCTCCCTCCCTGTCGCCATAGGTATGAGGGTGGTCACCATCTGGTGTGAGGGTGGTCACCATCAGGTGTGACGGTGGTCATTTCCACTTACCACTCTCATTTCCAATTACCCGTCTCATTTCCAACAACCTTTCCGTGTTCCGTTTTGCTCATCTAACATGATATCGCATTCCCAGTCTGCCTTGTTATCTCATTCTCCGTCTGTCTTTTTATCTCATTCTTCATTTTCACTGTCCTTCATGCACAGGTCTGCATTGCACAGGCAGGAGCATACACGTAACCAATAGCAGCAACTGTCTCTCCCATCTTGTGGACCAGCTACAGCCCTCCCCACCCCCGGTTTATAGTCCAGCAAAGCAGTAGCTTCCATGCTAGTACAAAACAGGCACCAAAACTACTCAATTGCATGAGACTTGTGGAGTAACAAGCGTATCGTATGAGCAGTAACAATTATGCACTATGGAGTCACGACAATTCGGCCCGCTCGATCAAGATACGATTGTTTTGTTCGATGAAAAGAGGGACGGTGAGCACATGGATGTTGTTAGAGTTATATGACAAGTCAGAGTTCAATTCACGGAGCAAACGAAGAGCGTCGAACACAATGCCGAGTTGATTGAGATAGTCCCCTACGTATCCCCATGCCTATTTGGTTTGGATGTGCTATTCTTCTTGACTTGGGATATAATGAGAGCCGCACGCACAATGGCATAATTGGGTTGAATCTGCAGCCATCACGGATGAAAGGGAAGGGGGAGGGAGAGATAAAAAGGAGAACTAATCTGCCAGTATTGAACGAGCATAGCATAGTACATATAATGGTTATAGCATTCAGGGTTGCTGAAATGTGTGACATGCTGACACAACACACAAGCCCTCCCACCAGCAAGTCAAGCATCAAGCACAACTCGATTCGCCTCCAAACCATGATGAAGTGGCTCACATACCCAGGGGGAAATGTCATTGTATTAGATAACCACGAAGTTCCAGGGCCCACATGCAGGTGTGGCAAGGTGTGCTCACCAACCATGGTCAGAGTATCCTCCTATGCATGTTGAGACTTGCGTTTACGCCCGCAACGCCATTTTGTGCCGCTTGCATCAGCGCAGATTGGTTGGCATTTCACCTGCGGGAGTGTCGTGGGGAAAGGACACATTGAGCATTAGTGTACCATATGTCCAGCTGATCACGTTGCCCAGCAAGTGGCATATGGCATGAGAGATTATAGCAACATAGAGGGGTCGATAGAAGGCAAGTGGTACAGATAAGTGAACTGTGCCACTTGCGGATGTGGCGTGGGAATTAGCACTGCGTTTTTTAAGCACGACAACGAACCCAGCAAGCAGCGACAGGCTGGTGTAGGTCGCTTCTTGGGTTTGGGTGCACCAGACCAAGACGTGCTGCCCATCCAGGCGAAAATACGAGGTGAGTGGTCATGATTGGGCTGCTGCCTTCAGGCTCAACTGAAACGGTGCTGGAGGGTCCGGTCAAGGTGCGTTGGCGCTGCGCACGGGTGCTCTCACTTCGTTCCTCATCGTCAGTGTCAACGGGAGTTGTGTGTTGGCCCCGTCCTCGCTTGGGCGGAGCCGACTTCGTGGTCGGGTGCGAGGGGAGCAGCCGACTTGTAGCAGTGGGCGAGCTGGTTGACGAGGAGGTCGACCTGCACGGGAGCCACTGCACGGGCGCCGACTTCAGGGTGGCGCCGACTTTAGGGAGGTCGACCTGGGAAGTCGACCTGCGGAGGGCGTCGACTTGGTGACTCCAACTTAGGGCAGCCGGCTTGGGTGGTCGGCTCACAGGCTGCTAGTCGACTTGGTGCTTGGTCGAACAGGCGTAATGTCGACCTGGTGGTTGACCTGACCTGGTGGTGGACGGAGGAGGGGCCGACGTCGACCACGACTCAGGACGCCGAGTAGTTGGGCGTCGAGTAGCAGGGCGTAAACTTGGTGACGCCGACTTCGGGTAGCCGACTTGGGTGGTCGGCTGATAGCTGAGCTGGTCGACCAGGAGCGACGTCAACCTGGAGCTGGTCGACCAGGGGCGTGGTCGACCTGGTGAGGTCGACTTGGGGTGGTCGTCGACTTCGGAGGTTGACGGGCACAAACAGGAGCAGCTGGTCGACGTGGTTGCCCGGTCGACCAGGTTACCTGGGTGACGAGGTTCTGCGGAGGGGTGCGACGGTTGCCCAGGCATAGTTGGCGAGCCCGACCTCGGTGGTGGTATCCCGAGGTCGACGTGGCTGATCAGATGCAGTCACGAGCGCCAGGTTGACTTGGTGTGTGCGCTGTGCAGGTGACAAGGCTCAGCACGCCAATTATCTGCGAGCACCTGCGAAGTTGGTGCGATGCTGTACTGCGGGAGCGACGTTGGCACGCCGTCAACCTGCGACGTTGGCACGCCGTCAACTTGCGACGTTGGCATGCCGTCGACTTTGCACTGCTGGAGCGCAGTCGACCAAGTCGTGCCTAGCCCGTAGTCTAGCTCCCGTTGTAGTAGTTATCTCTGCATGGTGCGGTGAGCGTGGACGGCACACGACTTACCTTTCAGTCAGGTCGACGTAGTGGTGACTTACCTAAGTTGCTCGTAGGCTGGCAGCCGTGCAGTCACTAGCGTGCGTGTAGGTGACACAGAGGTGATGGACACCCTGGAGGGACGGCTGGAGGATGCGAGGAGACGCCATGAGGACCAGGAGTACAGGGCAATGCCCTAGGCAGTCGTCGAGGTTGGACTCCGTACTATGTGGGCGACGGAGCATCCCCCTTCTCGACCGGTTTCTCCTCGACCGGTGACCAACGAAGGCGGCGTCGACGTGGGCGTCAACGCCGGAGGTGGCCAAGTCGGCAGCAGTGCGGGAGGCAAGTCGAGGCAGCGTGGTGTGATTCACGCCGATGAAGTCGGCGGCGTTTAGGCACGAGGGGTGCAGACGTCGGCGGCTGCAGGCTCCTCGCAGGGCGACGTCGGAGGACGACGAAGCGGTTTGTCGCCAATGTCGGCAACTCAGGTGACCGCGGGCGGGATTGCTCCGAGCTACGACTACTTCAAGTTTATGCCGGACAGGATCTTGGTCACCCCACCGCTCCTCGGTCGACCGGACATACTCACCTGGAAGGAAGCCATCGAGCCCCAACTGGAGATGGCCGGGCTAATCGGCTTCGCCCGAGGGACCGTGGCGACGCCGGGGGAGCACCACCCCGACTTGTGAGCGGAGTTTCGCGCCGTGCAGCTGTTGACCTTCACGGTCATCTCGCGGTGCTGCTCGCCGGGCGTGCAGATCGCCTTGAAGTGGTGCCGGGAGTACCTCGACGTCGGCCACAGGGCGTGGCACTTCATCGAGTCGACCTACCAAGTCACCGACGACTTGTTCATCTCTCAGCTGGAGGGGCAGCTGACACACCTGCGTATGGGCGACGAGGAGACGGCGACCGACTACTGCAACCGAGCCCGGCAAATTCTCGCCACCATCAGGATGGCCAGCACGCAGTACTCGACGGCGTCGTACGTCACCCACGTTATGCAGGGACTCTCGAGCAGCTACAACCTCGTGAAGCAGCTGTCGATGGCGCTGAGCACGAGGACGACGCTCAACGAGGACAACTTGACCTCGTACATCCTGCAGGACGAGGCGATGCAGGCGGCAGAGCGGTCCCAGGAGCTCTTGGCACAGGCGATCTTTGTCGGCCCGGCGAAGCAAGGAGGTCGACCGGGGCAGCGTGGACCATCTGGCAGCGGCAGTAGCAGTGGCTGGAAGTCGACCAAGGAATTCGACAAGAAGAAGTCGACCAAGGACAGCGGTCGAGGAGGAGGAAGTCAACGTCGGGAGTGCTGGATCTGCCACAGCCCCGACCACCTCTCCTTCGAGTGCCCCGACCGCAGTGACTCCGAAGACGACGACGCCAAGGGAGGCCGCGGGAGGTCTAGCAGTCGTCGTCCTCGTCGAGGAGGAAACCAGCCGCGCAAGGAGAAGCAGTCGACCAAGATGTCGACTTCGGCGAAGGACGTCGACTCCTCTACAGGCGGCAAGGGGCGAGACGACAAGACGGCGTCGTGCTCGCTGGTCGGCGTCGTGGAGCCGACCGTCTCTCCAGTGCCGGAGGCCAGGGAGGACTTCCAAGTGGTGGCAGCAGCTGTGCAGGCGAACCCGGCGGTGGTCCTGCTCAACAGCTGCTGCTCCCACCACTTGATGGGGACGAAGGACGTCTTCGTCGACCTGCAGCCAAGCGGCCCCATCAAACACGTGCGCGGCTTCAATGGGGCGCTGCAGGACGTCCGGGGCCGCGGCACCGTCGCCCTGCAAGGGGAGGCCGGGAAGCAGGTGCTCATCCCCGATGTGCTGTACGTCCTGGGTGTGCGGGCAAACCTGATGTCGTCCTGCCAGCTGAAGGAGCACGGCGTGAAGCTGCAGGAGGACGCCGACAGGATGCTGCTCGTCTCGGCAGCGGGAGAGGTGCTCGGTCGGGCGACGTACTCCGGGCGTGTCCTCTGCACCGACCTGCGTCCCTGCTCAACAGGGTCAACGTCGCCCACACCGAAGGTTGTGGCCCTGCGGGCGATCGTCTCGAAGACGAAGTCGATGCCGGACAGGATGCATGCGAGGCTTGCACACGTCGGCATGGACACTATACGGAGCTCGTCGAAGCACGAGGTCGCCACTGGGCTGGACCTCAAGTCGGCGACGGGCGCCGATTCACCGTGTGTCTCGTGCGTCGGCGGGAAGCTGGTGCAGCACACCTTCCCCGACCAAGGCTCCGATGCTGACGACGTGCTAGCCGTCGTGCACATCGACCTGTGCGGGCCGTTCCGCGTGGCTGCCAAGGATGGCAGTTTATACTTCTTGCTGCTCAAGGACCGCAAGACACGCTACGTGTGGGTGAGGCCGGTCGTCAAGAAGTCGGATGTGCTGCTGGAGTTCCAGAAGTGGCTGGTGTTGGTGGAGACGCAGACGAAGATGTCGGTGCTGATGCTTCGCTCCGACTGAGGTGGGGAGTTCCTCGGACGGGCATTCACCGACTTCGTGGACGACAAGGGGATCGTCCACGACCTGACCTGCCCGTACACCCCACAGCAGAACGGCATGGCGGAGCGGGAGATGCGGACAGCGGTGAAGTCGGTGCGGACGATGTTGCAGCACATGGGCGTGCAGCACCACTGGTGGCACCTCGCTCTGCGGCAGGCCGTCTGGGTCCGCAACTACCTTGAGAGGTCGATGCTGCCGCCGGGGACAACGCCATACCAGCTGCTCACCGGGCAGAAGCCCGACCTATCGCTGGCGCGGGTATGGGGCTGCATGGCACAGTTCTTGGTCCTCGAGCAGCAGCGTGGTGGAAAGCTGAAGCCGAAGGCCAAGTGGGGCCTTCACCTCGGTGTGTCAGCGGAGAGCAAGGGGTGGGAGCTCCTCGACATCGCCGACAACCGGGTGGTCACCACATCGGACGTGGTGTTCCACGAGGATATGTCGCTGGAGGTGTGGAAGTCGGAGCACGGGCCGGTGTCAGGAGTACGGAGCAATGCCCTAGGTAGTCGTCGAGGCTGGACTCCGTACTATGTGGGCAACGGAGCATCCCCCTTCTCGAGCGGTTTCTCCTCGACCGGTGACCAACGAAGGCGGCGTCGACGTGGGCGTCAACGCCGGAGGTGGCCAAGTCGGCGTCGTACGTCACCCACGTTATGCAGGGACTCTCGAGCAGCTACAACCTCGTGAAGCGGCTGTCGATGGCGCTGAGCACGAGGACGACGCTCAACGAGGACAACTTGACCTCGTACATCCTGCAGGACGAGGCGATGCAGGAGGCAGAGCGGTCCCAGGAGCTCTTGGCACAGGCGATCTTTGTCGGCCCGGCGAAGCAAGGAGGTCGACCGGGGCAGCGTGGACCATCTGGCAGCGGCAGTAGCAGTGGCTGGAAGTCGACCAAGGAATTCGACAAGAAGAAGTCGACCAAGGACAGCGGTCGAGGAGGAGGAAGTCAAGTGGTGGCAGCAGGTGTGCAGGCGAACCCGGCGGTGGTCCTGCTCAACAGCGGCTGCTCCCACCACTTGATGGGGACGAAGGACGTCTTCGTCGACCTGTAGCCGAGCGGCCCCATCAAGCACGTGCGCGGCTTCAATGGGGCGCTGCAGGACGTCCGGGGCCGCGGCACCGTCGCCCTGCAAGGGGAGGCCGGGAAGCAGGTGCTCATCCCCGGTGTGCTGTACGTCCTGGGTGTGTGGGCAAACCTGCTGTCGTCCTGCCAGCTGAAGGAGCACGGCGTGAAGCTGCAGGAGGACGACGACAGGATGCTGCTCGTCTCGGCAGCGGGAGAGTTGCTCGGTCGGGCGACGTACTCCGGGCGTGTCCTCTGCACCGACCTGCGTCCCTGCTCAACAAGATCAACGTTGCCCACACCGAAGGTTGTGGCCCTGCGGGCGATCGTCTCGAAGACGAAGTCGATGCCGGACAGGATGCATGCGAGGCTTGCACACGTCGGCATGGACACTATACGGAGCTCGTCGAAGCACGAGGTCGCCACTGGGCTGGACCTCAAGTCGGCGACGGGCGCCGATTCACCGTGTGTCTCGTGCGTCGGCGGGAGGCTGGTGCAGCACACCTTCCCCGACCAAGGCTCCGATGCTGACGACGTGCTAGCCGTCGTGCACATCAACCTGTGCGGGCCGTTCCGCGTGGCTGCCAAGGATGGCAGTTTATACTTCTTGCTGCTCAAGGACCGCAAGACACGCTACGTATGGGTGAGGCCGGTCGTCAAGAAGTCGGATGTGCTGCTGGAGTTCCAGAAGTGGCTGGTGTTGGTGGAGAGGCAGACGAAGATGTCGGTGCTGATGCTTCGCTCCGACCGAGGTGGGGAGTTCCTCGGACGGGCGTTCACCGACTTCGTGGACGACAAGGGGATCGTCCACGACCTGACCTGCCCGTACACCCCGCAGCAGAATGGCATGGCGGAGCGGGAGATGCGGACAGCGGTGAAGTCGGTGCGGACGATGTTGCAGCACATGGGCGTGCAGCACCACTGGTGGCACCTCGCTCTGCGGCAGGCCGTCTGGGTCCGCAACTACCTTGAGAGGTCGATGCTGCCGCCGGGGACAACGCCATACCAGCTGCTCACCGGGCAGAAGCCCGACCTGTCGCTGGCGCGGGTATGGGGCTGCATGGCACAGTTCTTGGTCCTCGAGCAGCAGCGTGGTGGAAAGCTGAAGCCGAAGGCCAAGTGGGGCCTTCACCTCGGTGTGTCAGCGGAGAGCAAGGGGTGGGAGCTCCTCGACATCGCCGACAACCGGGTGGTCACCACATCGGACGTGGTGTTCCACGAGGATATGTCGCTGGAGGTGTGGAAGTCGGAGCACGGGCCGGTGTCAGGACGGACGCCGACCACTCCGCCGTCCGACTTCTCGACGGCGACGCTACCTCTGCTCGCCGAGGTCGGTGAGCTCGCTGGTGAGGACGTCGAGGTTGTCCGTCCTCCTTCCCCTCCCCCTACGACCCCTGACCCTCCCCTCGAGGCCGACCTACACGGGCTGACTACTACGTCGGCCTCCGGCGATGTGGGGAGTAGTGGGACGTCGCCTTTGGTGCCGGCCAAGGGCATCGCCTGTGGCCGATGTGTCGAGCGGCAATTCGACGTGGGGGTACAGGTCGAGTAGGCCGAGGAGGAGCAGCCGACTTGGGTGAAGCCGACGAAAAGAGCACCAGCAGGGCAGCAGCCACCAAGGGAGCAGGCAGCGGTGACGCCGACCACGGAGCAGTCGGCAACCAGGCAGTTGGCAGAGGAGCCGACTACAGGGGAGAGGTCGACCAGGAAGTCGACCGAGGGGCAGCAGGCTGGTGACGAAGGGGAGAAGTCCACCGACAGTGACGTGGTGGAGGTTTGGCCTGAACCCCGGAAGTCAGGCCGACTTCGGAGGCCGCCCGACTTCTTCGTCCCTACTGCCTTCACCACGGTGTACGACGTGGATGATGACGACCTGGCATATGACAACGCCGAGGAGGATGAGGAGTTTTCGGAGCTCGACCCCGACTTGCATGCTGACCCCGAGCACCGTTGGGACATCTCGACGATGACGGTGAAAGAGGCGCTGGCGAGCTGGAAGGGCCCGACGGTGAAGGCCGCCATGGAGGAGGAGATCCGCAGCCTCATCAACATGGGCACTTGGGAGCTGGTCGAGCGCCCGCCGGGAGTGAACATCACGAAGAACCGGTGGGTGTTGACGACGAAGTACCACGTCGACGACACCGTCGAGCGCGAGAAGGCGAGGCTGGTTGTGAAAGGCTTCACCCAGGTGTATGGCGCCGACTACGACGAGACGTTCGCGCCGATGGGCAGCTACGTCACGCTGAGGACCTTCCTCAGCATCGTCGCCGTCCTCAGCCTCAACCTGATGCAGCTCGACATGAAGAACGTCTTCCTACAGAGCAAGCTCGACAGGGTGCTC
>CANJKZ010000144.1:1045000-1055000 GCA_947471745.1 Closterium sp. Naga37s-1 | reverse complement strand
GACCATCCGGGTCATCCGGGTGGGGATCCGGATCGACCGGGTCATCCGGGTGGGGAACCGGGTCGGGAACCGGATCGACCGGACCATCCGGATGGGGAACCGGATCATCCGGGTCATCCGGGCGGGGTGCCGAATGGACCGGGTGGGGAATCGGACCAACCGGATGGGGAACCGAGTGGGGTTCCGGGTCGGGAACCGGATCAAACGGACCATCCGGGTGGGGAACCGGATCGACTGGGTCGGGAACCGGACCAGGAACCGGATCATCCGGGTGGGGAACCGGATCAACCGGGTCCAGGGTGGGGAAGCGGACCATCCGGGTGGGGAACCGGGTGGGGTACCGGGGTCGGGAACCGGATCGACTGGACCATCCGGACGGGGAATCGGACCATCCGGACGAGGAATCGGACCATCCGGGTCATCCGGGTGGGGTGCCGAATCAACCGGGTGGGGTGCCGAATCGACCGGGTGGGGAATCTGACCAACCGGACCTACCGCGTGGGGAACCGGGTGGGGTTCCGGGTCGGGAACCGGATCAACCGGACCATCCGGATGGGGAACCGGATCGTCCGGGTCATCCGGGTGGGGAACCAGATCGACCGGGTCGGGTGCCGGACCAACCGGGTGCGATACCGGGTGGGGAACCGGACCAAACGGGCAGTGATCTGGACGGGGAACCGGATCATCCGGGTCATCCGGGCGGGGAACCGGATCAACCGGGTCTAGGGTGGGGAAGCGGGCCATCCGGGTGGGGAACCGGGTGGGGTGCCTGGTCGGGAACCGGATCGACTGGACCATTCGGATGGGGAACCGGATCATCCGGATGGGGTGCCGAACCGGCCCGTGTGGGGAGTCGGACCAACCGGACCAACCGGGTCGGGAACCGGGTCGGGAACCGGATCAACCGTTCCATCCGAACGGGGAACCGGATCATCCGGGTCATCCGGGAAGGGAACCGGATCGACCGGGTCTAGGGTGGGGAACCGGACCATCCGCGTGGGGAACCGGGTGGGGTACCGGGCGGCGTGCCGGGGTCGGGAACCGGATCGACCGGACCATCCGGACGGGGAATCGGACCATCCGGGTCATCCGGGTGGGGTGCCGAATCGACCGGGTGGGGTGCCGAATCGACCGGGTGGGGAATCTGACCAACCGGACCTACCGGGTGGGGAACCGGGTGGGGTTCCGGTTCGGGAACCGGATCAACCGGACCATTCGGATGGGGAACCGGATCGACCGGGTCGGGAGCCGGACCAACCGGGTGCGATACCGGGTGGGGAACCGGACCAAACGGGCAGTGATCTGGACGGGGAACCGGATCATCCGGGTCATCCGGGCGGGGAACCGGATCAACCGGGTCTAGGGTGGGGAAGCGGGCCATCCGGATGGGGAACCGGGTGGGGTGCCTGGTCGGGAACCGGATCGGCCGGATCATCCGGGTCATCCGGATGGGGTGCCGAACCGACCCGTGTGGGGAGTCGGACCAACCGGACCAACCGGGTCGGGAACCGGGTCCGGAACCGGGTCGGGAACCGGATCGACCGTTCCATCCGGACGGGGAACCGGATCATCGGGGTCATCCGGGAAGGGAACCGGATCGACCGGGTCTAGGGTGGGGAACCGGGTGGGGTGCCTGGCCGGGAACCGGATCGGCCGGACCATCCGGATGGGGAACCGGATCATCCGGGTCATCCAGATGGGGTGCCGAACCGACCCGTGTGGGGAGTCGGACCAACCGGACCAACCGGGTCGGGAACCGGGTCCGGAACCGGGTCCGGAACCGGGTCGGGAACCGGATCGACCGTTCCATCCGGACGGGGAACCGGATCATCGGGGTCATCCGGGAAGGGAACCGGATCGACCGGGTCTAGGGTGGGGAACCGGGTGGGGTGCCTGGCCGGGAACCGGGTGGGGTGCCTGGTCGGGAACCGGATCGGCCGGACCATCCGGATGGGGAACCGGATCATCCGGGTCATCCGGATGGGGTGCCGAACCGACCCGTGTGGGGAGTCGGACCAACCGGACCAACCGGGTCGGGAACCGGATCAACCGTTCCATCCGGACGGGGAACCGGATCATCCGGGTCATCCAGGTGGGGAACCGGATCGACCGGGTCTAGGGTGGGGAACCGGACCATCCGGGTGCGGAACCGGGTGGGGTACCGGGTCGGGAACCGGATCGACCAGACCGTCCGGATGGGGAACCGGATCATCCGGGTCATCCGGATGGGGTGCCGAACCGACCGCGTGGGGAGTCTGACCAACCGGGTGGGGTACCGGGTCGGGAACCGGATCAGCCGTTCCAGTTGACGGGGAACCGGATCATCCGGACGGGCCGAATCAACCGGGTCGGAACCGGGTAGGGAACCGGATGGGGAACCGGATCTACCGGACCGGCCAGATCGACCGGGTGGGGAACCGGGTCAACCGGACGGGGAACCGTATGGACCGGACCGGACGGGGAACCGGATCTACCGGACCGGCCGGATGGACCGGATCAACTGGGTGGGGAACCGGGTCAACCGGGCGGGTAACCGGATGGACCGGACCAGCCGGATCATCCGGGTTGGAACCGGGCGGGGAACCGGATCAGCCGGATGAACCGGGTCGATGGATCCGGATCCCACCACCCTAGGCGGGATGGATCCGGGTCACCCCACACCGGTTGGGATGGATCCGGATCACCCCACTCGGGATGGGACGGATCCGGATCACCCCACCCGGGATGGGATGCATCCGGATCTCACCACCCTGGACGGGATGGATCCGGATAACCCCACCCGGGATGGGACGGATCCGGATCACACCACCCTGGATGGGATGGATCCGGACCGCACCTCTCCGGTGCGGATTGGTCCGGCTCGAAACACCGCGGGTGGGATGGGTCCGGTCCAATGAACCAGCCAAGGTTGAAATCCACCCTTGCACGGCCCCAGATGGGCGCCACGACCTCCTCTTCCCGGTGCAAAGGCCTGGATGACTGGGGGGAAGTGTGAAGCAGGGTTTAGGGTGCTTCCTTTCTACGGGTTCATGTCCACCCCAAGGGTCCGTTTGACCGGCTGGAATGAGGCAAACGATCCAATGGACCGGCCAAGGTTGAATTCCACCCTTGCACGGGCTCGGATCGGCTCCGGGACCTCTTTTCCCAGGTGCAAAGGCCTGGATGACCGGGGGGAAGTATAAACCAGGGTGGGAGATTTCTCTGTACAGGTTCATATCCTTCCCAAGGGTCCTTTTGACTGGCTGGAATGAGACAAACGCTCCAATGGACCGGCCAAGGTTGAATTCCACCCTTTCACAGGCTCGGATGGGCTCCGGGGCCTCTTTTTCCCGGTGCAAAGGCCTGGATGACCGGGAGGAAGTGTAAACCAGGGTGGGAGCTTCCTTTCTACGGGCTCATATCCATCCCAAGGGTCCTTTTGACTGGCTGGAATGAGGCAAACGCTCCAATGGACCGGCCAAGGTTGAATTCCACCCTTGCACGGGCTCGGATGGGCTCCGGGGCCTCTTTTTCCCGGTGCAAAGGCCTGGATGACCGGGGGGAAGTGTAAACCAGGGTGGGAGCTTCCTTTCTACGGGTTCATATCCTTCCCAAGGGTCCTTTTGACCGGCTGGAATGAGACAAACGATCCAATGGACCGGCCAAGGTTGAATTCCACCCTTGCACGGGCTCGGATGGGCTCCGGGGCCTCTTTTTCCCGGTGCAAAGGCCTGGATGACCGGGAGGAAGTGTAAACCAGGGTGGGAGCTTCCTTTCTACAAGCTCATATCCATCCCAAGGGTCCTTTTGACCGGCTGGAATGAGACAAACGCTCCAATGGACCGGCCAAGGTTGAATTCCACCCTTGCACGGGCTCGGATCGGCTCCGGGGCCTCTTTTTCCCGGTGCAAAGGCCTGGATGACCGGGGGGAAGTGTAAACCAGGGTGGGAGCTTCCTTTCTACGGGTTCATATCCATCCCAAGGGTCCTTTTGACCGGCTGGAATGAGGCAAACGCTCCAATGGACCGGCCAAGGTTGAATTCCACCCTTGCACGGGCTCGGATCGGCTCCGGGACCTCCTTTTCCCGGTGAAAAGGCCTGGATGACCGGGGATAAGTGTAAAACAGGGTGGGAGCTTCCTTTCTACGGGCTCCTATCCATCCCAAGGGTCCTTTTGACCGGCTGGAATGAGGCAAACGCTCCAATGGACCGGCCAAGGTTGAATTCCACCCTTGCACGGGCTCGGATCGGCTCCGGGACCTCCTTTTCCCGGTGAAAAGGCCTGGATGACCGGGGATAAGTGTAAACCAGGGTGGGAGCTTCCTTTCTACGGGCTCCTATCCATCCCAAGGGTCCTTTTGACTGGTTGGAATGAGGCAAACGCTCCAATGGACCGGCCAAGGTTGAATACCACCCTTGCACGGGCTCGGATCGGCTCCGGGGCCTCTTTTTCCCGGTGCAAAGGCCTGGATGACCGGGGATAAGTGTAAACCAGGGTGGGAGCTTCCTTTCTACGGGCTCCTATCCATCCCAAGGGTCCTTTTGACTGGCTGGAATGAGACAAACGCCCCAATGGACCGGCCAAGGTTGAATTCCACCCTTGCACGGGCTCGGATGGGCTCCGGGGCCTCTTTTTCCCGGTGCAAAGGCCTGGATGACCGGGAATAAGTGTAAACCAGGGTGGGAGCTTCCTTTCTACGGGTTCATATCCTTCCCAAGGGTCCTTTTGACCGGCTGGAATGAGGCAAACGCTCCAATGGACCGGCCAAGGTTGAATTCCACCCTTGCACGGGCTCGGATCGGCTCCGGGACCTCCTTTTCCCGGTGCAAAGGCCTGGATGACCGGGAATAAGTGTAAACCAGGGTGGGAGCTTCCTTTCTACGGGTTCATATCCATCCCAAGGGTCCTTTTGACCGGCTGGAATGAGGCAAACGCTCCAATGGACCGGCCAAGGTTGAATTCCACCCTTGCACGGGCTCGGATCGGCTCCGGGACCTCCTTTTCCCGGTGCAAAGGCCTGGATGACCGGGAATAAGTGTAAACCAGGGTGGGAGCTTCCTTTCTACGGGCTCCTATCCATCCCAAGGGTCCTTTTGACCAGCTGGAATGAGGCCAACGCTCCAATGGACCGGCCAAGGTTGAATTCCACCCTTGCACGGGCTCGGATCGGCTCCGGGACCTCCTTTTCCCGGTGAAAAGGCCTGGATGACCGGGGATAAGTGTAAACCAGGGTGGGAGCTTCCTTTCTACGGGCTCCTATCCATCCCAAGGGTCCTTTTGACTGGTTGGAATGAGGCAAACGCTCCAATGGACCGGCCAAGGTTGAATACCACCCTTGCACGGGCTCGGATCGGCTCCGGGGCCTCTTTTTCCCGGTGCAAAGGCCTGGATGACCGGGGATAAGTGTAAACCAGGGTGGGAGCTTCCTTTCTACGGGCTCCTATCCATCCCAAGGGTCCTTTTGACTGGCTGGAATGAGACAAACGCCCCAATGGACCGGCCAAGGTTGAATTCCACCCTTGCACGGGCTCGGATGGGCTCCGGGGCCTCTTTTTCCCGGTGCAAAGGCCTGGATGACCGGGAATAAGTGTAAACCAGGGTGGGAGCTTCCTTTCTACGGGCTCCTATCCATCCCAAGGGTCCTTTTGACTGGTTGGAATGAGGCAAACGCTCCAATGGACCGGCCAAGGTTGAATACCACCCTTGCACGGGCTCGGATCGGCTCCGGGGCCTCTTTTTCCCGGTGCAAAGGCCTGGATGACCGGGGATAAGTGTAAACCAGGGTGGGAGCTTCCTTTCTACGGGCTCCTATCCATCCCAAGGGTCCTTTTGACTGGCTGGAATGAGACAAACGCCCCAATGGACCGGCCAAGGTTGAATTCCACCCTTGCACGGGCTCGGATGGGCTCCGGGGCCTCTTTTTCCCGGTGCAAAGGCCTGGATGACCGGGAATAAGTGTAAACCAGGGTGGGAGCTTCCTTTCTACGGGTTCATATCCTTCCCAAGGGTCCTTTTGACCGGCTGGAATGAGGCAAACGCTCCAATGGACCGGCCAAGGTTGAATTCCACCCTTGCACGGGCTCGGATCGGCTCCGGGACCTCCTTTTCCCGGTGCAAAGGCCTGGATGACCGGGAATAAGTGTAAACCAGGGTGGGAGCTTCCTTTCTACGGGTTCATATCCATCCCAAGGGTCCTTTTGACCGGCTGGAATGAGGCAAACGCTCCAATGGACCGGCCAAGGTTGAATTCCACCCTTGCACGGGCTCGGATCGGCTCCGGGACCTCCTTTTCCCGGTGCAAAGGCCTGGATGACCGGGAATAAGTGTAAACCAGGGTGGGAGCTTCCTTTCTACGGGCTCCTATCCATCCCAAGGGTCCTTTTGACCAGCTGGAATGAGGCCAACGCTCCAATGGACCGGCCAAGGTTGAATTCCACCCTTGCACGGGCTCGGATCGGCTCCGGGACCTCCTTTTCCCGGTGCAAAGGCCTGGATGACCGGGAATAAGTGTAAACCAGGGTGGGAGCTTCCTTTCTACGGGCTCCTATCCATCCCAAGGGTCCTTTTGACCAGCTGGAATGAGGCCAACGCTCCAATGGACCGGCCAAGGTTGAATTCCACCCTTGCATGGGCTCGGATGGGCTCCGGGGCCTCTTTTTCCCGGTGCAAAGACCTTGATGACTGGGGGGAAGTGTAAACCAGGCTAGGAGCTTCCTTTCTACGGGCTCACATCCATCCCAAGGGTCCTTTTGACCGGCTGGAATGAGGCAAACGATCCAATGGACCGGCCAAGGTTGAATTCCACCCTTGCACGGGCTCGGATTGGCTCCGGGACCTCCTTTTCCCGGTGCAAACGCCTGGATGACCGGGGGGAAGTGTAAAACATGGTGGGAGCTTCCTTTCTACGGGTTCATGTCCATCCCAAGGGTCCTTTTGACCGGCTGGAATGAGACAAACGCTCCAATGGACCGGCCAAGGTTGAATTCCACCCTTGCACGGGCTCGGATGGGCTCCGTGGCCTCTTTTTCCCGGTGCAAAGACCTGGGTGACCAGGGGGAAGTGTAAACCAGGGTGGGAGCTTCCTTTCTACAGGTTCATATCCATCCCAAGGGTCCTTTTGACCGGCTGGAATGAGGCAAACGATCCAACGTACCGGGGGAATTAGGGGCCAAGGCTCAAAATCACCCTTGCACGGGTTCATATCCATCCCAAGACTGCCCCAAATGATGGTAACCCAACGTGATCCGAGTGATTGGCCCTGGAATAGGGTAGGGAATCGGGTATATTGTCCCTCCCCAAGGGCCATGGTGGTGGATTTCGGTTTGCCCCAAATGATGGTAACCAAACGTAATCCATGTGATTGGCCCTGGAATAGGGTAGGGAGAGGGTATATTGTCCCTCCCCAAGGGCCATGGTGGTGGATTTCCGTTTGCCCCAAATGATGGTAACCCAACGTAATCCATGTGATTGGCCCTGGAATAAGGTATGGAGAGGGTACATTGTCCCTCCCTAGGGCCCTGGTGGGGCATTTCCGATCGCCCAAAATGATGGTAACCCAACATAATCCGAGTGATTGGCCCTGGAATAGCGTAGGGAGTTGGGTATGTCATCTCTCCCTAGGGCCCTGGTGGGTTATCTTTGATCGCCCCAAATGATGGTAACCCAATGTGATCCATGTGATTGGCCCTGGAATAAGGTATGGAGAGGGTACATTGTCCCTCCCTAGGGCCCTGGTGGGGCATTTCCGATCGCCCAAAATGATGGTAACCCAACATAATCCGAGTGATTGGCCCTGGAATAGGGTAGGGAATCGGGTATATTGTCCCTCCCCAAGGGCCATGGTGGTGGATTTCGGTTTGCCCCAAATGATGGTAACCCAACGTAATCCATGTGATTGGCCCTGGAATAGGGTAGGGAGAGGGTACATTGTCCCTCCCTAGGGCCCTGGTGGGGCATTTCCGATCGCCCAAAATGATGGTAACCCAACGTAATCCGAGTGATTGGCCCTGGAATAGGGTAGGGAGTTGGGTATGTCATCTCTCCCTAGGGCCCTGGTGGGATATCTTTGATTGCCCCAAATGATGGTAACCCAACGTGATCCGGGTGATTGGCCCTGGAATAGGGTAGGGAATCGGGTATATTGTCCCTCCCCAAGGGCCATGGTGGTGGATTTCGGTTTGCCCCAAATGATGGTAACCAAACGTAATCCATGTGATTGGCCCTGGAATAGGGTAGGGAGAGGGTACATTGTCCCTCTATAGGGCCCTGGTGGGGCATTTCCGATCGCCCAAAATGATGGTAACCCAACGTAATCCGAGTGATTGGCCCTGGAGTAGGGTAGGGAGTTGGGTATGTCATCTCTCCCTAGGGCCCTGGTGGGTTATCTTTGATCGCCCAAAATGATGGTAACCCAACGTAATCCAAGTGATTGGCCCTGGAATAAAGTAGTGCTAGCTCTTCTTTATCCCGCTCTACGACTTAGGCTCTGGTGGGTTCGGTTCCCACCCCGGATAGGTCCATCCGGTCCCCACCCGGGCTGGTCCGGACCCCTGCCCGGCCTGGGTCCATCCGGTTCCCACCCGTTCAGGATGGATTCGGTTCCCAACCGGGATGGTCCGGACCCCCACCCGGCCTGGGTGGATCCGGTTCCCACCCGGGATGGTCCGGACCCCTGGGTGGATCCTGTCCCCACCCGGGATGGTCCGGACCCCCATCCGACCCGGGTGGATCTGGTTCCACCAGGGTTGGGGTCCTGACCACCATCCGGGCTTGGTGGATTCCCCTCGGTGGGGTTTTTTCAATTCCCCCCAAAATGACGGTAACCCAACGTTATCCGATTGATTGGCCTAGGAATAATCCGGGAGTAGCCGTCTCAATAGTGTTGTCTCCCTAGTGCCCTAGTAAGACTCGTTTTGAGCCCCGTATCAAGGTAACCCAACGTGATCGTAGTGATTGGTTCATGAGCATGGTAGGGTAGCGTTATGACGTCCCTCCTTCGGGCTTAGTTTCTGTTTTGGCCGCAAATGTCGGTAAGCCAACGTAATCCATGTGATTGGACTAGGAGTAGGGCGTTGTGTTTTGGGTTTATCACACCCGCCCTTTTATGTTTTGAAAGCCTGAAAAAGCAGGTAAGCCACGGTGATCGAGCTACTTTTTGTAGTAATAATACGTGGAAGAGGAGGTAAAGAACCCTCTCCACAAAGGTCCGACGGATCGCCCACGCAATCCGTCGAGCCTTCAAGGCTTCAATGATTCACCACATGGGGACACGTGAGACGTGGACCGGGACGCCCGAATGTTTTGTGTGCGTCGACACCCTTCGGGGGGTTGGCGTGCACTTTGACCCCCAGAGGTAGGGGGCGGGACGTACTTGTGGTGCGGAGGGCCATCTGGGAGGCGGGGGCTCTGGCTAAAATTAAATGCAGAGCCCCAGATGTGTTGGGGAGGGGGGGCCGGGAGGGCCCGTGGAAGAAAGGGCAACGGGAGACCGTTGCAGGTTGGCAAGCGCTGCTATCCCAGACCCTCCGTGGAAGTCGACGGGAACCCTCGTTTACGGGGGCAACCAGAGTCTACCTAGGAGAGACAAGGGAGATGGTGTGCCTCTCGGGCCGGAGGCAAACCAGGTCGATTGAGGGACAGCAAAGCCTCGTTTTTAACGGGGCCGAGCGGGGACCTCGGCCTGGAGGGAGGGACGGAGCACAGCCGCCTTGTGCGGTTGGCGTTGCCGTCTCGCCGCGGGCGGGCCACCGCGGCACACGGGAGAGACCGAGGGATGGCTGCCACCTTGGGGCCAATCCATCACACCCAGATTTGGGTACCCGGGATCGAGGCCCGGAGCCTTCCGCCAGAGGCTCTCGGCCGAAAATGGGAAGAGATGACGGCAGGCGAACAAGGGACGGGCACGCGGGTGGCACCGCGGGCTCTTCTCGGGTTCAGCTTGCCACGAGCGTCGCGAACGCGGACGAGCCTCGGGTCTTGCAGGGAGATAAAGGGTGAATCCACTCCCAGCATCACTCGGG
>CANJKZ010000144.1:832500-1040000 GCA_947471745.1 Closterium sp. Naga37s-1 | reverse complement strand
CCGCCCCCTGTTGCGGCCGTGACCTAAACCCCCCAGCTGCGGCCTTGCCCTGCACCCGCCCCTAGTAAGCACCCGCGCCGCCCCGCCGCCTGCTGCCCTGCCGCGCCGCACCGCCTGCTGCCGCGCCGCGCCGCCAGGAACCGAGCCGCGCCGCCCACCCGAGCCGCGCCGCCGAACCGAGCCGGGCTGCCCTTCTCCTTGTACTGCGCCTGCTGCCCCTGCTGCTTCTGCTGCCTCAGCTGCTCCTGCTGCTACTGCTGCTGCTACTGCTACTATGGCTAGCCCCACTGTTCTCACCTTTGATGCTGAGGGGCGTGCAGTTGAGTTTGACGTGTGGGTTGACGACCTGCAGCTCTTTCTTCAGTGTGACTCTAGGGATGGGGTATCCCTTTTTTATCACACGTCCGGTGTCTCCACTGCTCCTGCTGCCACTGCTGACAGTACTGTTCGCTCGGAGTGGACCACTCGTGACGCTGTTGCTCGCCTTGCTGTTCGTAGTCACTTGCCGCCTGCTGAGCGCGCGCATTTTGGCCAGTACAAGACTGCTAAGTCTTTGTACGACGCTGTAGTTGCGCGCTACTCCTCCCCTGCCACTGCTACCCTCTGCCGCCTCATGCTGCCGTACCTTTTCCCTGACCTTGCCGCCTTTGCCACAGTCACTGACCTCATCACTCACCTCCGCACTAGTGACGCCCGCTACCGCGCTGCGCTTCCCACTGACTCTCTTGCGTCAGTCAGGGACCACTTCCTCTCCCTCTGCCCCACCGAGCTCACTGTCGACCTACTAGAGGAGCGCCTCGCTGCAGCTGAGAAGAGTATCTTAGCTGTAGGTGCTTCTCGCGGCGACCGTCGCACCCCTTTTTTTGAGGGGTGTTCCCCTGTCCTCCTTCTCCCCTCTGTTGCTTCTACTGCTGCTGTTGACCTCGTTGGCACTGAGGAGCTGCGTCTGCTCCTAGTGGGAGGCGCCGCAACAGCAAGGGCAAGGGGAGCAAGGGTGGGGGAGGGGATGGCGAGGGCGGCGGCGGAGGCGGTGGAGGAGGCGGAGGGGGTGGCGGTGGAGGTGGGGGTGGTACCGGGAGTGGGGGCTTCAGTGGCGGCGGAGGAGAAGGTGGAGGCAGCGGCGGAGGTGGTGGAGGCAGCGGCAGTGGTGGTGGAGGCAGCGGCAGCAGTGGTGGAGGTGGCGGCGGCGGTGGTGCTGGTCGAGGTGCAGCCGCGCAGCGTGGAGGCTTTGGTGGTAGCCAGCGCCAGCAGCAGCCGCGTTCCCGTGAGACCCCGTCGGTCCAGCAGCTTCGTGAGTGGTACGCTGGGCGTGGGAGGTCTGGGGGTGCTGGTCCCTGCACTTACGTTCTTCGCACCGGCAGCCGTCGTGGGGAGACGTGTGGTCTGTCACACACTGCGCAGCGCTGCTTCGGTCGCCTGAGTGAGGCCTGGCGCGTTCCTGACGCTGTTGAGCTCCCCCGCTGGGGTGATCTGCTTAAGCAGAATGTGGCTATCTGTGACCTTGATTTCGATGCTATCCTTGCTGCCATGTATGCTTTGACTGATAGTGCTGAGGGTGACTGTTACCTGAGTGTCCCGCCCGACCCGGGCATTGAGGCTGCTGCTCTAGGTGCTAGTGCGTCTGCTGCTCCAGGTGCTGGTGAGTCTGCTGCTCCAGGTGCTGGTGAGTTTGCTCTCTCTGGTACTGCACCTACTGAGGCCTTGCACACTTTCACACTTGACTCTGGTGCTTCACGCTCTTTCTTTCGCGACACCACTTTACTCACGCCACTCAGTCGGCCTGTCGCAGTCTCCCTGGCTGACCCCTCTGGGGGTCCAGTCCTTGCGCACTCCTCCACGGTTCTACCGTGTCCTGCGGCCCCGTCGGGCTTGCTGTCGGGACTCCACCTCCCCTCGTTCTCTACGAACCTGGTGAGTGGAGCTGACCTCCAGGACGCGTGGGTTGACCAGTTCGCCCCTGGAGGTCAGCGTGTGACCCACTGCACTTGCTCTCGGACGGGACGCCACCTGGCCACGTTCACCCGTCGGCCAGGTTCGAGTCTGTACACACTGACTACTGCGTCTCCCCCAGTCTCTGCGTCTGGCCAGGTAGCCGCGTATAGTCAGGTGCTTGCTGCCGTGTCCAGGTCTAGTCTTGCGTCTGCCCCCTGCTCGTGTCGTCCTCTGTCGCTCGAGACTCTCCTTTGGCACAACCGCCTTGGTCACCCCACCCTGCCTCGTCTTCGAGGTATGGCCTCCCGTACCCTTGTCTCGGGTGTCCCCCGGTCCCTCCCTCCCCTTCCTCCGGGGCCTGCCCCTACATGTGTTCCCTGTGTCGAGGGCAGGCAGCGCGCTGCCCCTCACTCCTCCACGTTTCCTCCGACAGAGGCTCCCCTGCAGACTCTTCACATGGACGTGTGGGGCCCAGCCCGCGTCCGTGGACAGGGTCATGAGCGTTACTTCCCGCTGGTCGTTGACGACTACTCGCGTTACACCTCAGTCTTCCCCTTGCGCAGCAAGGGTGAGGTCAGTGAGGTGTTGATCGACTGGATCCGCGGTGCCCGTCGCCAGCTCAGCGAGAGTTTCGGCTCGGAACTTCCTGTTCTGCGTCTGCACTCAGACAGAGGTGGTGAGTTTTCCTCCGACCTCTTGAGGACCTTCTGTCGTGCGGAGGGCATCCGCCAGACGTTCACGCTTCCAGCCTCCCCACAGCAAAATGGGATTGCTGAGCGCCGCATTGGCATGGTCATGGACGTCGCTCGTACGTCCATGATCCATGTGGCTGCTCCCCATTTTCTGTGGCCGTTCGCGGTTCAGTACGCTGCGCATCAGATCAACCTTCAGCCTCGTGTCTCCTTGCCGGAGACCACACCTACTCTGCGGTGGACGGGGAAGGTTGGCGATGCGTCCGCGTTCCGTGTCTGGGGATCTCGAGCTTTTGTCCGCGATACTTCAGCAGACAAGCTGTCCTCCCGTGCCGTTCCCTGTGTCTTCCTTGGCTTCCCCCCTGACGCACCTGGGTGGCAGTTCGACCACCCCACCTCGCGTCGTGTTCTGTCCTCTCAGGACGTCACGTTTGACGAGTCGGTGTCTTACTACCGTCTCTTTCCCTACCGCGCTGCCTCTCTCCCCACCCCACCACTCTTCCTAGTACCAGGTACTCCTCTGGTAGACCCCCTCCCCCCTCAGGGTCCTGCCCCCTGAGGTGTGTCTCAGGTAGACCATGCCGATCCGGTCGAGGTAGCTGTCGACTCAGGTGCTACTAGGGGTGCTGAACATGCGGGTGCGGGGACTGGGGGTGCTGATCCTGAGCGTGTGGAGCCTGGGGATGCTGAGCCTGGGGGTGCTGCGTCTTGGGGTGCTGAGCCTGCGTGTGCTGAGTCTGGAGGTTCTCCGGGTGTCCCGTTGCGGCGGGAGCCCCTCTCTCCGCAGCGGCTTCGTGAGTGGTACGCTCGACGCTGTCGCCCTGCTCCTAGTGCTGCTGGTGCTGGAGCTGCTGGAGGTGCTGCTGGTGCTGGAGCTGCTGGAGCCGCTGGTCCTGGAGGTACACGTACAGGAGGTACTGGAGCTGCTGGGGCTGGTGGTGCTGCAGGCGTTGGCGCTGCAGGTACTGGTGCTTCTGGTGCTGGAGCTGCTGGAGGTGCTGCTGGTGCTGGAGCTACTGGAGGTGCTGCTGGAGCTGGTACTGCTGGTGGTGTTGCTGGTGCTGGAGCTTCTGAAGGAGCTGCTGGTGCTGGAGCTGCTGGAGCCGCTGGTCCTGGAGGTGCTTGTCCTGGAGGTACTGGAGCTGCTGGGGCTGGTGGTACTGCAGGCGTTGGAGCTGCAGGTACTGAGGCTGGTGGTGTTGCGGGAGTTGTTAATGGAGACCCTCGAGCTGAGGGTACTGGTGCTGTCTCTGGAGGCGCTGCGCGGCCGCGGCCGTACTACGTTCCGCTCCTTCAGCAGGTTCTTGGTCTACCGCCTTCTCCTGGTCCTACTCCTCCTTTACTGAGTCCACCGCTTGTCCAGTCACAGTCGCAGTTACAGCCGTCCTCTCCACGGCCTGGTCCTTCTCCTTACTCTGGACCGACTAGAGGTCTTACAGAGCGTCGTGGGCCTGAGTCTCTTTCTGTGTCGCCTGTGTCTCGTGCTGCGTCGCCTGTCCGCACTGCTCGCGCTGGTCGTGTTTTGCGTCCGCGTCCTCCTCCTGTCCCTGGCACTCACTCTATGACACTGCGTCCTTCCACTGCTCCACAGTGTGTCCCTCTGCCCTCTCCTCATGCGTCCTCTCTTCCTGACGTTCCGGACCCAGAGTCTGACTCCCTTCGTGTTGCTAGTCCTACTGTCACGCGCTTTCTGGCCACTGCTGTCACTGACCCTCTGTTTGAGTCCTCTGCTGCGTCTGCTCTTGTTGCTGAGCTTGTTGACTTTGCTGCAGCCTGTCGCCTAGACTACGCCACTAGTCTTGTTGCTGAGTCTGCGTCTGCGTCTGTCTGTCCTCCGTCCGTCGGGGGTGAGTGTGCTCTTGGCACGGACGTCCTTGAGGACAGAGAGGAGGAGTTTGAGTGCTTTGCCGCTGCTGTACCTCATCTCGTGTCCATGCTGCTTGCCCCTGAGGGAGACCCGGATGCACCAGACATCCCGACCCCGCGCTCTTACGCAGAGGTGATAGAGGGTCCCTACTTCTCTCAGTGGCAGGCAGCCATGGACGCCGAGATGGCTTCCTGGATGTCCACAGGCACCTACGTCGACGAGGTTCCCCCGCCTAGGGCGAACATCGTCAGTGGCATGTGGATCTTCCGGGTGAAGCGGCCTCCGGGTTCTCCGCCTGTCTTCAAGGCGCGTTACGTTGCACGTGGCTTCAGTCAGCGAAAGGGAGTTGACTTCTTCCAGACCTTCTCCCCTACCCCAAAGATGACCACTCTTAGGGTACTGCTGCACGTTGCCGCTCAGCGTGACTACGAGCTCCACTCGCTTGACTTCAGCACAGCCTTCCTACAGGGCAGCCTGCACGAGGAGATCTGGCTGCGCCGCCCACCTGGCTTCACTAGGTCGTTTCCTGCTGGTACCCAGTGGAGCCTCCGGCAGCCAGTCTATGGTCTCCGCCAGGCACCCCGTGAGTGGCACGACACACTGAGGACGACTCTTGCTGCTCTTGGTTTTGCTCCTTCCACTACTGACCCTTCTCTGTTTTAACGCACTGACACCACTCTGCTGCCGTTCTACGTTCTCGTGTACGTAGACGACCTCGTCTTTGCTACTGCTGACACTGAGGCACTCGCCCACGTGAAGTCCGAACTGCAGAAGAGACACACTTGCACAGACCTGGGTGAGCTGACAAGCTATCTTGGCTTGCGGATCACCCGGGACAGAGCACAGCGCACCATTACCTTGACTCAGTCACACATGGTGCAGCAGGTCCTTCAGCGCTTCGGCTTCACGTACTCCTCGCCACAGCCCACTCCTCTGCCTACCGGTCACTCGCTCTCAGCTCCACCTTCGGACGAGTACGTAGAGCCGAGTGGCCCGTATCCAGAGCTTGTGGGCTGCCTCATGTACATGATTACTTGCACACGACCTGACCTCGCATACCCTCTTAGCCTTCTGGCTCGCTACGTGGCTCCCGGTAGGCACCGAAAGGTGCACTGGGATGCTGCGAAGAGGGTGTTGCGATACTTGTGCAGTACATCGGGCATGGGGCTCGTGCTTGGAGGACGGTCTCGAGTTGTCCTCACTGGTCACGCTGACGCCTCCTGGGTTGACGACTTGGCTACGCAGCGGTCGTCATAGGGTTACACCTTCAGTCTTGGCTCCGGTTCTGTCTCTTGGCGGTCTACTCGCTCTTCTTCTGTTCTCAGCTCCAGTTGTGAGGCTGAGATCTACGCGGGGGCCATGGCTGCACAGGAGTTACGCTGGCTCACCTACCTGCTGACCGACTTGGGAGAGGCGCCTCGTTCTCCTTCACTTCTGTACGTCGACAACAAGGCCATGTTGGCCTTGTGTCAGGAGCACAGACTGGAGCACAGAACGAAGCACATTGCTCTGCGCTACTTCCTTGCTCGAGAGTTGTAGCAGCGTGGCCAGCTTCGTCTTGCTTACGTGGCCTCACAGGCCAACACTGCTGATGTTTTCACCAAAGCATTTCAGCCTTGTGATCATCAGCGTTTCTGTACTGTTTTAGGCCTTGTACCTACTGTGCCTCACTTGCTTACTTCTTGACTCTGCTTGTACTGTACTCTATATAAATAAACCTGCATGCTTACACTTGCTAGGTTGTGTTCTTTGTATTGTTTGTTCTCCTTTATATAACTCCGCATGTGAACTGGCCTTGTGGCCATTTGCTTGTGCTCAGACTGCGTGGTGACTTTGTGATCCACCCTGGGCTTGCTTTGCCTTTCTTGATTGGTCTTGTGACCTCTTGTTCTCCCCCACTTTGCCTATGGGGGTGTGTCAAACTTATATATGTTATAGTCTGTTTAGGCTGTAGTGGGGTAGTTCTTAGAGGGTACAACACTTTTGGGTTTGCTACTTGTACCCACCTGCTTTCTAGTTCATTCATTCCGTTCCTGATTCTGATACCTTAGCCTTCCCTCTCTGATCCATATGTGTCTCGTCACTTGCAAGAATGAGTGCGGCCACCACACCCTCCAGGTTGACTTCTCGTATTTTCTCTTGGAGTTTCTCCCACCACATCGCCGTTTCGGGAGTAGAATACACCCGCTTATCCCCATCCATAACGACACGTGACTCCATGCTCATCTTTGATGCCAAATTCGGGTGTTTCAGCAGGTCCTGCAACGCAACAAGGCCATCACAATACCAATACTCGACTCAGGCCTTGTTTCTGTTAGGGACTAAGGACGGAGTCTATGAAGATTGGGGGCCGAAATATCTCAAAATCGTTGGACTATATTTCTGGACAGAATTGTCGACTTCACAAGAAACGCCGTTGATAGAAAACGCACAGTTAGAATTCTCTCAAACTCGAGTATATTGTAGCCCTCAACTGTGGCTATCTTTCCCAATTCCAATCATATCAAAACATGGAGTATAACTCGAGTTATGAACTTCGGCGCACTAGAGGGTATGCTGCCATAGAAACTTAACTCAATCACAATTTACTAACTAGTTCACACAAGAAATTTAGAGTAGCAATTAAACCAGGTGGGAGGGATGAGGAGGACGAGAGGGAAGGTCCCAAGAGAGTCCCTAACCAAGGAAACCCCATACCACACAATTCCCCCCTCCATAGGTACCCCAACTTTGACATTTGTCACTTTCCCAACTCATGCCATCCACCTCACCCAACTTGGCCACACTTGCCAACCTGGTTTGGCTTCTCCCAACCACTTGGCATCATCTACAGTGATGGTGAGGAATTTCCCAACCCCCAAAAGTCTGTACCCCATATTGATTCAACCCGCAAATTCCCATAGTCACTTCATCACAATAAAAAAACTTCGAACGATCATATCTTTCTTGTTCTTGCTTCGATCGCGATGATTCTTGGTTCTTCGGAAAGCTCTTGAGCAGAGAAGTCACTTCAGATATCTGCCCAAGCCAAATAATATTCACACACACACTCAAAAATTCCAAACCACACCAAACACAGTTTCTTGCACACACCACGCATGCAACGAACGAACATATGATGGGAGGTAGACAGACGTGAATGCAAATGATATCATCACATAACAAACTCCCCCTCTGGCTGCCTACCATCATCCCACATGCCATAGCTCAAGCATGCACCCTCAATGTACACTCATTCCAGCAAGCTTCATCCCCTTCCAATGCTCATTTTCAGCCAGGCGCTTGGTCAGAATGTCTGCCGCCTGCTGCTGGGTCTTCACCATCTCCAACCGCACTTCCTTGTCCAGGAGTCTCCTCACCCAGTGCCACTTGGGCCTGATATGCTTTGTCAGCCCATGAAGACATGCATTCTTGGCCAGCTTCACAGCTCACTCATTGTCACAGAACATCATAGTCGGTGTTGGTGCAACCCTACGGTTTGCATTTGGCTTGTTGTCCGTGTGCGTGCATGCGTGTGTGCATAGAATGGTATGAGGGCATGAGATAATATATATTTCATGCTTACAATATTGTGTGAATGATGAGGCATGATTTTGAATGTGTGTGTCGAGTCAATAGCGACTTATCGCTAGTCGCGTGTCACGTCGTTGTTTGCGTGTCGTGTGCGGTTTTCTATTTTGTCGTGTGTGGAACGTTCGGCGTGTCACAGGTGTGCGCAGAAGAATTCCAAGAACTCAAGGAAGAATTTATCTTGAAGAACCAGAGCCTTGGTTTCAAGATTCAAGTGATTTCGAAGCTCTCCAAAAGGGTAAACTTTAAGATAGTGAGAATAGTTGCATTACTTTGTGTAGTGTAACATTTCTCTTGGTGTAGGCCCTTGTGGAGGGTAGTTTCGAGATCCTTCGTGGTTGGGGACAGTGTGGCACTGTTCCACATCATTGTACCTCGGCTCTTGGGGTTTGTAGGAGCTGGGAGTCATTCCCAACTCGTAACTCTTCCTAATTTGTGTTCTAAGTCTACAGTGGCTGCCATAGTGCCGTTCATTCAAACCAACGTTGCGTCGTCAATACTTAATGCAATCGTGCAATCTAAATTTCCAAGTGTAGGCGACGTCAAGACGCTCCAGATATAATTTGAATGAAGTCATTTGCAGCTGTGACCAGAACGCTATCAACGTTTGAAGCCGCTGTGCAGAAATCCGTCTGTGCTCTCTATCTTTCGTTTTAGGCACATTCAAGCCTATTATGACTATAACAGTCGGCTCCCTCTGACAAGCACCAATCTCCTCCAATAAACGCCTTAGCCACACCACCTCTTTCACCCCATGATGAAGGGCCATGTACTCGGTCTCACACGAGGACAGCCCCACCTCGTTCTGCTTCTTGCTGCGCCAGCTCATTGCACCACCTCCAAACGGGCACACATAGCCTCCAATGCTGGTGCCATCCGCCTTCACAGAGTTGAAGCTAGCGTCGGTGTAGCAAGTCAAGAGCATCTCCCCCTTGCCCAAATCAGCAGCACCCCATTGCTGCCTTTGCCTCACAGCACTGTACTCAAAGCCCACTGATGCTGTAGCACTCACATAGCGGACCATCTTTTGGCCGCTTCCAGCTGTTCATGACTGCGGCGTGAAACCACATTGGCAAGCCTGGATGTAGCAAAGGTAATGTCAGGCCGCGTGTGGTTAGCCGCATAGTTGAGTGCCCCCACCAAGGAATGAAACAGCTTCCTGTCACTCTCACCCACCACCTCCTCATCAGCACAGGGCTCCACTGTGAACCCCGAAGGTAGTGGGGTGGCTGGCTTTCCTCCATCTTGCAGCCCATACTTCTCAGGCAGCCCCTCACAGTACTTCCTTTGGTGCAACCGCAACACTCCCTTGTCAAGGTCCCTCTCCACATGCATCCCAAGGTAATACTTGACATCTCCCATCTTCGAGCACTTGAACTGCATCTCCAGCATCTCCTCCATACGCTCAATCATTACAGACGACTCAGAGAAGAGAAGGATGTCATCCACATACACCAGGAGCATGAGAAACTGCTCCTTCTCTTGCAGCAGGAACAAGCTGTGATCACACTCGCTCTTCTTGAAACCCCCAGCCAGCAGTGTCTCCTCCAGCTTGTGGTACCATGCGCGAGGAGCCTGCTTCAGGCCATAGATGGCCTTCTTGAGCCTGCACAACCTGCCGCTCCCATCATCCAACCCTTAGGCTGCAGCATGTACAGCTCCTCTAGGATGATCCCATTGAGGAAAGCAGTTGTGATGTCCATCTGCTTGATCCTCCATCCACGGTTTGCAGCCATTCCCAACATCACCCTTAGTGTAGTCCCTTTCCCCACAAGAGCAAACATCTCGTCAAAGTCCTTCCCCTTTGTCTGCTGGAACCCCTTAGCCACAAGCCTTGACTTGTAGCGGGTCAGCTCCCCATCAGGTCCGTACTTGTGCCTGAAGATCAGCTTGGAAGAAATGGCCTTCTTCCCAGGAGGCAGCTCACACAGCTCCCACGTTTCATTCTCCAGCAGAGAGTCATACTCCTCCTTCACACTCTGCTTCCACTTGTCAGCATCGGGCCCACTCAAGGCCTCAGCTAGCGTCTTGGGCTCAGGGACAGCTTCCCAGTAGCAGTGTGCTATCTCATCCTCATCAGACTGCTCAGCCACACGCCCAGCCCGTATCACCTTTGGCTTTCCAAAGCTAGGAAAGGTCAGCCTGTTAGGAGGGCGCACATCCCTCCTAGGATGTTCTGGCGGACGTTGGGTACGTGGTGGAGCATCTTGCTGCTGCTCCTGCTGCTGCTGCTCCTCCACCTCAGGTTCTCCCCCATCCTCAGTCACCCCAGAGGTCTCCTCCTCTGAGACAGTGACCTGTACTTGCCTCGAAGGCCGCTGCACCTCATCATCCTCAATGATCAGCGGTGTAGTAGGAAGCTTCTGCTGCTGCTGCTTCCACTCCTTGTAGTACAAGGATTCAAGGAACTTCACATCCCTTGATACAGTCAGCTGCTGGCTGGTCAAGTCCCATATCAACCAGCCCTTGTGATCCTTAGCAAGCCCCAAGTGTACTCCCCATCTCCCAGAAGCCTCCAACTTTCCCCTCTTCTCCTTAGGCACATGAAACACCACCATGCAGCCGTAGGCTCTCAGCATATTGACTGCTGGTGCACTCCCATACCACTTGGTGTAGGGGACCCACTGCTTGTCCCCACAGTCGCCAACACCTTGTACTTCACAAGGGCGACCTGCCGCAGTGCAGTCACCCAAAACGGATCCGGCAGCCCTGCACGCCCAAGGAGAGTGCAAGCACCTTCCTGCAGGGTCCGGTTGAAGCGCTCAGCCACGCCGTTCTGCTGAGGGTTGTAGGGCACCGTGAGCTGATGCTGGATCCCCTTCTTCTTCAGCACTGCCTCAAAATCAGCGCCAATGAATTCTCCCCCGTTGTCAGTGCGGATCACCTTCACCTTGTGTCTGCTCTCCCTTTGAGCTCTTGGCATCCACTCCTTAAGAACTTCCCCCTTAGTCTTGAGAGGGTACACCCACACCGCACGTGTGTGGTCATCCACAATGGTTAAGAAGTAGCGGCTGCCCGAGAGAGAAGGGGCCCTCGTAGGGCCCACCACATCCATGTGCACAAGCGCGAGCGGGGCCTTGGCTGGTCCTGTACTGCTGCTGAAGGGAAACTTGGTGAATTAAGTAACGAGGCATGTAGGGCAGCTCCCAATCTCCTTTGCTGCCTCCTTCACCTCCAACCCCTTCAAGCTCCCATCCTTCACTAACTTCTGCAGCATAGGAAAATTCACATGACATAGCCTCTCGTGCGACGTCTCCCAATCAGCCTCACCACTCCCAGATGAAGCATTTGCCCATGCAGTTGTCGCATCCACACCAGCAAGCACCTCACCATGTGGCTGCTGTGTCTGCTGCACCTTCTTGACTGCATCCAGGGCCCCATCAGTTGGCGCAGTCTCCTCTCCTCCCGTAGTTGCTTTAGCCGTTGCTGCAGCCGCTGCCGTTGCTGGTGGTTTCCCATTCCAAGGGATGATGGGCAGCTGCCACAGATCCTTGATGCAGCTGTTCTTCTCCTCCAGATCCCACAACAACAGCTTCCCAAGCTTTGCACGGCAGCTGGTTGGGCCGAATGTCACTTTGGGCTTGCTCTTCTGCAGCCGGCGCACAGAAAGAAGGTTAGCGGACAAACCTTCAACCAACAGCACATTCCCCAGCCCCACAAGCCCCCCATTGGCTCCCATTAGCTTGGCATTCCCAACACCAATCACAGGGAGCAAAGCGCCTAAAGAGGCAGCCACAAACGTAATATTTCCAAGGGGCTTTACCTTGTCAAGCAAATCTGCGCTTGGGGTCATGTGACTTGTGCAACCTGAATCTATCACCCAGTGAGTGAGGGGGTGCATCACAACCTTCCCAACTGAGCCCACATCACCCTCACTCCCTTTCACATCCTCAACCATGAGGAACATCCCAAGGATGGCTTTACCTTGTGCACCTGAACCTTGTGCAAGTGAACCTTGCACAGCGCCACCTCGTGCAGGTTCACTACTTGGCGGCTTCATGCCTGGAGGCTCCCATCCCTCAAGCCGGCTAAAACACTTGAACCATGGGTGTCCAGCCTTCTTGCAGTACCAGCAGGCACCCTCCATTCGAGTGCTCCCCCTGCCACCAAAGCTCCCATGCCCCTCGTTGTAGTCACCTCGGCCTCTCCCTCTGCCAAAGCCTCTCCCACGGCCTCGGCCTCTCCCTCCCCCTCTTCCTCTACTGCCTCCTGCAGCTCCATACCCCTCAGCAGTTTTGTTGGCAGCACCACCGCCCGTGTGGCGCCTGCGGAAGTCCTCCTGCAGAATCTGCTGTCGTAGCCACTCAGGTGTCCACTGGTCCTGCTGAGTGTTGAGGGTGGGGATGAGGTTGTCCCACGAGTTGTCGAGCACCGAGATGATCTTGGTGCACTGCTGCATCTGCGACACATTGCTGCCCGCCGCTGCCATCCTCGCATAGGTGTCCTTGATCTTGTCAAGGACCGGCTTCACATCATCGCCCGGTCGCATGGAGAGGGCAGCCAGCTCCTTCTCCAACACAATCACCATCGGCAGCATGTTGGGCTGAATCACATCGCGCAGTAGCTTCCATGCCTTTGGTCCGGAATCATCCAACTCCACCAAATCCTTGATGTGTTGGAACATATCGTTGTTGACCAATTGAAGGATTAAGTCGTACAGCACCGCGCTCTTCTTAATCCACCGATCACGGGCGTCTCCTTCCTCTGGTATCTTCTCTTCTCCCATCACAAGTTTCAGCAGCTTGTAGCGCTTAAACCCACTCCGCATCCGCCGCTCCATTCCTCATAGTTGGAGCCATCCAATGCCTCGATCTTGGATGGTGGTGGCTCATTCCTCTTCTCAGCTGCATCTCCACTCCCTTGACTCATTTCCTCTGCTCCCAATCACAGGTTTAAGCCCCCCCCTTGCTGTCCACACCGAAGTCCCACAATAGTTTCACAAGTGTCGGCGCCAACGAAATTTCGGCAGAGTTTCCCCTTAGCGGAAGTCACATGCAACCTCCAGAACTCCACTTAGGCACGCCCACAGGCCATGGTGGGTCTAGGAGGGTATTCACACCTCAGTAGACTCTTTACAAAGTCCTTAATCAGATCTGATACCACTTGTTAGAGACTAAGGACGGAGTCTATGAAGATTGGGGGCCGAAATATCTCAAAATCGTTGGACTATATTTCTGGACAGAATTGTCGACTTCACAAGAAACGCCATCGACGAAAAACGCACAGTTAGAATTCTCTCAAACTCGAGTACATTGTAGCCCTCAACTGTGGCTATCGTTTCCAATTCCAATCGTATCCAAACATGGAGTATAACTCGAGTTTTGAACTTCGGCGCACTAGAGGGTATGCTGCCATAGAAACTTAACTCAAACACAATTTACTCATAAGTTCACACAAGAAAGTTAGATTAGCAATTAAACCAGGTAGGAGGGGATGAGGAGGACGAGAGGGAAGGTCCCAAGAGAGTCCCCAACCAAGGAAACCCCATACCACACAATTCCCCCCTCCATAGGTACCCCAACTTTGACATTTGTCACTTTCCCAACTCATGCCATCCACCTCACCCAACTTGGCCACACTTGCCAACCTGGTTTGGCTTCTCCCAACCACTTGGCATCATCTACAGTGATGGTGACGAATTTTCCAACCCCCAAAAGTCTGTACCCCATATTGATTCAACCCGCAAATTCCCATAGTCACTGCATCACAATCAAAAAACTTCGAACGATCATATCTTTCTTGTTCATGCTTCGATCGCGTGCATTCCATAGGTCGAGAAAAATCTGGAACATGTTGAGGCGATGTTGTGGGAGGGACAAAACTCGAAGCGACTGCGTTGGGAATGGGATTGGGGGCCAGGGGTTGGTGGCGGGGCCGCTTGTGCAAGCTATGGTTGCTTAAGAAGTAGGGTTGATGTGAAATGGCAATATTGGCAAGGCAGGTTGAACCGCGAATGTGACTCTCCATGCCAGCCCGGGTAAAAAAGGAGAATCGCTTGCAGTTGGGGCAGAGGTAGTTCATCTGACATTTGGGGGAGAGAGTGCAGAGATACACTCTACAACGGTAGTGAGCTAGACTACGGGGGTTGGCACGAACTACTATGAGTGATCGTAGCTTTCCCTAGTTCCTTAGTGCTTGAACAATCACGGGAGAAATCGGCAAGAGTTTCCACTAGCAAAGTTAGCCTGGTTGATTGACAGCACAGCATGGTCGACCGCCTACCAGAGTTGCGTAGAGGAGCCGCGCCAGCACTGCAGAGAGGCGACCTGCCAACACAGCAGGTCGACGGTGTGCCAACGCTGCAGCAAAGCGGCTGTCCAGCATTGCCCCGTAGAAGACAGCAGTGTGCTCGCTCGTAGGTGCACGCAGACGATTGGCCCGACTTGCACCGTTATGCATTCGTCGGCTGTCGGATGCGCCTGACGAGCCACATCGACTTCGGGATACCAACCCGAAGTCGCCTTCGCCATCGCGACCTCGAGGCATACTCCCGTACATCCGACCAAGTCGTCGGCGTTGCCCGAGCGAGGGCGGGGCCAACACTCCATTCCCGTTAACAGAGAGATGGGGTAGAGAGGGCGAGGATTGGGCCAAGAGAAAGCGGATCTTGGGCAGAGAAAGCGAGGAATGGGCAGAGAGAAAGCGAATGGGGCAAAGAGAGAATGCAGATTGGTGCACTGAAAATGCAGATGGGGCATAGAGAAAGGGGTTTCAGCGAAGAGCAAGCGGGTTGGAATACCTTGACAAATCTGGCGTGTACTGGACTGTCACAAGGGATGACGCCAAGTGCGGTGTTGGAACAGTCGCCACCCTGCATGATCAACCGACAAGATAAAAGGAGAGAGAGCGCAAGGGTAAGACAATGAGAGTGAGAAAGAGCACAAGGTGCAGATCAATTTAGAGAGAGAGCACAAGGTGCAGATCAATTTAGAGAGAGAGCACATGGTGCAGATCAAGTTAGAGAGAGAGCGCATGGTGCAGATCAAGTTAGAGAGAGAGCACATGGTGCAGATCAAGTTAAAGAGAGAGAGCACAGGGAGAAACGGAGGCTGAGAGAGGTCGAGAGTCCAAGGGAGGGGGACACAGAGAGAGAGAGAGAGAGAGAGAGAGAGAGAGAGAGAGAGAGAGAGAGGCACCTAGGCCTCTCCCCTTAGCCTCTCATCCCTGGTTCCTTAGTATAAAAGCCCTAGCAGCTAGCCTAGTTCCTCATTGTTCGGTTTTTCTTTCTCCTAACCGAGCGGCAGAGAGCGAGAGAGAGAGAGAGAGAGAGAGGCACCTAGGCCTCTCCCCTTAGCCTCTCTTCCCTGGTTCCTTAGTATAAAGGCCCTAGCAGCCAGCCTACTTCCTCATTGTTCGGTTTTTCTTTCTCCTAACCAAGCGGCTCGCGCCGGCCGCCGTCTCGGACGGCAAGGAAAACAACGTGGGAGTTCCTATATCGGAAGCATACATGCAATGACGAAGCCGACAACATCCTAGGGCAAGCATGGAGGAACCCTCGGCGGATACTACATCCGATCCGCCTGCAGGGCATGGAGAATTCCCTGCATCGTCCGCCACACCTCACGGACCACCAGTGTACTTGTGCTGATCGCTGAGGCTCCAGAGCCAGCGCGCAAGTACCTCCTCAGGCCACGGACCGCAGCATCCAGTTGCGACACAGCCCCAACCCCTCCCTGCGCGGGCGCGGCCAGCACGGGTGCCAGGAGGAGGGCGAGCTGGTCAGCCGCGTCCAGGCAATCATCACGAGGCCCATCCTGCAAAGACTCTGCGGGAAGGGAGGGAAGAGACGCATGAGCCAGCACCTGCACCAACAGGATCACGCGAAGACTCTCCGACAACCACCATAGCTGCCCAAGCGTTGCCTCTGGAACATGGACATACGGGGGAAGGAGTCCCTCCGCCAGATACGGGAGCGCCTCATCCACAGCAGAGGGATCAGGGTCTACAGCAACAAGGGGAGGATACTGCGCCCTCACCACTCCTCCTCCCGTGCTTACAAATTCCATTCCCGCCACGGGCGGAACCCGGGGAAGCCGGAGGCGAGCGCTTGCAGCATTTCCAGGAGAAGCAGAGGTCGGGGCACCCGGCGTAGCAGGAAGAAGTTCAGCTGCCACAGGGGCAACCACAGGAGGAACACCACGATGGGGATCCGCGGGCGACGGTGTCGCTCGCAGCGAACTGCTCTGACTCGCTGAGCCAGTACGACCGTCGCGAATCGCCGCGGTCACGATATGCCGCACGTCTGCAATCGACGCTGGCGCATCATCGCCTCTCCAGCCACCCCCGTAACCGCGACCCCCCCCTCCAACCACCACGCCCCCCGCGATGCGCAGGCCACCCCGCCTGCGGTTGGCGGCGCCGAGGAGAATCCCGCCGGCGCCGAATTGTCTCTCTCTCATTGCGTGGGGAGGGCGAGTGCGGACGAGAGGGTCGGCGGGCAGGAGATTGCGGGCGACGCTGCGGATCAGATAACACCTGTCCGGTCAGGGGCGGGGCGGGCGGCGCCCTTGTCGGAGGAACGGGAGCGCCAGCGACCGTCCCCGGGGGCTGGACGTCAGTGGTGGCGCACACCGCCGGCTTCGGCGTCACCGCGTCCGCGACAACCGCCAGCGCAACGCCAGCAGGCGGAGCGGACGGTGCGGCAGCGGGAGGGCCCGCAGCCGAATCCGGAACATCGGCCGTCACAGCAGGTAGAGCAGCGGGAGCAGCGGGAGGTGACACCGACGGCGCACGAGCCTGCTGGTCGGCCTGAGCAGACGGAGGCGCCACGACCACTTGAAGCCCGGGTTCGGGGAGATGAAGGATTTCAGCATCTGCTTTCGCGGTCATCGGAGCAGGCGGCAGCGGGGGTTTCGTCGCCGTGGTCTCCGTTCCGCGCTCAGACGGGGGTCTTTCGGGCACAGTTGACGCAACGGCAGCGCACACTGGCGAACACTCGGGCGCTCCAGCAATCACCATCTCGGGGTCGTGGAGGGCGCGGTAGGGGGCGAGTGACGGCTAGCAGGGTTGGCGGCGGACCTGAGAATGGGTTTCAGGCGGCCGGGCGACGGGCTTTAACGGATCTAGAGGTAGCTAATCCGGAGGCAGCTAATGATCTGGACGAGATAGCAGATCCTACTTATAGGGAGGAACAACTCCCGCTGAGCGAGAGTGACGGGGAGGATAACTTAGCGCCTGGAGTGACTAGGCCTGGGGAGCAGAGAAGGGCAGTGGACGAGCTGGGGGCCGCAGGAGGTCGTGCCGATACGGTGCGTACGACTAGACTCCCAACCACAATGCGAAATGAGGAACCAAGCCGTAATCGCGGTAATCGAGCCGTGCGAAGTGACCCGGCAGTGCCAAACCTGCCACAAATTTCCCGCTACTTTTCGCCAGATGACTTGGCAAAGCGAAGTGATTTATTTGCAGCGGTCGCAAACTGGGACATCACGGCACTTCGCGACAGTCATCAGCCATCCCTGTCACGGCGATTACCGCCCAACCTGTGTCAGTTATTCTCGCTCGCGTTACTCACCCCACTCCTCCACCTCTCGCGAAATCCGGACTCAGTCGCAGGTTGGCGACTCCTGCTTTTTCTACCACAACTCACGCTTCGTCAAACATCGCCCAGGCGACCCAACTGGTCCACGGTCAAGGCTCGGCTCAGGTCCTTCCAGCGTGGCGAATGGGAGCAGTTGTACGCTGACGCCACCAAGGCAGTCAAAACCCCACCGCCGCCACGCCACCAACCAGATGACGCAGGCACTGTCAGTAGGGCTGAGGGGCTGGCAAAACGCGGGAGTTTGCGACGAGCCGTGCTGGCACTCGAGTCAACGCCGGTCTGCACACCCTGCCCGGCCATCCTAGATGAACTCCGCAAGAAACACCCACCCGCCAACAACGTGGAGCTGACATGGCCGCCCGCGTCAACTCCGAACCTCGCCATCACCCACGTTGACTTCGTCAAACTCCTGAGCCGATGCGAAAATGGCGTAGGGGCGGGGCCATCAGGAACGACATTTGAACACCTCCGCGACGCATCGATAACCAATGCAACGGTCTGCACCCACCTTCACGCCTTGGTCAACACATTGCTGGCTGGAAATCTACCCGGACCAGTGGCGGACCTACTGACAGCTTCACGCCTCATCGCCCTTTCCAAACCTGGGGGTGGCGCCCGACCAATCGCAATTGGCGAATGTCTAACTCGCCTCGCAGCAAAAGCGGCATTGACTGTCATGGGGGAGTCTGCAGGTGACCACTTTTTGCCACTATAGTACGGGGTGGCAGTGCCAGGTGGTGCCGAAGCAATCATTCACGCCGCCCGTTCCTTCACTGACTCGCGACCCCAATGCCTGGTACTACAGACCGACATTGCGAATGCTTTCAACAGCATTTCGCGACAGGCAATTATCGACGCGATCCAGGACAACAACCTCTCGCCCCTACTCCCATTGGTCAAACTCACATACGGTAACCCGTCGCACCTGCTCCTGGACGCAAATTTCGACAGCCCCCCACTGAGTAGCGAACGAGGTGTCCGACAGGGCGACCCACTTGGCCCGCTTCTTTTTGCAGCCGGAATACACCGTGCACTACGCGAGACCGCCGTTGCACACCCGGAAGTTCTCTGCTTGGCGTACGCAGACGACGTGACGTTCATGGGGGAACAGGAGAACACTGTAGCCGCCTTCACCTTCTTCACCAACAAACTGGCGCACCTGGGCCTGGCTCATAACCCGGAGAAATGCGCAGCTTGGAGCTCGGCCACCGTCGTGACTACCTAGCTACCACCCGGGGTCCCACTTTCCAAGGAAGGGGTGCGCCTCCTCGGTAGTTACCTGGGCCCCGCCACCGGCGCCGCCAATTTCCTAGCGGGGCAACTGGAGGAGATGGCGAAGCCGTTACCACTCCTCGAACGAGCCGACCCCCAAGTTGCCTCACTGCTGCTAACCCGCTGCATCTCCAGGCGTGTAGCCTACCTCACTAGAACGACCCCACTCAACCTCCTTTCCCGCAATACGTGGTCTCAATGGGGCAGAGACCTGTTAGCCACGCTGCTCACCTCATGCGGCATCCGGGTCCCCTCGTGCAGTACGGAGCACTCAAGGGTTTGGGCACAGGCGTCGCTCCCTCCGTCTCTATGTGGGATCGGTATTGCGGATCCCTTAGTAGAAGGTGTGCACGGCTTCTTGGCGAGCTTCACCCAGGCGGCGCTTTTCCTCACATCCCTCACACTAGCGCCGGATAGTGCCCTGGCACAAGTCCGGAACCACATGCTACTGCCCCAGGACGTCACCTCGCCACTACACACCTGGCTCACTGAGTGCGAACTGGCTCTGCCAACTGACGCACGTGAACTGCTGGAAAAGGAGAGACTGGCGCGGTCGGATCTGAGGCTCCAGCAAGAGCTTTCTTTGAGAGTCCAGGGGAGCAGGTACGCCATCCAAGTCCAGGAGAGTAGGCGCATGAGGCCGAACCCGCTATCCGGCCACACCCAATGGATGTTCTCACTGACCGGGTACGGCACAGGAGATTGGCTGACCACCATCCCCATCGCAGCCAATCGGCGCATTGGACCCGTACACTTCGCTAACGCTGTTCGCTTCCGGCTCGGCCTCCCATTCTCTACGCCGGCAAACTGCGACTGCACGGACCAAACAGCCATCCCCGACCCATGTCTACCAAACCACCTCTTCCGCTGCGGCACGGGCAAGCACCGCATTAACACCCACAATGAACTCCGGGACGCATGCATCAGCATGGCCCAAGATGCGGGGTTCATTGTCCACAGCGAGTCCGCAGCCTTCTGCCCGATCGAGGAACAAACGGCAGACTTCACCATGAGTGACCGTAGCAGCGGGGCGGTCTGGGTGTGCGATGTTACAATCACAGATCCCATCAGCACTAGGGATCCCGAGGCAACGAAAGGCAGGGGATGGGCGGCCCGGGAGCAGGCCGACAAGAAGATCAAGCACTACGCTAACCGACTAGAGACCGTGGAGTTCTTCCCCTTGGCTGTAGAAACCTACGGATACCCGTGTGCTGAAGTTCCGGTCTTCCTCAAGCTACTAGCGGACACGGCGGCTCGGCGATACTTCAACGCCGACTCAAAATCCTTCCAAGCCGCCAAATTCCTGCACCAGTTCCGACAGAGGTGGTCGGTTGCATTGTAGAGGGCCCAATCGGTTGGTTACCTGCTGAAGTCGAGCGAGGCGGCGGCTGCTGAGAACCCACCTGTGGGAGGGATTGGGGCAGAGTTGTATCTGGGAGACTGCTTTGCAGTAATTGAGCCCCTACTAGAGATCTAGGGGATAGTGCTAGTGTGATAGACTTGATGTTTGCATTTCAGTACTTGCTTTACCTTGCATGTTTGTACCCTCCTGGTTTATTAATACACGGACCATTAGAGAGAGAGAGCAGGGGGAGAGAGAGAGAGAGAGAGAGAGAGAGAGAGAGAGAGAGAGAGAGAGAGAGAGAGCAAGGGTGGCGGAGAGATAGAGAGAGAGAGCAAGGGAGGGAGATAGAGAGAGAGAGCAAGGGAGGGAGATAGATAGAGAGAGAGAGAGAGAGAGAGAGAGAGAGAGAGAGAGAGAGCAAGGGAGGGAGATAGAGAGAGAGAAAGAAAGGGAGGCGGAGAGAGAGAGAGTGAGCAAGAGAGCCAGAGAGATAGAGAGGGAGCAAGGGTGGCGGAGAGATAGAGAGAGAGAGCAAGGGAGGGAGATAGAGAGAGAGATCAAGGGAGGGAGATAGAGAGAGAGAGTGAGAGAGATCAAGGGAGGGAGAGAGAGAGAGAGAGAGCAAGGGAGGCGGAGAGAAAGAGGGCAAGGGAGGGAGAGAGAGAGAGAGATAATGCGGCAGAGCGAGAGAGAGAATGCGGCAGAGCGAGAGAGATAATGCGGCAACGAGAGAGAGAAAGCAAATGCGGCAGCAAGAATGAGAATGCGGCAGCAAGCGATATGGAGAGAATGCGGCAGAGCGAGAGAGAGAATGCGGCAGAGCGAGAGAGATAATGCGGCAGAGCGAGAGAGTGAGAATGCGGCAGAGCGAGATAGAGAGAATGTGGCAGAGAGAGAGAGAGAATGCGGCAGAGCGAGAGAGAGAATGCGGCAGAGCGAGATAGAGAGAATGCGGCAGAGCGAGAGAGAGAATGCGGCAGAGCGAGAGAGAGAGAATGTGGCTGCGAGAGAGAGAATGCGGCAGAGCGAGAGAGAGAATGCGGCAGAGCGAGAGAGAGAGAATGCGGCAATGAGAGAGAGAAATAGAATGCGGCAGCGAGAATGAGAATGCGGCAGCGAGCGAGATGGAGAGAATGCGGCAGAGCGAGAGAGAGAATGCGGCAGAGCGAGAGAGATAATGTGGCAAGGAGATAGAGAAAGAGATTGCGGGGGAGAGAGAATGCGGGGGAAAGAGAATCCAACGGAGGCGGAGAGAGAGAGAGAGACTGCAGCAGAGGCGGAGAGAGAGAGAGCAAGGGTTTGGACAGAGAGAGAGACCGACCGAGGGGGAGATGGAGAGGAAGCAACGGTGGGCGAGAGAGAGCGTTTGGGAGCGGCCTGGATCGAGAGAGTGAGTGGTAGATGGTGAGAGAGATGCAAAGATAGAGAACCGAGACGTGCGAGCGAGAGAGAGAGAGAGAGAGAGAGAGAGAGAGAGAGAGAGAGAGAGAGAGAGAGGTGAAGAAAATACATGCTACGTCGTTATCCTACGTTCGTTCGCTACGTTGCTATGTCTAACGCGGATTTGCTTATGCATTTGCCGGTGTATTCAACGAAATATTCACACGGCGTGCGCACTATGAGGAGCGGTAGAATCGTGAAATGGAGAGAGGTAATGGCGGCCAGGGAGCTTACCTTGTCGCAGCTTATCGAGTTGCGGCCCGTGTCGCTGCTGAGCCGCTTTCGCAAATGTCTCAGTCTTTTGCGGGGTCGCTTCTGGAATTGCTCTCCTGCAATTCGCCAGAAAATCGGATATTAGCAGCTTATGGCGTTCTTCTGGCCTTATCGTCGCATGCAGCGGCGAAGCAGTGACACCGCTTGGCGCTAAATCGCTGCTGCCCACACGACGAGTTAGGGTATTTTCGACGCACCGCGGGACACGGCTACTAAGGCAACGATGCGGTTGCTACTATTCGTTAGAATAACGAACAAGAATGAATGAACTATGAAAGAGTTGGGTACAAGTACTAACCCTAATTGGGTTGTACCCCTTATGGGCTACCCCACTATAGCCTACACAACTGTAAGCACTATAACATTCTGACACACCCCCATAGGCAAAGTGGGGGAGAACAAGTGGTCAATAAACCAGTCAAGTAAAGCAAAGCAAGCTCAGGGTGGATCACAAAGTCACCTCACAGTCCGAGCACAAGCAAAGGGCCACAAGGCTGTCAGTAGATCTATACTGTGGATGCCCGATTGATCCTACGGGGGGTTACAGGCGCGTTCGCCTGGGGGGTTATGGGCGCATAAATCCGCTACACAAACAAGCCCTTTTATCCCAGTGGTCTAGTGACTGGGATTCTGACATGTTATCACAGCGGTCTCGGGTTCGATTCCCGGTGTATGCACATGTAGGCCATTGCCGCTGTGCTCAGTCCTGGGCCTCCCAGTGTGGGGGGGTGTCAGTAGATCTACACTGTGGATGCCCGATTGATCCTACGGGGGGGTACAGGCGCGTTCGCCTGGGGGGTTATGGGCGCATAAACCCGCTACACAAACAAGCCCTTTTATCACAGTGGTCTAGTGACTGGGATTCTGACAAAGGTCAGTTCACATGCGGAGTTATATAAAAGAGAACAAACAATACAGTGATCATACCTTAGCAAGTGTAAGCATGCAGGTATATATATAGATCACAGTACAAGCAAAGTCACGCAGTGAGCAAGTGAGGCAAAGTAGGCACAAGGCCTAACACAGTACAGAAGCGCCGATGATCACCAGGCGGAAGTGCCTTGGTGAATATATCAGCAGTGTTGGCCCTAGTGGCCACGTACGCAAGACGAAGCTGGCCACGCTGCTGCAACTCTCGAGCAAGGAAGTATCGCAGAGCAATGTGCTTCGTTCTGTGCTCCAGTCTGTGCTCCTGACACAAGGCAATCATGGCCTTGTTGTCTACGTACAGAACTGGAGGCGAACCAGGCTGCTCTCCCAATTCAGTCAGCAGGTAGGTGAGCCAGCGTAGCTCCTGTGCAGCCATGGCCCCAGCGTAGATCTCAGCCTCACAACTGGAGCTGAGAACCGAAGACGAGCGGGTAGACCGCCAGGAAACAGAGCCGGAACCGAGGCTGAAGGTGTAACCCTGTGACGACCGCTGCGTAGCTGAGTCGTCAACCCAAGAAGCGTCTGCGTGACCAGTGAGGACAACTAGACCCCGTCCTCCAAGCACAAGCCCCATGCCCGAGGTACTGCACAGGTAACGCAGTACCCTCTTCGCAGCATCCCAGTGCACCTTTCGGTGCCTGTCGGGAGCCACGTAGCGAGCCAGGAGGCTGAGAGGGTACGCGAGGTCAGGTCGTGTGCACGTCATCAGGTACATGAGGCAACCCACAAGCTCTGGGTACGGACCACTCGGCTCTACGGACTCGTCCGAAGGTGGAGCTGAGAGCGAGTGACCGGTAGACAGAGGAGTGGGCTGTGGCGAGGAGAACGGGAAGCCGAAGCGATGAAGGACCTGGTGCACCATGTGTGACTGAGTCAGTATGATGGTGCGACGTGCTCTGTCCCGGGTGATCTGCAAGCCAAGATAGCTGTGCAGTTCACCCAGGTCAGAGCAGGTGTGTCTCTTCTGCAGCTCCGACTTCACAAGGGTCAGTGCCTCACTGTCACCAGTGGCAAAGACGAGGTCATGGACGTACAAGAGGACGTAGAACGGCAGTAGCGAGGTGTCGGTGCGTAGAAACAGCGACGGGTCAGCAGTAGAAGGAGTAAACCCCAGAGCCGCAAGTGTAGTCCTCAGTGTGTCGTGCCACTCACGAGGCGCCTGGCGGAGACCGTAGACTGGCCAGCCGAGGCTCCACTGGGTACCTGCAGGAAACGACCCAGTGAAGCCAGGTGGGCGGTGTAGCAAGATCTCCTCGTGCAAGCTGCCCTGCAAGAAAGTTGTACTGAAGTCCAGAGAGTGTAACTCGTAGTCACGCTGAGCAGCGACGTGCAGCAACACCTGAAGAGTAGTCGTCTTTGGGGTGGGGGAGAAGGTCTGGAAGTAGTCGACCCCCTGTCGCTGACTGAAGCCTCGAGCAACGTAACGCGCCTTGAAGGCAGGCGGAGAACCCGGCGGCCGCTTCACCCTGAAAATCCACATGCCATCGACTATGTTCGCCCCAAGTGGGGGAACCTCGTCGATGTAGGTGCCTGTGGACTTCCAGGATGCCATCTCGGCATCCATGGCTGCCTGCCACTGAGAGGAGTAAGGACCCGTAATCGCCTCTGCGTAAGAGCGCGGGGTCGGGATGTCTGGTGCATCCGGGTCTCCCTCAGGGGCAAGCAGCATGGAAGCGAAACGAGGTACAGTAGCTGCAAGACACTCAAAGTCCTCCTGCCTGTCCTCAAGGACGTCCGTGCCAAGAGCACACTCACCCCCGACAGACGGAGGACTGGCAGACTCAGACTCAGCAACAAGAGCAATGGCGTAGTATAGACTACAGGAAGCAACACAGTCAACTAGCTCAGCAGCGAGGGCAGACACAGCAATGGACTCAAAGGAAGGGTCAGCGAGAGCAGTGGCAAGGAGACGAGAGACAGTGGGACTGGCAGCACGAGCACGGTCAGACTCAGGGTCAGGGACGGCAGGAAGAGAGGACTTAGGACGAGGCGGCAGAGGAACACGCAGTGGAACAGAGGAAGGACGAAGTGCCATAGCGTGTGTGCCGGGGACAAGAGGGGGACGCGGACGAGGAACGCGACGACCAGTGCGAACAGTGGAGGCAGCACGAGACGCAGGCTCACGACGCTCTGTAAGACTGCTGGACTGCTCAGTGTAAGGAGAAGGAGCGGGCAGTGGGGAGGCTGGCTGCAACGGCGGCTGCGACTGGTCAGGCGCTGGACACAGAAAGGGATGATTAAGGCCAGTAGAAGACGGAACACCAAGAACCTGCAGGGGAACGAAGTACGGTCGCGGCCGCACAATGCCTCCAGCACCTCCAACTCCAGGGTCAACAACTCCAGCTCCTCCAGCTCAAGCGCCTCCCGCGCCAGTGCCTCCAGCTCCAGCGCCAACAGCTCTAGCTCCTCCAGCCCGTGCAGATCCAGGCTCCGTAGGGTCTCCAGCTCCAGCTCCCCCAACACCACCAGTCCCGGCAGCTCAAGTACCCCTGGTACGAGCACCTCCAGGACCGGCAGGTGCAGCACCTCCGGTACCACCAGCTCCAGGAGTAACTCCAGCACCTCCAGCTCCAGTGTCTCCAGCTGCAGAGTCTCCAGCTCCAGCAGCTCCACTCCGAAGGCGGGTGCGCTGAGCAAACCACTCGCGTAGCTGCTGCGGGGAGAGAGGCTCCGGCCAGGGAGACAGTCATGGCGAAGCACCCGCAGGACCTCCAGAAGAAGCAGTACCCCTCGGTTCAGCACCCGCAGACTCCGCACCCTCAGACTCCGAACCCCCAGGCTCCACACCCGCAGGCTCAGCACCCCCAGGCTCCGCACCCCCAGGCTCAGCATCCCCAGACCCGGCACCCTCAGACTCAGAACCCCCAGGCTCCGCACCCCCAGACGCAACACCCCCAGATGCAGCACCCCCAGACGCAGCACCTCGAGCAGCACCTGAGCCGACAACTACCTCAACAGGCACAGTACCAGGGAGAGGGTCTACCTGAGACACACCTGAGGGAGCAGGACCCTCAGGGGGAGGGGGTCTACCGGAGGGGGACCTAGAGCAAGAAAGAGCGGCCAGGGCGGGGGAGGGGTAGAGCGGTAGGGGAAGAGACGGTAAAAGGGAACCGACTCGTCAAACATGACGTCCTGAGAGGGAAAGATACGGCGTGAGGTGGGGTGGTAAAACTGCCAGCCAGGTGTGTCAGGGGGAAAGCCAAGGAAGACGCACGGGACAGCGCGGGCGGAGAGCTTGTCCGCGGACGTATCACGAACAAAGGCACGAGAGCCCCAGACCCGGAACACCGACGCATCGCCAACCTCCCCCGTCCAACGCAGTGTCGGCGAGGTCTCCGGCAAGGAGACACGACGCCTGAGGTTGAGCTCATGCGCACCGTACCGGACCGCAAACGGCCACAGAATATGAGGAGCAGCCGCATGGATCATGGAGGTACGAGCGACCTCCATGACTAAGCCAATGCGGCGCTCAGCAATCCCATTTTGCTGAGGGGAGGCCGGAAGCGTGAACGACTAGAGAATGCCCTCCCCACGACAGAAGTCCCGCAAGAGGTCGGAGGAGAACTCGCCACCTCTGTCAGAGTGCAGACGTGGGACAGGAAGGTCCTGGCGGAACCGCTCGCAAAGCTGGAGACGGACTGTGCGGATCCAAGGGATCAAGACATCAACGACCTGACCCTTGCTGCACAAGGGGAAGACCGTGGTGTACCGCGTGTAGTCGTCAACAACTAGCAAAAAGTGGCGCTCGCGGCCCTGTCCACGAACACGGGTTGGGCCCCACACGTCCATGTGGAGAGTATGCAGGGGAGCAGTCATCAGGGGAAACGAGGAGGAGTGGGGAGCGGCGCGCTGCCGCCCCTCGACGCAAGGAAGGCAGGGCGGAGCAGGCGAGGGCGGGAGGGGAGGCAGAGATCTGGGAAGACCAGAGACAAGGAGGCGGGAGTGCATGCGACGAAGGCGTGGCAGGGAGGGGTGACCTGGGCGGTGGTGCCACAGAAGAGTCTGGTGCGACAGGAGGCGACACAAGCAAGGGGGTGCTACCTGACCTGACGCGGACACCTAGGCAGACGCAGCTACCTGAGGAGGCTCGGTAGCCAGTGTGTACAGACTCAACCCTGGCCGACGAATGAACGTGGCCAGGTTTTGGCCCGTCCGTGTACACGTGCAGATTGACACACGCTGACCCCCAGGAGTGGTGGTAGTGACCATCGCGTCCTCGAGGGCAGCGGTACTCACCAAGTTCGTAGAGAACGAGGGGAGGTGAAGGAATGATAGTGAGCCGGACGGAACCGCCGCACACGGGAGCACAGTGGAGGAACGGGCGAGGACTGGGCCCTCAGAGGGGTCAGCTAGCCTTACCGGTACCAGTGCAGAGAGAGGAGTGAGGGTGGTGCTGTTGCGAAAGAAACAGCGTGAGGCACCGGAGTCAAGTGTGAAGGTGTGCAAGGCCTCAGCAGGCGCAGTACCAGGGAGAAAAGACTCACTAGCACCTAGAGCAGCAGCCTCTATACGTGGGTCAGGCGGCACACACAGGTAACAGTCACCCTCAGCACTAACACACAAAGCATACATAGCAGCAAGGATAACATCATTGTCTAGGTCAAAGATAGCAACTCCAGACCTAAGCAGCTCTGCCCAGCGGGGGCGCTCGGCCTCGTCACCAAACTCTGCGCGCCAAGTGTCGTCGAGGTGGGAGAAGCAGCGGTGCTGAATGTGAGGCTTCCCGCATAACTGGCCAGCACGGTCACTCGTGCAAATAACATACGGGCAGCTACCACTACCCCCAGACGCCCCACACTGAGAAAACCACTCACGAAGCTGCTGAGGCGACGGGGTCTCGCTCCGACGCTGCTACTGCTGCCGCTGGCCACCTCCCAAACCTCCACGCTGAGTAGCTCCAGCCCTACCGCCACCACTCCCACTGTCGCCACTACCGCCACCCCCACCGCTGCCACTGCCGACTCCACCAAAGCCCCCACTCCCGCCACCACTCCCACTACTGCCACCGCCTCCATTGCCTCCACCACCTCCACTGCTGCCCCCACCACCACCCCCGCTGCCACCACCACCACCCCTGCCACCCTTGCCCTTGCTGCTGCGGCACTTCGCACTAGCAGAAGCAGCCCCGGCGTCCTCAGCACCAGGGACGTCAACAGCAGCAGCAGAGAAGTAGGAGGGGGCAAGGGGGGAGGGGGAGCACCCCTCAAAGAAGGGCGTGCGTGGAGTGCCACTAGCAGCACCTACAGCAACTACACTAGCCTCAGCTGCAAGGAGGTGCTGCTCAAGGAGGTCAACAGTGAGGACTGTGGGGTCAAGGGAGAGAAAGTGGTCCCTGACAGAGCGAAGAGATTCAGGGAGGCAGGTGACTATAAAGTAGAGAGTGATGAACATCGGGGGCTGGTTCCTGTCAAGGAACTCAGCTGGGGCGGCAGCACAGTAGCGGTCGCTAGTGCAAAGGTGGGAAACCAGGTCCTCCACCGTGGCAAAGGCAGATAGCTCGGGAAACAGGTAGGGCAGTAGAAGACGGCCTAGAGCAGCAGTGGCAGGCGAGGAGTAACAGGCGACTACAGCATCGTACAGTGCCTGTGCTGTCCTGTGCTGTCCGAAGTGAGCGCATTCGGCTAACGGCAGATGGTTGCGAATGGCTAAGTGAGTAGCAGCGTCAGGAGTAAGCCACTGTGAGCGAGTCGCACTATTAGCTGTGGCGGGAGGGGCGAAAGCAGCACCAGACGTGTGGTCAAACAGCGAAATGCTGTCCCTAGAGTCACTCAGTAGGTACAGCTGCAGGTCGTCAAGCCACGTGTCAAACTGGATCGAGCGGCCCTTATGATCGAACGCTAGAACGCGGAGAGAAGCCATAGTGGCGCAATACGAAGGGCGGGCAGAAGCTGGCAGCGCAGGGAACAGGGTTGGCAGTAGAGAGGGGCGGCAAGCAGGCTGCAAGAGAGGTGGCTTGAGGGCCTAGGGGTGGCTAGCAGGGCAGCAGGGGCAGCTAGGGGGCCACCAGGGGCGGCGCGAAGGGCTGCAAGGGCGGCTCGCGGGCTGCAGGGACGAAGGTGCGGGCCGCAAGCGGCAGCGCGCGGGGCCTGGGGTCGACGGGCTGGCCGGGGCCTAGGGGCGACGTGCGACGGGCCAGGGCTAGGGGCGACGGGCCGGGGCCTAGGGGGGCGACGGGCGACGGGCCTAGGTTAGGGGCGACCGGCCGGGGCCGAGGGGGGCGACGGGCGACGGGCCGGGGCGACGGGCCGGGGCGACGGGCCTAGGGGCGACGGGCCTAGGGGCAACGGGCCGGGGCGACGGGCGTAGGGGCGACAGGCCGGGGCGACGGGCCTAGGGGCGACGTGCCGGGGCTAGGGGCGACGGGCCTACGGTCGACGGGCCGGGGCGACGGGCGACGGGCCGGGGCGACGGGCGTAGGGGCGACGGGCCGGGGCGACGGGCCTAGGGGCGACGAGCTGGGGCGACGGGCGTAGGGGCGACGGGCCGGGGCGACGGGCCTAGGGGCAACGGGCCGGGGCTAGGGGCGACGGGCTTACGGGCGACGGGCCGGGGCGACGGGCCTAGGGGCGACGGGCCGGGGCTAGGGGCGACGGGCCTACGGTCGACGGGCAGGCCGCACGAGGGTGGCGCGCTGGGCAGCAAGTGCGGCACGAGGGTCGCTAGGGGCGGGTAGTGGGGCAGCGCTGTGGTGGTCCAAAAAAAAATCGGTCCTAACGAAGGACCTGCTCTGAAACCATGTCAGAATAACGAACAAGAATGAATGAACTATGAAAGAGTTGGGTACAAGTACTAACCCTAATTGGGTTGTACCCCTTATGGGCTACCCCACTGTAGCCTACACAACTGTAAGCACTATAACATTCGGACACTTTTGTTGCGTTACCTCTACAATGGAAGCCAGATTCACGCTTCAGAACACAGAGGTGCCTAGATGTCGAGTGAATTCCGAAGGGAATTTCTGAGATGGGTAGAGTGTGGATGGAAGAGTGACGGAGTCGCACACGTATAATGCAGAGTTTGGATAGTGACACCTCTGACAGCGCGATAAAAATGGGTTCAATGCGTAGAATTCTACTTCGTAGTTGGTATGAAACGGTGCACAACGTTCCAGCACGATTCATGCGAGGGGCACCAATAATTATTGCCCCGAAACGCGTTTTGTTGTCGGATTGATGAATCGTGAGATGCGGTGCTTTGTTAAAAACATTGTTAAAACATTAACAATAATAGGAAGGTATGTTGAAATGTATTCGCTTACATTTATAACTGCCTGCAGTAGAACCTAGTGTAGTTATGAGTTCTTGCAGGTGGTGTACAATTGCTTCCTCTTTTGCCTATATCTTGTACCCTTGTTCATTATTGAAACCCTCTTTGACAAATCTCTCTCGACATGTTCCTCTCGACGCTCCTTACCTCTCACCTCTCTTGTAACTCAGTCATGGCTCCTAAGCTTAGCTAGTTACCACTTTAACATGGTATCAGAGCAGGTCATTCCTAGGACCTAACATTCATGGGCCCACCACCTACTGCCCTGCTAGCCTAGGCCCCGGCCCGTCGCCCCTTGGCGTCGCCCCTAGCCCCTAGGCTCGGCCCCTAGGCCCCGTCGCTCACGGCCCCTCGGCCCCGTCGCTCACGGCCCCTCGGCCCCGTCGCTCACGGCCCCTAGGCCCCGGCCCGTCGCTGCCCCTAGCTTGGCCCCTTGGCCCCGTTGGCCCCGTCGCCCCTAGCCGCGCCCCCATCGGCCCCGTTGGCCCCGTTGGCCCCGTTGGCCCCGTCGACCCCGTCGCCCCTAGCCGCGCCACACGGCCCCGTTGGCCCCGTCGCCCCTAGCCGCGCCCCCATCGGCCCCGTTGGCCCCGTTGGCCCCACTGGCCCCGTCGCCCCTAGCCGCGCCCCTTCGGCCCCGTTGGCCCCGTCGCCCCTAGCCGCGCCTCTCGGCCCAGTTGCCCCCTCGCCCCTAGCCGCGCCCCTTCGGCCCCGTTGGCCCCGTCGCCCCTAGACGCGCCCCCATCGGCCCCGTTGGCCCCGTTGGCCCCGATTGGCCCCGTCGCCCCTAGCCGCGCCCCTCGGCCCCGCTGGCCCCGTCGCCCCTAGCCGCGCACCTCGGCCCCTAGGCATCTTGGGCCCCTTGGCCCCTCGCGACCCCAGACCCCGTCGCCTCGGCCCCTTGGCCCCGTCGCCCCTAGCCATGGCCCCTCGCGACCTGCCGCCCCTAATCGCGGCCCCGTCGCCTCAAGCCTCGGCCCCTAGCGACCTGTCGCCCCTAGACACGGCCCCGGTGCCCCGACGCATCATGGAGGGTAAGGGGGTGGCAAGAGGGGCGAAAGTTTCTTCCTGCCCGCGTGCCCTGCAGTCGCACGCACAGCTCCGCCCCCGCCCCCCCCCCCCCCCTCCCCCCCCTCCCCCCCCTCCATGGGGACGGGGGGGTGTTAGAGACTAAGGACGGAGTCTATGAAGATTAGGGGCTGAAATATCTCAAAATCGTCAACTACAATTCTGGACAGAAACGTCGTCATCACACGAAACGTCGTCGACAATTAACGCACGGTCTGAATTCTTTCAAACTCGAGTATGTTGTAGCCCTTGACCGTGGCTATCTTTCCCAATTTGAATAGTATCAAAATATGGAGCATAACTCGAGTTATGAATTTCGGCGCACTAGGGGGTATGCTGCCATAGAAAACGTAACTCAATCACTCACAAGTTCACATAAGAAAGTTGGAGTAGCAATTGAACCAGGTAGAAGGGGATGAGGAGGACGAGAGAGAAGGTCCCAAGGGAGTCCCTAACCAAGGAAACCCCATACCACACAATTCCCCTCTCTATAGGCACCCCAACTTTGACATTTGTCACTTTCCCAACTCATGCCATCCACCTCACCCAACTTGGCCACACTTTCCAACCTGGTTTGGCTTCTCCCAACCACTTGGCATCATCTACAGTGATGGTGACGAATTTCCCAACCCCCAAAAGTCTGTACCCCATATTGAGTCAACCCGCAAATTCCCATAGTCGCTGCATCACAATCAAAAACTTCGAACGATCATATATTTCTTGTTCTTGCTTCGATCGCGGCGATTCTCGGTTCGTCGGGAAGCTCTCAAGCAAAGGAGTCACTTCAGATATCTGCTCAAGCCAAATAGCATTTTCACACACTCAGAAAATCCAAGCCACACAAAACGCAGATTCTTGCACACACCACGCATGCAATGCACGAACATATGATGGGAGACAGACAGACGTGAATGCAAATGATAGCATCACATAACAAACTCCCCCTCTGGCTGCCTACCATCACCTCACATGCCTCAGCTCATGCATGCACAATCAATGCACACTCATCCCAGCAAGTTTTATGCCCTTCCAGTGCTCAGGTTCAGCCGGGCGCTTGGTGAGAATGTCAGCCGCCTGCTGATGGGTCTTCACAATCTCCAGCCGCACCTCCTTGTCCAGGAGCCTCCTCGTCCTATGCCACTTTGGCCTAATGTGCTTTGTCAGGCCATGAAGACAAGCATTCTTCGCAAGCTTCGCAGCAGACTCATTGTCACAAAACATCACAGTCCGCTCCTTCTGGCACACTCTGATCTCCTCCAACAAACGCCTCAGCCACACCACCTCCTTAGCCCCATGATGAAGGGCCATGTACTCGGTCTCACACGAGGACAGCCCCACCTCGTTCTGCTTCTTGCTGCGCCAACTCACTGCACCACCTCCAAACAGGCACACATAGCCTCCAATGCTAGTGCCATCCGCCTTCACAGAGTTGAAGCTAGCGTTGGTGTAGCAAGTCAAGAGCATCTCCCCCTTGCCCAAATCAGCAGCACCCCGTTGCTGCCTTTGCCTCATAGCACTGTACTCCGAACCCACAGATGCTGTAGCACTCACATAGCAGACCAACCTCTTGGCCGCTTCTAGCTGCTCATGACTGGGGCGTGAGACCACACTGGCAAGCCTCGATGTAGCAAAGGCAATGTCAGGCCGCGTGTGGTTAGCCGCATAGTTGAGTGCCCCAACCATGGAATGAAACAACTTCCTGTCACTTTCACCCACCACCTCCTCATCAGCACAGGGCTCCACAGTGAAACCCGAAGGTAGTGGGGTGGCTGGATTTCCTCCATCTTGCAGCCCATACTTCTCAACCAGCCCCTCACAGTACTTCCTCTGGTGCAACCTCAACACTCCCTTGTCAAGGTCTCTCTCCACATGCATCCCAAGGTAATACTTGACATCTCCCATCTTCGAGCACTTGAACTGCATCTCCAGCATCTCCTCCACACGCTCAATCATTGCTGAAGACTCAGAGAAGAGAAGGATGTCATCCACATACACCAGGAGCATGAGGAACTGCTCCTTCTCTTGCAGCAGGAACAAGCTGTGATCGCACTCGCTCTTCTTGAACCCCCCAGCCAGCACTGTCTCCTCTAGCTTGTGGTACCATGCACGAGGAGCCTGCTTCAGGCCATAGATGGCCTTCTTCAGCCTGCACACCCTGCCGCTCCCATCATCCAACCCCTCAGGCTGCTGCATGTACAGCTCCTCCAGAATGATCCCATTGAGGAAAGCAGTTGTGATATCCATCTGCTTGATCCTCCATCCGCGGTTTGCAGCAGTTGCCAACGACACCCTCAGTGTCGTTCCTTTCCCCACAAGAGCAAAAATCTCATTGAATTCCTTCCCCTTTGTCTGCTGGAACCCCTTAGCCACAAGCCTTGACTTGTAGCGGGTCAGCTCCCCACCAGGTCCATACTTGTGTGTGAAGATCAGCTTCGAAGAGATTGCCTTCTTCCCAGGAGGCAGCTCACACAGCTCTCATGTCTCATTCTCCAAAACAGAGTCATACTCCTCCTTCACACTCTGCTTCCACTTTTCAGCATCGGGCCCGCTAAAGGCCTCAGCTAGCGTCTTGGGCTCAGGGACGGCTGCCCAGTAGCAGTGTGCTATCTCATCCTCATCACACTGCTCAGCCACACTCCCAGCCCGTACCACCTTTGGCTTTCCAAAACTAGGATAGGTCAGCCTGTTAGGAGGGCGCACATCCCTCCTAGGACGGTCTGGCGGACGTTGGGTACGTGGTGGAGCATCTTGCTGCTGCTGCTGCTGCTGCTCCTCCACCTCAGGTTCTCCCCCATCCTCAGTCACCCCAGAGATCTCCTCCTTTGAGACAGTGACCTGCACTTGCCTCGAAGGCCGCTGCACCTCATCAGCCTCAATGATCAGCGGTGTAGTAGGAAGCTTCTGCTGCTGCTGCTTCCACTCCTTGTAGTACAAGGACTCAAGGAACTTCACATCCCTTGACACAGTCAGCTGCTGGCTGGTCAAGTCCCATATCAACCAGCCCTTATGATCCTTTGCAAGCCCCAAGTGTACTCCCCATCTCCCAGAAGCCTCTAACTTTCCCCTCTTCTCCTTAGGCACATGAAACACCACCATGCAGCCGTAGGCTCTCAGCATGTTGACTGCTGGTGCACTCCCATACCACTTGGTGTAGGGGACCCACTTCTTGTCCCCCACATTCGCCAACACCCTGTTCTTCACAAGGGCGACCTGCCGCAGTGCAGTCACCCAAAACGGATCCGGCAGCCCTGCACGCCCAAGGAGAGTGCAAGCACCTTCCTGCAGGGTCCGGTTGAAGCGCTCAGCCACGCCGTTCTGCTGAGGGTTGTAGGGCACCGTGAGCTGATGCTGGATCCCCTTCTTCTTCAGCACTGCCTCAAAATCAGCGCCAATGAATTCTCCCCCGTTGTCAGTGCGGATCACCTTCACCTTGTGTCCGCTCTCCCTTTGAGCTCTTGGCATCCACTCCTTAAGAACTTCCCCCTTAGTCTTGAGAGGGTACACCCACACCGCACGTGTGTGGTCATCCACAATGGTTAAGAAGTAGCGGCTGCCCGAGAGAGAAGGGGCCCTCGTAGGGCCCACCACATCCATGTGCACAAGCGCGAGCGGGGCCTTGGCTGGTCCCATGCCGCTGTTGAAAGGAAACTTTGTGAACTTGGTCTCAAGGCATGTAGGGCAGCTCCCAACCCCTTCAAGCTCCCATCCTGCCCATGCAGCTGTCGCATCCACACCAGCAAGCACCTCACCATGTGGCTGCTGTGGCTGCTGCACCTTCTTGACTGCATCCAGAGCTCCATCAGATGGTGCAGTCTCCTCTGCTCCTGCAGTTGCCTTTGCCGTTGCTGCTGCCGCTGCTGTTGCTGATAGTTTCCCGTTCCAAGGGATAATGGGCAGCTGCCATAGGTCCTTGATGCAGCTGCTCTTCTCCTCCAAATCCCACAGCAAAAATTTCCCAAGCTTTGCACGGCAGCTGGTTGGACCGAAGCCTTGCTCTTCTGCAGCCGGCGCACAGAAAGAAGGTTAGCGGACAAGCCTTCAACCAACAGCACATTCCCCAGCCCCACAAGCCCCCCCATTGGCTCCCATTACCTTGGCATTCCCAACACCAATCACATGGAGCAAAGCACCTGAAGCAGCAGCCACAAACATAATCTTTCCGGGGGGCTTCACCTCATCAAGCAAATCTGCCCGTGGGGTCATGTGACTTGTGCAACCTGAATCTATCACCCAGTGAGTGAGGGGGTGCATCACAACCTTCCCAACTGAGCCCACATCACCCTCACTCCCTTTCACATCCTCAACCATGAGGAACATCCCAGGGTCGGCTTTACCGTGTGCACCATCACCTTGTGCACCTGAACCTTGCACAGCGCCACCTCGTGCACGTTCACCACTTGGCGGCTTCATGCCTGTGGTTGCCCATCCCTCAGGCCGGCTGAAACACTTGAACCACGGGTGTCTAGCCTTCTTGCAGTACCAGCACGCTCCGTCCATTCGGGTACTCCCCCTGCCACCAGAGCTCCCATGCCCCTCGTTATAGTCACCTCGGCCTCTCCTTGTGCCAAAGCCTCTCCCATGGCCTCGGCCTCTCCCTCCCCCTCTTCCTCTGCTGCCTCCTGCAGCTCCATACCCTTCAGCAGTTTTGTTGGCAGCACCACCACCCGTGTGGCGCCTGCGGAAGTCCTCCTGCAGAATCTGCTGCCGTAGCCACTCAGGTGTCCACTGGTCCTGCTGAGTGTTGAGGGTGGGGATGAGGTTGTCCCATGAGTTGTCAAGCACCGAGATGATCTTGGTGCACTGCTGCATCTGCGACACATTGCTGCCTGCCGCTGCCATCCTCGCATATGTGTCCTTGATCTTGTCAAGGACCGGCTTCACATCATCGCCCGGTCGCATGGAGAGGGCAGCCAGCTCCTTCTCCAACACAATCACCATCGGCAGCGTGTTGGGCTGAATCACGTCGCGCAGTAGCTTCCACGCCTTTGGTCCGGAATCATCCAACTCCACCAAATCCTTGATGTGTTGGAACATATCGTTGTTGACCAATTGAAGGATTAGGTCGTACAGCACCGCACTCTTCTCAATCCACCGATCGCGGGCATCTCCTTCCTCCGGCATCTTCTCTTCACCCATCGCAAGTTTCAGCAGCTTGTAGCGCTTGAATGCACTCCGCATCCGACCGCTCCATTCCTCATAGTTTGAGCCATCCAATGCCTCGATCTTGGATGGTGGCGGCTCATTTCTCTTCTCAGCTGCATCTCCACTCCCTTGACTCATTTCCTCTGCTCCCAAACACAGGTTCCAGCTCCCCCTTTGCTGTCAACACCGAAGTCCCACTCAATTTCCACAAGTGTCGGCGCCAAAGAAATTTCGGCAGAGTTTCCCCTTAGTGGAAGTCACATGCAACCTCCAGAACTCCACTTAGGCACGCCCACAGGCCATGGTGGGTCTAGGAGGGTCTTCACACTTCAGTTGACTCTCCACAAAGTCCTTAATCAGCTCTGATACCACTTGTTAGAGACTAAGGACGGAGTCTATGAAGATTAGGGGCTGAAATATCTCAAAATCGTCAACTACAATTCTGGACAGAAACATCGTCGTCACAAGAAACGTCGTCGACAATTAACGCACGGTCTGAATTCTCTCAAACTTGATTAAGTTGTAGCCCTTGACCGTGGCTATCTTTCCCAATTTGAATAGTATCAAAATATGGAGTATAACTCGAGTTATGAATTTCGGCGCACTAGGGGGTATGCTGCCATAGAAAACTTAACTCAATCACAATTATCTCACAAGTTCACATAAGAAAGTTGGAGTAGCAATTGAACCAGGTAGAGGGGATGAGGAGGACGAGAGAGAAGGTCCCAAGGGAGTCCCTAACCAAGGAAACTCCATACCACACAATTCCCCTCTCTATAGGCACCCCAACTTTGACATTTGTCACTTTCCCAACTCATGCCATCCACCTCACCCAACTTGGCCACACTTGCCAACTTGGTTTGGCTTCTCCCAACCACTTGGCATCATCTACAGTGATGGTGACGAATTTCCCAACCCCCAAAAGTCTGTACCCCATATTGAGTCAACCCGCAAATTCCCATAGTCGCTGCATCACAATCAAAAACTTCGAACGATCATATATTTCTTGTTCTTGCTTCGATCGCGGCGATTCTCGGTTCGTCGGGAAGCTCTCGAGCAGAGGAGTCACTCAGAAAATCCAAGCCACACAAAACACAGATTCTTGCACACACCACGCATGCAATGCACGAACATATGATGGGAGGCAGACAGACATGAATGCAAATGATAGCATCACATAACAGGGCGAGAGGGTGTGAGGGGGTGGCGGATGTGCCTCAGCAGCAGCAGCTGCCGCCACGCCTCCTCCTCTCTCTCTCCCTGCCGTATTTTGTGTTGGGAGGGGGGGGGGAGTTTGGAGGTTCAGGGGGAGGCAGGAGGGGATCTGCAGCACCAGCTCCCCCTGCCCCCCTTTTCTCCTCCATTTTTGGGGGGTGAAGGATTGTGGAGCAGCAGTGGGGGGGAGGGGATCTGCAGCACCAGCCCCCTCCCCGCCCCCCCTTTCTGCTACCTCCCCCTGCTGCGGGTGCAGCAGTGGGGGGGAGGGGATGTGCAGCACCAGCTCCCCCCGCCCCCCCTTTCTCCTCCATTTCTGGGGGGTGAAGGATTGTGGAGCAGCAGTGGGGGGGAGGGGATCTGCAGCACCAGCCCCCCCCCCGCCCCCCCCTTCTCCTACCTCCCCCTGCTACGGGTGCAGCAGTGGGGGGAGGGGATCTGCAGCACCAGCCCCCCCCCCCCGCCCCCCCCCCCCTTCTCCTACCTCCCCCTGCTGCGGGTGCAGCAGTGGGGGGGAGGGGATCTGCAGCACCAGCCCCCCCCCGCCCCCCCCCCTTCTCCTACCTCCCCCTGCTGCGGGTGCAGCAGTTGTGGGGAGGGGATCTGCAGCACCAGCCCCCCCCCCCCCGCCCCCCCCCTTCTCCTACCTCCCCCTGCTGCGGGTGCAGCAGTGGGGGGGAGGGGATCTGCAGCACCAGCCCCCCCCCCCGCCCTGCTGTCCTGCTGCGGATGTGACCAGCCAGCAGCCGTCCCTCCACCTCTCTCTCTCACAGCTGCATGAGCCAATGTGGGGGGGAGGGTGAGGCGGTGGCGGAAGTCAGCCAGGCATCTGCAGCTGCCGCCCGCTGCTACCGTGGTACCTCCAACCGCCGCCCCTGCCTCCACCTGCTGTTTTCATTTGTTTTCTGTCTGCTGCTAATGGTTGGCAGGTGCTGCCGTTGAGCCCTGCTGTGCCGCCGCCCTGTGCCGCCGCACGCTCCTGCTCTCCAGGCGGCCTGCCACCACATGCACCTGCATCTGCTGTGCCGCCGCCCTTGCCGCCGCACACTCCTGCTTCTACTGCTTCAACCTTGGCGGAGGGGTTGGTGAAGTTGAATCTGCTACCACTGCACCGGTTGTCACTGCTCTTGCCTGTTGTTGCTGTTTTCTCTGCACTTGGTGTACCCCTGCAGGAGGAGTACTGCACATGGTTCTAGCTGTAGGCATTTAGGGGGTGTGTTGAAATGTATTCGCTTACATTTATAACTGCCTGCAGTAGAACCTAGTGTAGTTATGAGTTCTTGCAGGTGGTGTACAATTGCTTCCTCTTTTGCCTATATCTTGTACCCTTGTTCATTATTGAAACCCTCTTTGACAAATCTCTCTCGACATGTTCCTCTCGACGCTCCTTACCTCTTACCTCTCTCGTAACTCAGTCATGGCTCCTAAGCTTAGCTAGTTACCACTTTAACAAGGTAATATAAGATCTTATTATAACATAATCAAACACATTAAACGAAATGCATAACAGAAACATTGCACATATTGAGTGTTCCAATAAACCAACCTAGATGGCCCGAAGGCGAATTTGTTACATTAACAGTTACCAGAACAGGGCTGACGTGGCAAGAACCAGCCACCGTTTCCACCCAAAGAGAATCTGCGTCTGAAGTGTTGGTTGGGAACTCGACCCACACATCTCCCGATCGATCGCCATATCTGTCTCAAAAAGCCAACCAATGAAAACGCTCATAAGCCCCCAAACACAAACACCTTGTAAACCACCTCGAACCATGCTCTTTTTGTCCACGTGTATAGTGCGCATCAACAAAACTAGGTAAACAGATATAAACAGTGATCCAGTGGGGCGGTCGTTAACGACCAGACGAGCCTACGACAATCTGCCGGAATAACCTGAGCGCCCACGATGGTAAACTGCTGGAAAAAACAGTACAACGAATTTCACCTCATCAACCATCGAAAACCATCAGCCTCCAACATGGAAAACGGATGGTAAACGAGCGCCGTTTCCGTCCCGTCAAGTTCGACCTAGGCGATGGCGGCCTACGATCGGCGTTCGTGACCCACGTTTGTGCCTTTTGCGGCTTGCTTACATGCAACACATTTCGTAGGGTTGACACACGTTCATGCCTTTGGCGGCTTGCCTATGTGCAACACATATCGTGGGGTTGACCCACGTTCCTGAGTTGTGCGGCTTGCCAACGTGCAACAGATGTGCGCGATCGACCAATTGCGCTGGTGTTAAATGCACGACCGGGGTCATGCAATTCTTTTCATTGACCCACGTTCTTGAGCCCGGGGATGCTGGAGCGAACAGTCGGATACACAGCCATTTTAACAGCAATGGATACAGTATCCAACACTGAATACAGCCAGGGTTTCAAAAACTTGACGCGAATTTGCTTCCCGGGTGCAATACGTCCATCTCGTAATAGTGCACCCTGAACAGGCCGTACAAACAAAACGCCCGGGGCTTTATATCTGGGGGATTACGGTACTGTCTTCACAACATACCATATGTAAGAAAAAATCCTTTTCCTTACTTTGCGTCCCTGCTCAGCGCGTACACCACTGTTTCCCACCAACAGCACCCAACAATAACCCGTTACCACTCGCGACACTCGCCTTGACAATATCCCCGCCACTGTTCACGACGCGGCCCAACCTCACAGTTCGGTTGGTAACCCGCGCTCTGGACCTTCGCCTCGACAATTCCCAACCTCAGCGCTAGGCCCGTCGCGCACCCCATTTTTCACACATTACCGTTACCACTGTAGTTTCGCTATATATTCTTCGCTCATTCCTTCGCTCATTGTACTCTTGCTTCGATAGTGCAATCCTCGCTCGCTCACTCAATTGCACTCATAACACTTGGTATTCAGAGCCTACGATCTCCTCTCGGACCGCACCCACACCTTCGCTTCCCCACTATCTCAAATTTTGGGGGGGTAGACTGTCAGAATGTTATATTTGTCTAGCCTGCAGTGGGGTACTCAATAGCGACTACAGCCCAATTTACTCAACTGCCTGCTAGTGAAACCCCTCTTCTCTGTTTCATTCCTTCCTTCAAGATTCTAACATGGTATCAGAGCAGGTCGACCCTCTCAGGTCGATCCTGTGCATGGGCCCACCGTTATCTTCCGCTGCTGCTGTCCTGCCTATCGCGCGCCTCGGGCGCGCGCCGTTTTCCTGCCTGCCGCGCGCTCATGGCGCGCGGCATTTTTTCTTCCCGCCGCGCGCCCCGAGCGCGCGGCGGTTTTCTGTCCGTCGAGCCGCCCTGCAGACCGCGCGATGCCCTGCCCTGCCCATCGTGCGCCCCGTGACACGCGACGGTGCCCTGCCCGTCGCGCGCCCCGAGGCGTGCGACGGTTCCATCGTCCGTCGCGGCGCCCCGGGGGCCCACGCGCGTCGCCCCCCTCCCGTCGCCTGTCGTGGCGCCCTCGGGGGCCCGCGCGCGGCCCTCTCCCGTCGCCCGTCGTGGCGCCCTCGGGGGCCCGCGCTCGGCCCCCTCTTGACGCCCGTCGTGGCGCCCTCGGGGGCCCGTGCGGCCCCCACCCCTGTCGCCCGTCAAGGCGCCCTCGGGGGGCCCACGCACTGCCCCTCCTGCAGCCCGCGAGCCGCCCCTGCAGCCCCCCTGCCGCCCTTGTGTCCCGCTCCCGCCCCGTGCTGCCTGTGTTAGGATTTGGGGGTGGCGAGTATGGGGGTGACTGGTATGTGCGGCCTCCCCTGCTCCTCCTCCTCCTCCGTCTCCCACTGCTGCAGCTGCCGCTGAGGGGGGTGGATGTGTGGGAGCCGTTGGAGTGGTACTAAGGGGGTGGCGTGTGAGCAGTGCTAGAGGTGCAACAGGGGGTGTGAACGGGAGTTTTGGGACAGTTGGGGGAGGTTGGGCGGAGGCAGCCGCCGTGTCGCTAGAAGCGCCAGTAGTACGGAGGCTACAATCTCCAGTAGCCCAGCGAGCCTGCTGCGCCAGTCGCCCGTGGGTCAGTTGCTCCTGCCGCTCAGAGTTAGCCGCGGAGCCAGTTACTCCAGTAGTCCGGAGGCTACAATCTCCGGTAGCCACAGTGCGTGCCGCTCCTGTTGCCCGTGTATCTGCGGCTTCACCCGTCGTCTCCTATCTCCACTCCTCTCACAGTCCCTCCTCCTCCTCACTTACCGTCTGTGACTGCCTCTAGCTTTGCTTATATTTGTGAACTATTGCTCTGCTTGCTTATTGTGCTGATTACACCCCACTTTGGCTATGGGGGTGTGTCAGAATGTTATGTTTGTCTACCCTGCAGTGGGGTACTCAATAGCGAGTACAGCCCAATTTAGGGTTTGCTATATGTACTCAACTGCCTGCTAGTGAAACCCCTCTTCTCTGTTTCATTCCTTCCTTCAAGATTCTAACATAGACGTCTCTCAGCGAACAAGCACCGCCGCTCGAAGTGCTCTCTCATAAGCACGCACGGCCACAACAGAGGCTCTCGCTGAGCTTGCCCGACACCCCCGCCATGGCTGAACTTAATCTCGCGACACTGACGCAAGCGCAGCTCGACCGTCTCGTGCGCCAACTCGAAGATTCGGCCCTCAAACTTGCTACACTCACGGCGGAACGCGACTCCGCTCGCCAGCAATCGACGATGAATGCACCAGCACCAACAAATGCACCTGCACAATCATAGGAGCCGATCGTCATCTCATCAGGCACACCCACACAGAACGACAGTGTGGGACAACGCTCTGGGGTAGCCAGCGATGGCGCCACTCACTCAATGCCTGGCATGGAGAGAAATAGGACCGCACCTGCGGAGATTCACTCTAATCCGATAGTGAGCTGGACTAAAGGTTGGCACGAACAACTATCAGTGATCGTAACTTTGCCTAGTTCCTTAGTGCTTGCACAATCACGGGAGAAATCGGCAAGAGTTTCCGCTAGCAAAAGTCAAAATTACAGAATTGTTTTAACAAGCAATGACTACATCAGGCACCTAGCAACGCTGCAGCTAGCCTGGTCGACCGATAGCACAGCATGGTCGACCGCGTGCCAACGTTGCGTAGAGAAGCTGCGCCAACACTGCAGAAAGGCGACCTGCCAACACAGCAGGTCGACGGTGTGCCAACGCTGCAGCAGAGCGGCTGTCCAGCGTTGCCCCGTAGAAGACAGCAGTGCGCACGCTCATAGGTGTGCGCAGACGATTGGCCCGACTTGCACCGTTGTGCATCCGTCGGCTGTTGTCTGCACCTGACGAGCCACATCGACTTCGGGATACCAACCCAAAGTCGCCTTCATCATCGCGACCTCGACGACGTTCGCGTGCCTCCGCAGAACTCGCCGAGCAGGTTACCCGGTCGACCTGGACAACCCCAGGTGCTCTGGTTGACCACCAAGTGCCTCTGGTCGACCACCAGGTCCCTCTGGTCGACCACCAGGTGCCCCTGGTCGACCACAGCCCCCGTCGAGCTATCCCCTGGTCGACGGACCCCTTCCGTCAACCAGAGCTGTCAGCTGTTGTCGCCGAGCTCCTCTCGTCGACCGCTGCTCACTTGTCAGGTCGACGGACTGCTCCGTCGACCTCCCGGTCGAACTGCCCCTCCTGGTCGATGGACCACCCGTCGCCCAGACCAGCCAGTTGCGGCTGTCGAGCTCCCTGGTTGACAGCAACACCACAGCGGTCCCCTGGTCGACGAAGCCTGTCGAGCAGCTCTCCCACTATGAACGGTCGGCTGCTACTCCCGTACATCCGACCAAGTCGTCGGCGTTGCCCAAGCAAGGGCGGGGCCAACACTCCATTCCCGTTAACACTCCCCTGCCGTGCTCACGCTTGGGCCCCCAGCCCATACGGCAGCACACTACGGAGAAAACTCGTCCTCGGCGTGCACCCCACACACAGCACGCCGTCACCGCACCAGCCGTGCAGAAGGGCACGGCAACTACGGCTGCACATCATCGTTGCCGTCGCCGACGTCGGTTAGACGAACTTGGCCGATGGCGACAGAGCACCGGTTGAAAGCCGGAAAATGCAGCGCCTTCGTCAAGAAGTCTGCCGGCTGCTCGATGGTCGGGATGTACTTTAGTACGAACTTCCCACGCCTCACCATGTGCTGTAGCCAGGCATAGCGTCGCTCCATGTGCTTGAGGTTGCCCGTCAGCCCCAAGCCCTCAGCGACCGTAATTGCCGAGTTGTTGTCGACGCGGAGGATGGTCGGCTTCCCAGCGTCGAGTTGCTTGATTTCTGCAAGAAGGAAACGAAGTCGGCGTCCTTCCTTGTCTGCATCCGTGGCCGCCATGTACTCCGACTCTGTTGATGACGATGTTGCGCACTTGATGCGCGAGCTTGACCAGGAGATGGCGGCCCCTCCGTAGAGCACCATGTCGAGCTTGCTCTGCAGGAAAGCGTTCTTCATGTCAAGCTGCATCAGGTTGAGGTTGAGGACGACGACGATGCTGAGGAAGATCCTCAGCGTGACGTAGCTGCTCACTGGTGAGTACGTCTTGTCATAGTCGGCACCGCACACCTGCGTGAAGCCCTTCACGACTAGCCTTGCCTTCTCACGCTCGACGGTGTCGTCGATGCGGTACTTGGTCGTCAGTACCCACCGGTTCTTCATGATGTTCACCCCGCATGGGCGTTCGACCAGCTCCCAAGTGCCCATGCCGATGAGGCTGCGGATCACTTCTTCCATGGCGGCCTTCACCGCCTCGCCTTTCCAGCTCGCCTTCAACTCCTTCACTGTCATCGTGGCGATGTCCCAGCGGTGTTCGGGGTCGGCATGCACGTCGGGGTCGAGCTCCGGCAGTTCTTCATCTTCCTCGGCGTCGTCGTACAACAAGTCATCGTCGACCTCATCGTACACACGTAGGCCGGCGTGGAAGCTCAGCCGCTCCGGCGGCCGTCGAGCTCGACCTGTGCGTCGCAGCTCAGGCTTCGTGATCGGCACCTCCACCACGTCACTGTTGATGGACTCTTCTCCTGCTGATAGCTCCCCTTCTTCGTCGATGGCCAAGTCTTCTGCTGACTTCGACAGCTCCCCTATCGACTGCACCTCTGCTACTGCCTCCTGTTCGACCGGCACCCCTGCTGCTGTCTCCTGTTCGACCGGCTCCCCATCCTGGTTGACGAGCTTGGCGCCTTGTCGACCGCCGGCGATGCCACGGGCCGGCGCCACAGGTGACGCCTCAAGGCTCCCCTCATCGCCGGTGGCGGACACTGGTGTCGACACAGGCCGATCTGCGACGGGCAAGGGAGGAGCAAGAACAGGGGAAGGTGGAAGGACCTCCACAACATCCTCATCAGTAGGCTCATCGACTTCGGCGAGCAAGGGAACCGTCGCCATCGAGGTGTCTGTCGGCGCGTGCGCGTGCGTCCGCCCCGACGCCGGCCCAAACTTCGCCTTCCACACTTCTAGCGACAGCGTCTCATAGAAGACCACCTCGACCGACGTGAGCACCTTGTTGTCAGTCAGGTCGAGCACCTCCCAGCCCTTACTCTCCGGCGACACGCCCAGGTGAAGCCCCCAGCGAGCTTTCAGCGCCAGCTTCCCACCACGCCGCTGCTCAGGAACCATGAACTGCACCATGCAGCCCCACACCTGCGCCAGTTTGACGTTGGGCTTCTTCCCGGTCAGCAGCTGGTACGGAGTCGTCCCCGGCGGCGTCGTCGACCGCTCCAAGCAGTTGCACACCCAGACTGCTTGTCGTAGAGCGAGGTGCCACCAGTGGTGCTGTACGCCCATGTGCAGCAGCATTGTCCTCACGGACTCGACAGCTGTGCGCATCTCCCGCTCAGCCATGCCGTTCTGCTGCGGAGTGTAAGGGCATGTCAGGTTGTGGACGATGCCCTTGCCGTCGACGAAGTCGGTGAATTCCTTCCCGAGGAACTCCCCTCCCCGGTCTGAGCGGAGCATTAGCACCGACTTCTTCGCCTGCCGTTCCACCAGCACCAGCCACTTTTGGAACTCCCGCAGCACGTCGCTCTTCTTAGCGACCGGCATCACCCACACAAATCGAGTGTGGCAATCCTTCAGCAGCAGAAAGTACAAACTGCCATCCTTGGCAGCAACCCGAAATGGCCCGCACAAGTCAATGTGGACGACAGCCAGTGCCTCCTCGGCGTCCGAGCCTTTGTCGGGGAAGATGTGCCGCGCCAGCTTTCCTCCGACGCACGAGACACATGGGGGGTCTGCTCCGGTCGACGGAGAGATGTCGAGCCTAGTAGCAACTTCATGTTTTGCCGAGCTCTTGATTGTGTCGACACAGACGTGCACGAGCCTCGCATGCAACCAGTCAGGGGTCGACTTCATCACCGAGACGATCGTCCGCAGAGCCTCTACCTCGGTCGAGTGCGACCGCGTTGAGAAGGGGCGAAGGTCAGTGCAGAGGACTCGTTCGGTGTAGCTTGCTTGACCGAGCACCCCCCTGGTCGTGGCGACGAGCAGCATCTCATCGCCGTCGCCCTTCAGCTGCCACTCCGCTCTCCTTCAGCTGGCCAGCAGATAGCAAGTTCGCCTGTACGCCCGGAACGTAGAGCACGTCGGGGATGAGGACCCGCTTCCCGGCCTCCCCCTTCCCGTCTAAGTTATTTTGACACCCCTAACGCGCCTCGCAGCAGGCCCTATGGCGCGACCCGCACGTCAGCGCGCTGTCAAATTGCAATTGTGCTTGTTAGGCTATAGTGGGGCACACCATATGGGGTACAACACATTCTAGAGGTAGTACTTGTGCCCCAACCCTTTTTAGTTCAATCATTCGTTCTGCTTAGTTTCAACATGGTTTCAGAGCACGTAGTGGCCTAGGACCGTTTTTTTTTTTAGGGCCCACCGTTAGATTCTGCCCCGAGCGCATGATCGAGCTGTCCCTGCCCCACCCGCTCGTACTGCCCTGCGCGGTGCCCTGCCCAGCGCGATCGCGCTGCCCTGCCCCGCGCGCTCGCGCTGCCCCCGCTGCCCTGCCCCGCACGCGCGCGCTGCTCTGCTCGCGCCCTGCTGCCCCGCGCGCCCTGTGTTGTGCCAAAGCACTATAGTGGCACGATCATCGCACTCCCATTCAGCCTACAAACCTGCTCAGATTCTGGAATTTTGTGGGGAGGTGCATCAACATGTGTTATTTAAACACTCAAAGTTTCAGATTTTTTTAAGCAGTTTACAAGGCATGGCATCATTGTTTGTTTCAAGACTTATGGCATCCCGGAAGTGTGTGTTACTCTTTTTTGGTAACACCCGAGTTCACCATTTCGGCTGCTGACTCATCTACCAAGCTTTGATTGGTCTGAAAATCGGTATGACAGTCTTTTGCCGTGTTGTTCAGGTGGGCACCGAGTTCCAGGACAACCCAGCATTGGAGCAGCACGTGACAGTTGTCGAAAGTTACTGTTCCGTAGTCATGGTGCACTGTTGGCAGCATTTCCCTTGCCACCCTTTCATTGTTGTCATGCCAATGGTGCAGGGACAGAGAATGAGACAAGAATTACAGGTGTTCAAGTGGGACTCTACCACCCTCCTTTTGAGAAGTGTGGTCTTCCTGGAAGCAGCTTGCAAAAGGGTGCAAGTGGGAAGACAAGCTGACTCATGGTTGGCTTGACTCACTATTGGTAGCCTTGAGTACAGCTCTGAACATCCAAGGGTGGTTGGCTTTGCTGACCTAGCTAGGACGTTTCCCATCCTTCTCTAGCCTTTCTCCCTTAGGACTCAACCTTCTCTGAGTTCCCAGGATGGTCCCAACCCCTTAAGAGTCTCCTAGGCAATGTTGTACTCAGCTCTTCCTTGCATCAATGAAACTACATGTTTTCGATCGAGCTTACGTTTTTGTTCGCTGCGTAGTGCAAACAACTCTGATGAAAGCAAGCAGTATACATTTGGAAATCAGACATCTAAAGCTAACGGATGTCCAAGTTTCAGTCTCGTATGTTATCGGAGCTGATCGTGACGGCATTTTGAACAGAGGCGGTTCGAAGTCATCAGATTCTGCTTAGGCGGTTTCAAGGGCATCCGCGACCCCTAAGTGGACTCTAGACTATAACAAGTGGTATCAGAGCAGTTTTTCTCTGTTCGTGGGTCAATATGGAGGCTGAAGGTTCTGCACCAGCTGGTCCTAGTGGCAGTGGTGGCGTGAGAGGCGCTGGGGAAGCGGGAAGAGGCGTTGCAGGCGGATCTGCACCAATAGCATCCGTTTCAACACCAGCCAAGGATGATGTGAAGGCATTCAACCTGGAGAAGTTCTCTGGGGAGGATTGGGCATCATGGAGCTTCAGAATGGAGCTTCTATTGAACCATTATGGGCTTCTTGAAGTGATGGATGGAGAATTGAAGAGGCTTGCGAGCGAAGGAGCTACCAAGGAATGGGATCGTCGATCCAAGGATGGATTCTTCCTTCTCTCTCAATGCCTCTCATCCAACCAGCTGCACCAGGCCAAGCATCTTATCAAGGATATCCAATGTGGTCCCAAGGCATGGAAAATATTGAAGGATGTCCATGCCCCCAGCAGCGAAGCGATGGTGGTGGTGCTCGAGCGACAACCCCATGCGGTGAAGATCAACGAGAGTGATGCCATGCAAGGAGCGTTCGATCAACCCCAGGACCTCTATATGAAGCTCTCTGCTGCTGGTGTGGACTACCCTGAGAAGATCAAGTGCTACAAGGCTCTCTCTCTGCTGCCGGAGTCGTGGGGCTCCTTGGTGGTCAACCTCAATGGCATGAAGGACTCATGGTCTCTTGAGTGGATTCGTGCTCAAGTCCTTCAAGAGGAGTTTCAGAGGAAGGAGCTGACTGCTGCTGCCGGTGAAGGTGGAGGCTCTGCCTACGGCATGAAAGGCTTCAAGGGGCGTGGCAGCAAGAAAGGCAAGGCCAAGGAAGGCTCTGGAGGGGAGCAGTATTCGGGAGGGAAGCGTGGCAACAAGGGAGGCAAGCGGTGTGGTGGCAAGTGTTGGTATTGTCATGTGGAAGGTCACCCGTGGTTTAAGTGTCGCAAGCTACCTGACGGTTGGAGGCATGGTCAGCCATCAATTGAAGGCTCTAAGGGTGTTCATGGAGCTATGGGAGAAGGCATGGGCAGTGAGGAGAGCGATGGAGGTGCTGGCGGACATGGCGGCATGTTCTACCATGTAGGAGAGGCATGCTCCGAGGACATGGTTGTACCAGCCAGCAAGGTTGCTCTTCACCGCTCCTCCCATTGGGTCATCGACACGGGAGCCTTCATGACCATGACCAACCGAGAGGATCTGCTGGATGAAGTCAAGCCATCAAAGGCAGCCACGGTCGTTTTAGCCACCGGCCAAGTTGTACCCGTGTGTGGCGAGGGGAGAGCCATGTTTATGGGTGGGGATGGGATGCTTGTGGGGCTGAAGCGTGTTCTTCTTGTTCTTGGACTATGTGCCAACCTTCTCTCTACCAAGGCATTGAGTGAGGCAGGGATGAAGATGGAGATGATGGGCACAAAGGTGTTCAAGGCAACTCTGGATGGGCGTGTGTTGTGGGACCTCCGAGGCGGCAAGGACATGCACCGGTCCATGTGGGAGAAACCGGTGCTGCCATGGAAGGAGGTGGTTGCGCGCTTGGCTGTTGAAGCTCTAAGAGGAGGGCATGCAAGCCATGTAACCAGAGGAGGAGGTGGTGATGGCAATGATGGTGGGCTGCTTGTGCATGGGGAGGGTGTGCTACGAAGTGTAACTCCTAGCACGGGTGAGACGGATTGACTCACCGCACACCGTCGCTTTGGCCACGTGGCGCTACCTCAGTTACAGCAGCTGTTTAAGGAGGAAAGATTCAAGGGGTTGAGGATAAAGGGGGAGCCCAAGGAGGTGGGCTCTTGTGAGACTTGCTTGACCAGCAAGTTCTCACGGTTTCCCTTCCAATCGGCGGTGGGGCAGTCAAGTGACCCGGTGGAGCTCGTGCATGTGGATCTTGTGGGGCCCATGAAGGTGAAGGGAGGTGGTAGGACCCTGTATTCCATGACGAAGGTGGATGATTACACAAGGCTCACCTGGTCTTTTTCACATGCAAATAAGAGTGATGCTGCAAGGGTCATCATTGAAGAGTGGCTGCCCATGGTGGAGCGAGAGAGCGGCAAGCGGGTGAAGGCAATTCGTAGCGACCGTGGTGGGGAGTTTTTGGGAGCGGAGTTCCGGAGCTGGTTGAAGCGGCACGGCATCAAGCAGCAGCTAACCACGGCCTACACCCCTCAGTCCAATGGCGTGGCAGAGAGAGCGAACCGAACCATCATAGAGGGCTGGAGAACGATATTGGTGGACTCGGGTCTACCCTTGCGGTTCTGGCCCCTCACTATTCGTCATGCTACCGTCATCAAGAACCGGGTGTTGACTCATGTGGAAGGTCAGCATTGGGTCCCTATGGAGAAGTGGAGTGGCAAGAAGCCCCTGGTGGATATGCTTCGTGTCTTCAGGTGCATGGGGCTCGTGCATGTCCCTAAGGAGAAGCGTGACAAGCTTCAAGCGGCGGCGGTGTGGGCTGTTCATTTGGGTCTTGCACGGGGGAGCAAGGGCTGGCTCATGTGGGACCCAAAATCCAACATCATCTTCAGCACCAGAGATGCCAAGTTCATGGAGGGGCTCATGTTCAAGGAGTGGTCGGAGCGGGGGAGGAACAAGGTCACCATTCCGCTTGGAATAGAGGTGGGAACGAACGACCCACTTCTCATTCCCATCGAGTTGTCATCATCTTCAGAGTTGACAGAGGTGTCACATGACTTGGGAGGTGCTGAAGGAGAGGCAGCAGATGTGGAAGGAGTACTGCAGCAAGGGGAGGCCCCTGTAGCTGAGAGAGGTGATACTGAGGAGGAGGTGCAGCAGCCTACACCATCCCCTAAGCTTTCACCAAGGCGCACAACCCAAGGGAAGTGTGATGCTATCCGTGGTGGAGCCAAGGAAGGAGCAGTCAAGGAGAGGCCCAAGAGAGCTGCCGGCCCAATTTGAATCAAGTCATTTGCAGCTGTGACCAGAACGCTATCAACGTTTGAAGCCGATGTGCAGAAATCCGACTGTGCACTCTATCTTTCGTTTTAGGCACATTGAAGCCCATTGTGACTATAACTGGTGTTGCTAGCAGCCGCTGCGGTTTGTGGCTGGAAGGTAGAGCAAATGGATGTGAAGACGGCGTTCCACTATGGCATGGTAGATGAGCAGATCTACATGAAGCAGCCAGAGGGGTATTACGATGGGAGCGGACGTGTTTGCAGGCTCAACAAGGCCATCTATGGCCTCAAACAAGCTCCAAGGTGCTGGTATGCAAGGCTGGTGGAGGGGTTGGAGGCTCTTGGCTTCAAAGTTAGCGGGTGCGACGAGAGTCTCTTCACGACCGAGGGGGGGGAGGAGAAGGTGTTTCTCCTTGTCTACGTCGATGGCATCCTCCTCTTCTCTCCATCCCTCGAGAGGATCAAGGAGGTGCAAGGAAAACTAAAAGAGACCTTTCAATGTTAGGCCCTTGGACTTGTGGGGTATTACCTTGGTCTTCACGTGGAGCGGGACGAGGTGAAGGGATGGTTGAGGCTTCACCAACACAAATACCTTGCAGCCATGGGGGAGAAGTATGGGCTGGAGGAAGGGAGGAGTGTGAAGACTCCTCTACCCTCAGGGTTTCACCTGCACATTGATGAAGAGGAGGGTGAGGTGTTGGAGTACGAGTTGTAGCGTCGGTTCCATTCAATGGCGGGGAGCTTGATGTATGCTTCGGTCAACACTCGCCCCGACATTGCGTTTTCAGTTTCACAGCTTGCTCGTGTGGTGTCTAGGCCCCTTCAAGAGCACCTGGATGCAGCAGAGAGGTTGGTGAGGTACTGCATGGCAACCTCAATGGTGGGGCTGCAATATTCAGTGCATGGGCAGCTGAAGCAAAAGGGAGTGGAGGCGGTGAGCACAAAGACTGGTGCACCTGCAAGGCGTGGGCACTTGTACCTCTCGTGCTTCACCGATGCTACTTGGGCAAGTGACATCAGTGATGCTACATCCCATGGTGGCTATATATGCTGTGTTGGAGGGAGTCCAGTTAGCTGGAAGTCTAAGAAGCAAGGAGAGATAGCTCACTCATCAACGGAGAGCGAGTACTGTCAGAGGTCCACTGGTGATCCCCGATTGATCCTAGGGAAGGGTTACAGGCTCGTTGTCCTGGGGGGTTATGGGCGCACTGACCCGCTACTTAACAAGCCATTTTATCTCAATGGTCTAGTGGTCGGGATTCTGACAAGTACATGGCGTTTTTTCATGGAGTGAAGGAGGTGGTTTGGATGAGGAGGTTGCTTGAGGAGTTGGGGCAGGAGTAAGAGGGTCCTACACCTATCTTTTGTGACGGCCAAGGAGGAATTGCAATGGCGCATAATGCTGTGCTCCATGGGCTGAACAAGCACATGCATATCAAGTGGCACTGGATGAGGAAGGATGTGAAGAAGGGCACCATCTACTTGCACTACATCAACACTACTAAGCAACCTGCAGATTTCTCGACTAAGCGGCTTGCAGAGCATCAGCATTGGAGCTGTGCCACCTTGTGTGGCATGTCCTTCAACTAAGGGAGGCAGCTTCAGGGAGCAGCTAAGGGATGAATAAGAGCACGATGAGGGGGAGTTTGTTGTGCCAAAGCACTATAGTGGCACGGTTATCGCACTCCCATTCAGCCTACAAGCCTGCTCAGCTTCTGGAATTTTGTGGGGAGGTGCTTCAACATGTGTTCTTTAAACCTCAAAGTTTCAGAATTTTTGAAGGAGTTTACAAGGCATGGCAACATTTTTTGTTTCAAGACTTATGGCATCCCGGAAGTGTGTGCTACTCTTTTTTGGTAACACCCAAGTTCACCATTTCGGCTGCTGACTCATCTACCAAGCTCTGATTGGTCTGAAAAACGGTGTGGCAGTCCATGTTGTCCAGGTGGTCACCGAGTTTGAGGACAACCCAGCATTGGAGCAGCACGTGACAGCTGTCGAGAGTTACTGTTCCATAGTCATGGTGCACTGTTGGCAGCATTTCCCTTGCCACCTTTTCATTGTTTGTCATGCCAATGGTGGAGGGACAGAGAATGAGACAAGAAGTACAGGTGGTCAAGTGGGACTCTACCACCCTCCTTTTGAGAAGTGTGGTCTTCCTGGAAGCAGCTTGCAAGAGGGTGCAAGTGGGAAGACAAGCTGACTCATGGTTGGCTTGACTCACTATTGGTAGACTTGAGTACAGCTCTGAACATCCAAGTGTGGTTGGCTTTGCTGACCTAGCTAGGACGCTTCCCATCCTTCTCTAGACTTTCTCCCCTAGGACTCAACCTTCTCTGAGTTCCCAGGATGGTCACAACCCCTTAAGAGTCCCCTAGGCAATGTTGTACTCACCGCTTCCTTGCATCAATTAAACTACACGTTTTCAGCCGAGCTTACGTTTTCGTTCACTGCGTAGCGCATACACCTTTGACGAAAGAAAGCAATATACAGTTAGAAAGCAGACACTTGAAGCTAATGTCTGTCCAAGTTTCAGCATCGTATGTTGTTGGAGCTGATCGTGACGGCGTTTTGAACAGAGGCGATTCGAAGTTATCAGATTCTGCTTAGGCGGTTTCATGGGCATCCGCGAACCCTAAGTGGACTCTATACTATTACACCCTGCTGCCCTGCTACCGCCGCCGTCTGCGCTGCCGCCAGTGCACCACCCACTGGCCGACCCGCTGCCGCTAAGCAACGCCACCTGCCATGACGACAGTCACTGTTCTAGCCTTTAACGCAGAGGGGCACCCTCTAGAGTTCGAGTCCTGGCTAGAGGGCCTGCACCTGTACCTCCAAAGTGTCACAAGCCACAACGTCTCGCTGTTCGAGCACATGTCAGGGTTCCCGTCTAGCCCCTGTGACTTCAACTGAGCCTACTACTGACGCTGGGGAGGAGGTGCAGCAGCACTACCGGGCTGACCGCGTTGCCTGCACACAGTGGACGGCACGCGACACCACAGCTTGGCTTGCTGTCCGCGCTCACCTACCACTCGACCAGTTGGCCCACTTTCGCCAGGTGACGTCAACCCAGGCTCTCTACGACGTTGTGGTTAGAGGCTACTCCTCCCCCTCTGCTGCCACCCTAGGCCATCTTGCACTGCCGTTTCTCTTCCCTTAGCTGTCTGATTTCACCACTATAGCCAACCTCCCTTGACACCTGCTACCGTGCTGCTCTTCGGACAGACTTTCTGGCTAGGAACCAGCCTCCCATGTATCTTGCTCTCTACTTCCTCACGACTTGCCTCCCTGACTCCCTTCGCACCATTCGAGACCACTTCCTCTCCCTAGACCCCACTGAGCTCACCCTTGCCTCGTTTGAGACCCGTCCCCTCAAGGCTGAGACCAGTGCCCGCACTATGGCTGCCTCCCGTGGCTCTCCCAGCCTCTCCTTCTTTGAGGGGTGCTCCCCCTCCCTTCTCGCGCCCTCTGTCGTCCCTGCTACTGCTGTTGACGTCCTCGGTGCTGAGGAGGTCGGTCCTGCGTCTCCTTCTCGTGGGAGGCGCCGCAGCAGGGGTGGGCGTCAGAGGGGGTGGGGCGGTGGAGGTGGTGGAGGTGGCGGTAGCGGTGGGGGTGGCCGCAGCGGTGGAGGTGGCGGTCGCGGTGGGAGTGGCGGAGGTGGTGGAGGCGGTGAGAGTACCGGGGGTAGAGGACAAGGCGTGGGTGGCAGTCGAGGTGGAGCTGACGGGGGTGGAGGCCCAGGTACGGCGACCCAGGTGGCTGCGTCTGGTAGTGTAGAGGCTGCTAGTGTAGGTTCTTGTGCGACTGCCAACGCGGGTACACTCCCTGAGCAGGCGTTGCACAATTTCACACTGGACTCTGGCGCGTCGAGGTGTTTCTTTCGTGACTGCACCACACTCACACCCCTCACGACACCCCCTGTCACTCTGGCTGACCCCTCTGGCGGCCAAGTTGTTGCACGCAACACCATTGTTCTCCCATGTCTGGCAGCCCCCTCAGGCTCCCTCACAGGTGTCCACATCCCCTCGTTCGCTACGAACTTGGTGAGTCAGGCTGCCCTCCAGGATGTGCTGGTCACGACCACCACTTCTGGGGGCGAACTCGTGGCTATCTGTACGAACACAGCGATAGGCGATCACCTTGCCACGTTCACTCAGAGGCTTGGGTCTGGACTGTACATACCGCACACTGAGTCTGCACACGTTGCTGCGTCAGGTCAGGTGGCTGCGTCCTGCTCGTGTTGGTTACTCACGCACCCGTCTCTCCTCTGGCACCACCATCTTGGCCACCCCTCCCTGCAGCGTCTGCGACACATGCACTCTCATCTCCTTGTCTCTAGCCTCCCGAGATCCCTGCCCCCGCTCCCACCGTCGCTTGCGCCGCCATGCACTCCTTGCGTCGACGGGCGGCAGCGCGCCGCTCCTCACTCCTCCTCGTTCCCTCCAACCACTGCTCCTCTGCAGACCCTGCACATGGACCTGTGGGGCCCCGCCCCTGTCCTTGGGCCGGGTCGTGAGCGCTACTTTCTGCTGGTCATTGACGACTACACGCGCTACACCACGGTGTTTCCCTTGCGGGCCAAGGGTGAGGTCTGTATTGTTTTGATCCCTTGGATCCGCGATGTTCGTCTCCAGCTGAGGACGCATTTGAAGCAGGACCTCCTGGTACTACGACTACACTATGACCGTGGAGGTGAGTTTTTCTCCGGTCTTCTTGAGGACTTTTGTCGTGAGGAGGGCATCACCCAGTCGTTCACGCTTCTGGCCTCTCCACAGCAGAACGGGATCGCTGAGCGCCGTATTGGCTTGATCATGGAGGTTGCTCGCACCTCCATGATCCATGCGGTGGCTCCCCATTTTTTGTGGCCGTTTGCGGTACGATACGCCGCGCATCAGCTCAACCTCTGGCCCCGTGTCTCCGAGCCAGAGACCTTGCCTACACTGCGTTGGACGGGTAAGGTTGGCGATGCGTTTGCCTTTCGGGTCTAGGGTTCGCTTGCTCTTGTCCGCGATACTACCGCGGGCAAGCTCTCTTCTCGCACCATTCGTTGCGTCTTCCTTGGCTTTCTCATATACGCTCCGCCGTAGGAGTTTTACCACCCTGTCACCCGCCGTGTCTTGTCCTCCCAGGACGACACCTCTGACGAGTCCTTCTGCTTCTACCGTCTCTTCCCCCACGCGTCGTCTCCTATCCCCCGCGCCCCTCTTCCTGGTTCCAGGTTACCCTCCGGTAGACCCCCACCCCCCCTAGCGTCCTGCTCCCTTAGGTGTGTCTCAGGTCGACCCACCCCCCTTGGTTGAGTTTGTGGAGGTCTCCTCAGACACCTCTGGCCCAGCCGAGGGGGGTGACCCTGCTGCTGACGATACGGCGGCCTCTCGCCGCTCCCCGCGCCTGGGGACCCCTCCTGACTTTCTGCCTCGGCCGTCTTCGCCACCTCTGCCGCCTGACGCGGTGGACTCTGGTGATGCTGGGGGTGGTGCTGCTGGAGGTGTGGACTCTGCGGGTGCTGGCGCTGGAGGTGCTAGTTCTAGGGGTGCTGAGCCTGGGGGTGCTGAGCCTGGGGATGCTGGTTCTGGGGGTGCTAGTTCTGGGGGTGCTGAGCGTTCTAGTGGTGGTGGAGTAGTGGGTGCTCCTGCTGGAGGGTCTAGGGGTGGACAGCAGCAGCAGTCTTGTCAACAGGAGATCCTCTTGCCACAGCAGCTTCACGAGTGGGTTGTCCGACGAGGCGGCTCCGGTGGCGGAGCTGGAGGTGCTGGTGCTGGAGGTGCTGGAGCTGGAGGTACTAGAGCTGCTGGTGCTGGAGGTGCTGGAACTGGAGGTGCTGATCCTGGAGGTGCTGGTGCTGGAGGTACTGGAGTTGGGGTTACTGGAGGTGCAGGTGCTGGAGGTACTGGAGATGGAGGTGCTGGAGGTGCTGGTACTGGGGGTGCTGCGCAGCGGCGATCGTTCTTCTGGTCCCAGCCGTAGTCGTCGCTGCCACCACCTGACTCGGCGCTTCGCCAGGTTCTCAGTCTTCCGTCTTCCACTTGGCTTACTCCTCCTCTACTGTGTCCACCGACTGATCCATCTTAGACACAGTCGCCACCTTACTCCCCAGTGCCTGGTCGTTCTCCTTACACTGAGTTGGCAAACTCCCTGACTGAGCGTCACGAGCCTGCGTCTCGTATTGCCTTGCATGTTCGCACTGTTTGTCGTACTAGTCGTGTTCGTCCACCGCCTGTCCCTGGCACTCACACGATGGCACTTTGTCCTTCCTCTGTTCCACATCGTGTTCCCTTGCCGTCTCCTCCACCGTCCTCTCTTCTTGACGTTCCTGGCCCTGAGTCTGACCTTGCTCGTGCTGCTAGTCCGACTGTCACCCGTTGTCTGGCCACACTTGTCACTGACCTTACTTTTGAGTCTGCTACTGCGTCTGCCTTTGTCACTGAGCTTGTTGGCTTTGCTGCTACCTGCCGCCTTGACTACCTCGCGAGTCTTGTTTCTGCCTCTGACTGTCCTCCGTCCGTTGAGGGTGACCTTGCCCTTGGCTGTGACGTCCTTGAGGACAGGCAGTTTGATCTCGAGTGCTTTGCGGCTGCTGTACCTCATCTCGCTGCCATGTTGCTTGCCCCTGAGGGAGACCCGGACGCACACGACATCCCGACCCCACGCTCTCACGCAGAGCCGGTCTCAGGTTAGTACTCCTCTTAGTGACAGACAGCCATGGACAAAGATATGGCTTCCTAGAAGTCCATAGCCACCTACGTCGACACAGTTCCCCCTCCTGGGGCGAAAATAGTCGATGGCATGTGGATTTTCAGGGTCAAGCGGTCGCCGGGTTCTTTGCCTGCCTTCAAGGCGCGTTATGTTGCACGAGGCTCCAGTCAACGGCAGGGGGTCGACTTCTTCCATACCTTCTCCCCCACCCCGAAGATGACCATTCTTCGGGTGTTACTGCACGTTGCAGCATAGCGTGACTACGAGTTGCACTCTCTCGACTTCTCCACAGCTTTCTTGAAGGGCAGCCTTCACGAGGAGATCTGGCTGCGCCGCCCACCTGTCTTCACTGTGTCGTTTCCTGAGGGTACCCCGTGGAGCCTCCGGCGGCCAGTCTACGGTCTCGGCCAGGCACCCCGCGAGTGGCACGGCACACTGAGGACGACACTTGCGGCTCTTGGGTTTGCTTCCTCGACTGCTGACCCGTCGCTGTTTCTGCGCACCGACCCTTCTTTGCCGCCGTTCTACGTCCTCGTGTACGTTGGCGACTTGGTCTTTTCTACTGCTGACACTGAGGCACTGGTTCTTGTGAAGGCGGAGCTGCAGAAGAGACACACTTGCACTTACCTGGGTGAGCTGCGCAGCTATCTTGGCTTGCAGATCACCCGGGACAGAGCAGCGCGCACCATCACTCTGACTCAGTCACACATGGTGCAGCATGTCCCCTCGTCACAGCCCACTCCTCTGCCTACCGGCCACTCAATACTCATGCCACCTGCTCGAACGCTCCTAGCCTCTTAATTTGAGCCTAATCTTAACATGGTTTCAGAGCAGGCCTCATCCTAGGCCTTCGCTCCAGGTTTTGAGAAATATGGGCCCACCCTTCCTGCAGCCCCTAACACGCCCCTCGCCAGCGCGCGACCAGCAGTAGGAGCGTCAGGGCTCTCGCTATCATATATTTCTTGTGTGTTTGTCTGATTATCAGACGTATTTTTTAGAGATCATATGATTTAGCATAAATCAGATTCTGCAATTCCTGATTGACAAGGAATGATTTTCTGAGTTTATCTGATGGATCAGAAATGTTTTTTTTTCTGTTCATCTGATTCATCAGGTCCTTGTTTGGGTTTCGTCTGATATCGAATTCTTTCGTGTAGGTGTGATTTGCGGATAATGGATGCATCGTGAGGTTCCAGGTGTATAAATGTTTGTTTCTACGGACACCATCCTCAGATCTCTCAGTTAGGTGGCGTCGTGGGCCTCTATGGTGAAGACTCGGGTTCAAATCCCTCTAGGCTCATCATTTCTTTATGGGTCCTTTGCCATATATTTTAACGTTTTCCCCAAACCCGAACTCCTCGCTCATTCACTGTTTTCCCAGGCCATGTACAGAACACTATGCAATGAAAAGGTCTCTCCAATGAAAATCAGAAAAAAAAAAAAAAAAAATGATTAAGTAGGTTATTTTTCTCAAAACAATTTATGCATCAGACTAAAAAAACACACAGCAGTTGATGCATCATGAGGGTTCAAATCCTAGGGAGAGCCTTGAGGAGCGTGCACGCCCCTCGCCAGCACGCAGCCAATAGCAGGAGCGCACGCACATGCGTCAGCCCGCTTCCCGCCGCCCCTCCACTTGCTGCGCCCTACTTTGACGGGCGTTGTGGGGGGGGAGTGGCGGGATTGGCAGCCGAGGCTACGGGGGTACTGAAGCCCCCTTGACCCCCCAGCCCCCTCCCTTTTCCTCCTCCTCGCCACTGCACTTGCACCTACTGGGTGTGCCGCGTTGGGGGGGTGGGGGGGGGGGGGACGGGGGGTAGAGGGTGTGGGGGTGGCGGGTCTGACCAGGCAGCCGCCCCTCCATCTCTTACATTCCAGCCTCACATTTCCTCCTCTCTTCTCTCCTCCAACTGTCTCCTCTCATTTTCTCCTCCTCTCTCCTCTCCTCCAGCCACCTTTCCTCCTTTCCTCCTCTCAACCACATCCTGTGCACCACCAGCTTCCTCCTCCTATCCAACAGTTGGTGTTTATCTCCAACATCCTACGCCCTCCGGTTTAGCCCTCCCCCCTCCATTCTGGCGTTTACAGGTGTTTACCGCTGTTTCTGTGCATATCCCAGCTACAGCAACCGCTCTCCAGGCGACCTGCAGCGAGACACCACTAGCTATAGCCGTAGGCAGTTATGGGTGTGTGTTAAATTGTATTGCATATCCTAATTGCCTACAGCTTGCTACTAGTGTATTAGTTAGATATTAGAACATATTGCTGGTAGTGTACCCTTTTGCCCTTCCCATTTCCTATATCTTGTATGCATTGCCTTTATTGAAACTCCTCCTTTCTCCATTGCTCTCGCTACTCATGCTACTTGCTCCAATGCTCCTAGTTTCCTAAGTTCAACCTAATCTTAACAGGTCTTATTAAATGGCATTCCATTTATGAAGCCCTAATCTTAACATATGGCTTAAAAAAAAGGGGGGGAAAAGAGTGAATGAATGAGTGCTTGTTGTTTATATATGTTACGAGTGCAATTGAGTGAACGAACTAAGATTGCACTATCGAAGTAAAACAGTCACGGCATGAGCGAATGTTAAATACCAAAGGCATTTTGACAACGATGACGTGCTCGCGGAGAGGTGCCCCTCGGGCCTGATGCCAAGGTTGGGAAGTGTCGAAGCGTAGGGCGGGGTCACGGGTTACCAGCCGAGCCGGATAGTCCGGGCGTGATGCAGGGCCCAAAATTGGTTTTTGGCCACCCTGTCAAATCAGGGTGCCAGCCGGGGCCTACCCTGACTGGTAGGGTAAAAAAATCGTTAGCCTGACAAATTCATGGTAAATAACATTTAGTATGTTTGTGGCAGGGTAATTTTTCTGGTACACTGTTAGATATTGATATACTATTTTCAAAGTGTTCATGTTTATACTAGTAGTGGCTCAGTAGACAGATGTACCACTCACAAGCATAAGATCCGAGGTTCAGTACTCGATGTCAAGAGTATTTTGCAGGGGCGCATTTCGTGTTTTGTCTCGCTACGGGGGATCCGATAGCAGTGTAACTATGATCATATCCGGTACCGATCAGGGGAAAAAAATGCGTAGCCTATTTTTCAAAGGGTAAAAAAAACCACATTCTTTTACAAGGGGTAAGAATCTAGTTACACTGTCTGGGAAATGGTATCTCCAAAAAAATGGCCGCCTGAAAGGGCAAAACGGGTATTTTACCCTGATTTTTTTTGCCTTGGCGTGATGGGAACAGTGATCAGGGCGAGTGTCGCGAGATGGTAACGAATTAATGTTGGGGTACTATGGCGGGAATAGTCATGTACACGGTGTGCAGTGATGCGAAGCAAGAAAAATGAATTTTCCTTATGAAGGGGCATAAATGCCGCGGAAGTTTCAGCTGTGCAGGCACTCCGTGAGGACAGGGTGGTTTCCAATTTTATCCAGGGGAACCCAATCGTCTTCTGTGGGTGTACGGTCTCTCCATCGTAATCAGGAACTCTATGCATCGTGCTCCACGTGGGTCACAAACTCGGTGGGTCAATATCTTTTCGGGAGCGATGATTGGCTCGGTTAGCGGACATGTCATGGTGGATGGATGGCTGTGTGGCAGTTGACTTGTCGACGGGCTTACGTACCAGTCAGTGGGCAGGACGAGGTGGGCGGTGACGGGGGTGATCATGTGGCCAATGCAAGATGGCCCGCAATATCGTGGGCGTAACTTCGGGGTGATGGGCAGGCGAAGGTTCTGATTGTGGAGGAGGTCGTCGGGTTGGTAAGTCACGGGGCGGCGATGGCGATCGGCATTGCGCTTGGCGATCAGCGAAGATATTTGACCTTTTTATCACATCTGCTGCTCTGGGTTCGGGCAGCTTGTCAAATCTCGGCGAAGTGTTGTGCACGTGGGACGGAGTTGTCGGGGTTCAGCGTCATGGAGAAAGTCGGATTTTGTCTGTAGTTGAGGTACAACATGGACTGTTGGGTGGTTGCTGATGTGGAGTTGTTGTACGTGAACTCGATGAGTGCCAACTGCTGTTCCTAAGTTGCCGGGTCGTCACACATGGCTCAAATTAATTGCTCCATGGTCTGATTGGTGTGCTCCGTTTGACCATCGTTTTCGGGGTGTTACGATGAACTGAACTGTATTCGTATGCCCAACTGCTGCCACATGTTCCGCCAGAAGTTGCTGGTGTATCTCGTGTCGCGGTCGTTGATGATCCCCACTGGTATCGCGTGCAGTCGAACGTGTTAGAGAGTAGCGAGAATGACGAGAATGATTGACTAGGAAAGGGGGGAGGGTACAAGTACAATGTCGAGAGAAATTGTGTACCCCCTAAGGCTAAACCCACTATAGCCTAGACAACGGTAAACACTTAAACACATATGTTTGACACACCCCCATAGGCGAAGTGGGGGATAGCCAGAGCAAGCAATGGTCACAAGACCAGTCACGAGAAGAAGCAAAGCAAGCTCAGGGTGGATCACAAAGTCACCAGACAGTCCGAGCACAAGCAAAGGGCCACAAGGCCAGTTCACATGCAGAGTTATATAAAAGAGAACAAACAATACAGTGATCATACCCTAGCAAGTGCAAGCATGCAGGTATATAGATAGATCATAGTCCAGGCAGAGTCAGGCAGTAAGTAAGTGAGGCAAAGTAGGCAAAAGGCCTAACACAGTAACAAAGCGCTGATGATCACCAGGCGGAAGTGCCTTGGTGAAGACATCAGCAGTGTTGGCCCGAGTGGCCACGTACGCTAGACGAAGCTGACCACGCTGCTGCAACTCTCGAGCAAGGAAGTATCGCAGAGCGATGTGCTTCGTTCTGTGCTCCAGTCTGTGCTCCTGACACAAGGCTATCATGGCCTTGTTGTCAACGTACAGGACTGGAGGCGAACGAGGCTGCTCTCCCAAGTCGGTCAGCAAGTAGGTGAGCCAGCGTAGCTCCTAAGCAGCCATGGCTCCGGCGTAGATCTTAGCCTCACAGCTGGAGCTGAGAACTGAGGACGAGCGGGTAGACCGCCAAGAAACCGAGCCGGACCCAAGGCTGAAGGTGTAACCCTGCGACGACCGCTGCGTAGCTGAGTCGTCAACCCAGGAAGCGTCTGCGTGACCAATGAGGACAACTGGACCCCGTCCTCCAAGCACAAGCCCCATGCCCGACGTACTGCACAGGTAACGCAGTACCCTCTTCGCAGCATCCCAGTGCAACTTTGGGTGCCTACCGGGAGCCACGTAGCGAGCCAGAAGGCTGAGAGGGTACGCGAGGTCAGGTCGTGTGCAGGTCATCAGGTACATGCTGCAACCCACAAGTTCTGGGTACGGACCACTCGGCTCTACGGACTCGTCCGAAGGTGGAGCTGAGAGCGAGTGGCTGGTAGACAGAGGAGTGAGCTGTGGCGAAGAGTACTGGAAGCCGAAGCGCTGAAGGACCTGGTGCACCATGTGTGACTAAGTCAGTGTGATGGTGCGCCGTGCTCTGTCCCGGGTGATCTGCAGGCCAAGATAGCTGCGCAGTTCACCAAGGTCAGTGCAGGTATGTCTCTTCTGCAGCTCGGACTTCACAAGGGTCAGTGCCTCAGTGTCAGCCGTGGCAAAGACAAGGTCGTCGACGTACACTAGGACGTAGAAGGGCGGCAGGGAGGTGTCGGTGCGTAGAAACAGCGACGGGTCTGCTGTAGAAGGAACAAACCCAAGAGCCGCAAGTGTAGTCATGTGTGTGTCATGCCACTCGCGAGGCGCCTGGCGGAGACCGTTGACTGGCCGGCGGAGGCTCCACTGGGTACCTGCAGGAAACGACCCAGTGAAACCAGGTGGTCGGCGCAGCCAGATCTCCTCGTGTAGGCTGCCCTGCAGGAAGGCTGTACTGAAATCCAGGGAGTGTAACTCGTAGTCATGCTGAGCAGCTACGTGCAGCAACACCCGAAGAGTAGTCATCTTCGGGGTGGGGGAGAAGGTCTGGAAGTAGTCAACTCCCTGTCGCTGACTGAAACCTCGAGCGACGTAGCGCGCCTTGAAGGCAGGCGAAGAACCCGGCGGCCGCTTCACCCTGAAGATCCACATGCCATCAACTATGTTCACCCAAGGTGGGGGAACCTCGTCAACGTAAGTGCCTGTGGACTTCCATGATGCCATCTCGGCATCCATAGCTGCCTGCCACTGAGAGGAGTAAGGACCCGTAATCGCCTCTGCATAAGAGTGCGGGGTCGGGATGTCTGGAGCATCCGGGTCTCCCTCAGGGGCAAGCAGCAAGGAAGCGAAACGAGGTACAGCAGCTGCAAGACACTCAAAGTCCTCCTGCTTATCCTCAAGGACGTCCGTGCCAAGAGCATACTCACCCTCGACGGACGGAGGACTGGCAGACACAGACTCAGCAACTAGAGCAGTGGTGTAGTTGAGACGGCAGGCAACAGCAAAGTCAAGCAGCTCAGCAACGAGAGCAGAAGCAGCAGCAGACTCAAATGACGGGTCAGTGACAGCAGTGGCAAGGAGACGAGCGACAGTGGGACTGGCAGCAAGCGCTCGGTCAGACTCAGGGTCAGGGACCTCAGGAAGAGAGGACTCAGGAGGATTAGGCAGAGGAACACGCGGTGGAACAGAGGAAGGAAAGAGTGCCATGGTGTGCGTGCCTGGGACAGGAGGAGGACGCGAACGAGGAGCGCGACGAGCAGTGCGAACAGGCGAGACAGGACGAGACGCAGGCTCACGACACTCTGTAAGACCTCCATACTGCTCAGTGTAAGGAGAGGGAACAGGCAGTGGGGAGGCTGGCTGTAACGGCGGCTGCGACTGGTCAAGCAGTGGACACAGGAAGGGAGGAGGAAGACCAGCAGAAGACGGGACACCAAGAACCTGCTGAAGCAGGGGAACGAAGTACGAGCGCGGCCGCACAGTGCCTCCAGCACCTCCTGCTCCAAGGTCAACAGCTCCAGCTCCTGCAGCTCCAGCGCCTCCTGCGCCAGGGCCTCCAACTCTAGCTACACCAGCTCCAGCGCCTCCGGCGCCAGCTGCTCCAGGCTCCGTAGGGTCTCCAGCTCCAGTAGTAACAGCAGCACCTCCAGCTCCAGCGTCTCCAGGCTCGCCAGCCCCTGGAGCTCCACTCCGACGGTGCGGGCGCTGAACAAGCCACTCACGCAGCTGCTACGAGGACAGTCGCGGTGAAGCACCAGCAAGACCTCCAGACGAAGCAGCACCCCAAGGCTCAGCACCCCCACACTCCGCACCCTCGGACTCAGCACCCCCAGGCTCCGCACCCTCCGACTCAGCACCCCCAGGCTCAACACCCTCAGGCTCAGCACCCCCAGACCCAGCACCCTCAGACCCCGCACCCCCCGGCTCCGCACCCCCAGACGCAGCACCCCCAGACGCAGCACCTGGAGCAGCACCTGAGACGACAGCTACCTGAACAGGCACAATACCAGGGAGAGGGTCTACCTGAGACACTCCCGAGGGAGCAGGACCCTGGGGCGGAAGGGGGTCTACCGGAGGTGGACCGAGAGCAAGGAAGCGCGGTGGGGGCGGGGAAGGGGCAGAGCGGTAGGGGAAGAGATGGTAGAAGGGAACCGACTCGTCGAACGTGACGTCCTGAGAAGGGAGGACACGGCGCGAGGTGGGGTGGTAAAACTGCCAGCCAGGCGCGTCAGGGACAAAGCCAAGGAAGACGCAGGGAATGGCGGGGGCGGAGAGCTTGTCCGCGGACGTATCGCGAACAAAGGCACGAGAACCCCAGACCCGGAACACCGACGCATCGCCAACCTTCCCCGTCCAACGCAGTGTGGGCGAGGTCTCCGGCAAGGAGACACGGGGCCAAAGGTTGAGCTGATGCGCAGCGTACTGGACCGCAAACGGCCACAGAAAATGGGGAGCGGCCGCATGGATCATGGAGGTACGAGCGACCTCCATGACTAAGCCAATGCGGCGCTCAGCAATCCCATTTTGCTGAGGGGAGTCCGGAAGCGTGAACGACTAGAGAATGCCCTCCCCACGACAAAAGTCCCTCAAGAGGTCGGAGGAGAACTCACCACCTCTGTCAGAGTGCAGACGCAGGACAGGAAGGTCCTGGCCGAAGCGCTCGCGCAGCTGGAGACGGACTGTGCGGGTCCAAGGGATCAAGACAGCAGAGACTTCACCCTTGCTGCGCAAGGGGAAGACTGTGGTGTACCGCGTGTAGTCGTCAACTACCAGCAGAAAGTAGCGCTCGCGGCCCTGTCCACTTACGCGGACTGGGCCCCACACGTCCATGTGGAGGGTCTGCAGGGGAGCAGTCGTCGGGGGAAACGAGGAGGAGTGAGGAGCGGCGCGCTGCCGCCCCTCGACGCAAGGAAGACAGGGCGGGGCAGGTGAGGGCGGCAGGGGAGGCAGAGACCTTGGGAGACCAGAGACAAGGAGACAGGAGTGCATGCCACGAAGTCGTGGCAGGGAGGGGTGACCCAGGCGGCGGTGCCAAAGAAGAGTCTGGTGCGACAGGAGGCGACACGAGCAAGAGGCGGCTACCTGACCTGACGCGGACACTTGAGCAGACGCAGCGACCTGAGGAGGCTCGGTAGCCAGTGTGTACAGACTCGACCCTGGCCGACGAGTGAACGTGGCCAGGTGACGCCCCGTCCGTGTGCACGTGCAGATCGACACACTCTGACCCCCAGGAGTGGTGGTAGTGACCATCGCATCCTGGAGGGCAGCGTTACTCACCAAGTTCGTAGAGAACGAGGGGAGGTGAAGACCTGACAGTGAGCTGGACGGAACCGCCGGACACGGGAGGATAGTGGAGGAACGGGCCATGACCGGGCCCCCAGAGGGGTCAGCCAGTCTGACCGGAACAGGTGCAGGAAGAGGAGTGAGAGTGGTGCTGTCACGAAAGAAACAGCGCGAGGCGCCGGAGTCCAATGTGAAGGTGTGCAGGGCCTCAGCACGCGCAGTACCAGGGGGAGTACCAGATGCACTAGCACCTAGAGCAGCAGCGACTATACCTGGGTCAGGCGGCACACACCAGTAATAGTCACCCTCAGCACTAAAAGACAAAGCATACATGGCAGAGATAATAACATCAAAGTCTAGGTCAAAGATAGCAACTCCCGACCTAAGCAACTCCGCCCAGCAAGGGCGCTTGACGTCATCACCAAACTCAGTACGCCAGGCGTCGTCAAGGCGGGCAAAGCAGCGGCGCTCAGTGTGAGACCTCCCGCATGTCCGGCCCGCACGGGCACCCGTGCGATTGACATACGGGCAGGTCTCACTACCCTCACCCGCCCCACGCTGAACCAACCACTCACGGAGCTGCTGGGGCGTTAGAGTCTCGCTCCGACGCTGCTGCTGCTGGCCCCGACCACAACCAGGGCCTCCACGCTGAGGTCCAGACCGACCACCACTGGTCCCACCGCCTCCACTGCCGCCACTCCCTCCGCTGCCTCCACCGCCGCCACCAGAGCCTCCACCTCCGCCACCGGTCCCACCGCCGCCACCACCTCCACCGCCTCCGCCTCCTCTACCGCTGCCCCCACTACCACTCCCACTGCCACCTCCACCACCACCGCTGCCTCCTCCACTACCCCGGCCACCCTTGCCCTTGCTGTTGCGGCGCTTCGTACTAGTCGAAGCAGCACCGACGTCCTCAGGAACAGATACGTCTGCAGCAGCAGCAGAGGCGAAGGAGGAGGAAAGGGGGGAGGGGGAGCACCCTGTCAAACTTATATGCTATAGTCTGTTTAGGCTGTAGTGGGGTAGTTCTTATAGGGTACAACACTTTTAGGTTTCCTACTTGTACCCACCTGCTTTCTAGTTCAGTCATTCATTCGCTCACATTCTAACATCGTATTCTGAGCAGGTTCCCTAGTGGGAACGTTTTTTTTTAAGGGCCCACCACAAATTTTTCCTGCCCTGCCCGAAGCGTGCATCGCGCCCTGCCCTTCGTGGCCCCTTTTTCGCCCGACCCAGCCCCTGCTGGACGCAACCCCTACTGCCCTTAGCGGCCCCTACTGCCCGTCGCGGCCCTAGCCTGTCGCGGCCCCCTGCTGTCGCGGCCCCCTGCTGGCGCGGTCCCCCCTGGCCAACGCGGCCCTTACACCGTCGCGGCCCCTGCTGGCGCGCCCCCGTGCTGGCGCGGCCCCTGCTGACGCCCCCACTGCTAACGCGCCCCCTTGCTGTCGCGGCCCCTGCTGGCGCGGCCCCTACTGACGCGGCCCCCTGCTGTCGCACCCCCTGCTGGCGCGGCCCCCGCTGACGCGGCCCCCCCTGCTGGCGCCACCCCTGCTGATGCGGCCCCCTGCTGGCGCGGCCCCTGCTGGCGCGACCCCTGCTGACGCGGCCCCCTGCTGGCGCGGCCCCTGCTGGCGCGACCCCTGCTGACGCGGCCCCCTGCTGGCGAGGCCCCTGCTGACGCGGCCCCCTGCTCGCGCGCCCCCTGCTGTCGCGGCCCCTGCTGACGCGGCCCCTGCTGGCGCGACCCCTGCTAACAAGGTCCCCTGCTGACACAGCCCCCCCCCCTGCTGACGCGGCCCCCTGCTGGCGAGGCCCCTGCTGACGCGTCCCTCTGCTGGCGCGCCCCCTACTGTCGCGGCCTCCCTGCCGTCGCCACCCCTACTCGCGCGGCCCCTGCTGTCACGGCCCGGCCCCGCACCCGCCCTTGGTAAGCACCCACGTCGCCCAGCCGAGCCGCGCCGCCCAGCCGAGCCGCGCCGCCCAGCCGAGCCGCGCCGCCCAGCCGAGCCGCGCCGCCCACTGAGCCGCGCCGCCCACTGAGCCGCACCGCCCTATCGAGCCGCGCCGCCCTACTGAGCCGCACTGCCCTGCACTGCCCTACTGCCTCTGCCGCTACTGCTGCTACTGCTGTTACTGCTGCTAATACTGCTCCTATTGCTGCTATAGCTAGCCCTATTGTTCTCACCTTTGATGCTGAGGGACGTGCAGTTGACTTTGACGTGTGGGTTGACGACCTGCAGCTTTTTCTTCAGTGTTATTCTAGGGATGGGGTATCCCTTTTCGATCACACGTCCGGTGTTTCTACTACTCCTGCTGCCACTGCTGACAATACGGTTCGCTCGCAGTGGACCACTCGTGACGCTGTTGCTCGTCTTGCTGTTCGTAGTCACCTGCCGCCTGCTGAGCGCGCACATTTTGGCCAGTACAAGACTGCTCAGTCTTTGTACGACGCTGTAGTTGCGCGCTACTCCTCCCCTGCCACTGCTGCCCTCAGCCGCCTCATGTTGCCGTACCTTTTCCCTGACCTTGCCGCCTTTGCCACAGTCGCTGACCTAGTTGCTCACCTCCGCACTAGTGACGCCCGCTACCGCGCTACCCTTCCCACTGAGTTCTGTGCCAAGAACCTCCCCCCCATGTACATCACCCTTTACTACCTAGTCACCCGCCTCCCTGACTCCCTTTCTTCAGTCAGGGACCACTTTCTCTCCCTTCGCCCCACCGAGCTGACTGTCGACCTGCTAGAGGAGCGCCTTGCTGCAGCTGAAAAGAGTATCTTAGCTGTAGGTGCTTCTCGCGGCGACCGTCGCACCCCTTTCTTTGAGGGGTGTTCCCCTGTCCCCCTTCTCCCCTCTGTTGCTTCTGCTGCTGCTGTTGACCTCGTTGGCACTGAGGAGGTCGGAGCTGCGTCTGCCCCTAGTGGGAGACGCCGCACCAGCAAGGGCAAGGGGAGCAAGGGTGGTGGAGGGGGCGGCGGGGGAGGCGGTGGAGGAGGTGGAGGAGGCGGAGGGGGTGGCGGTGGAGGTGGGGGTGGTACCGGGAGTGGGGGCTTCAGTGGCGGCGGTAGAGGTGGTGGAGGCAGCGGCGGAGGTGGTGGAGGTAGCGGCAGCGGTGGTGGAGGTGGCGGCGGCGGTGGTGCTGGTCGAGGTGCAGCCGCGCAGCGTGGAGGCTTTGGTGGTAGCCAGCGCCAGCAGCAGCCGCGCTCCCGTGAGACCCCATCGGCCCAACAGCTTCGTGAGTGGTACGCTGGGCGTGGGAGGTCTGGGGGTGCTGGTCCCTGCACTTACGTTCTTCGCACCGGCGGTCGTCGTGGGGAGGCATGTGGGCTGCCACACACTACGCAGCGCTGCTTCGGTCGCTTGACTGACGCCTGGCGTGCCCAGTTTCCTGCCTCTGTTGAGCTCCCTCGCTGGCATGATCTGCTTCTGCAGAATGTGCCTATCTTTGATCTTGATTTCGATGCTATCCTTGCTGCCATGTATGCTTTGACTGGTAGTGCTGAGGGTGACTGTTACCTGAGTGTCCCGCCCGACCCGGGCATTGCGGCTGCTGCTCCAGGTAGTAGTGCGTCTGCTGCTCCAGGTACTGGTGCGTCTGCTGCTCCAGGTGCTGGTGAGTCTGCTCTCTCTGGTACTGCACCTACAGAGGCCTTGCACACTTTCAAACTTGACTCTGGTGCTTCGCGCTCTTTCTTTAGAGACAGCACCACACTCACGCCGCTCAGTCGGCCTGTCGCAGTCTCCCTTGCTGACCCCTCTGGGGGCCCAGTCCTTGCGCACTCTTCCACGGTTCTACCGTGTCCTGCGGCCCCGTCGGGCTTGCTGTCGGGACTCCACCTCCCCTCGTTCTCTACGAACTTGGTGAGTGGAGCTGACCTCCAGGAAGCGTGGGTTGACCAGTTCGCCCTGGAGGTCAGCGTGTGACCCACTGCACTTGCTCTCGGACGGGCCGCCACCTGGCCACGTTCACCCGTAGGCCAGGGTCGAGTCTGTACACACTGACTACTGCGCCTTGTCGGAGAACCTTTCTCCTCTCAGCCCTTGCTCTTCTTCATGCACCTCCTCTTCATCCTGCACCTGCTCTTCTCTCTGCACCTGTTCTTCTCCTACTGTATCTCTTGTTTCTTCCTTCTCCTGGTTGCATAGCCTCACTTACCCACTGAAGGGGCTCAGTCCTACACCCCATAGGTTCCCTCTTAGTGATGTGCTGCAGTGTGCTAAAGCTGGAATCAACAACCTTCACTAGTTCGAGAGAATAACAACGAGAAAGCATCGATGGGTTGGAGGTGAGTGACCTTACCCCACCCCTGGCTGCACATTTCCAAATGTGCGGCTCGGGGTTGGGGTTGATTGGTTTCACATTTCGCCCTTCGGAGTCTTTCCCCCTTTTTAGCTCAACCGCTCTTATCCGGTTTCCCCCCTTCTACACCCCCACTCCTAACAGTAACTTCGCTACATGCTACTCCTATTACTTATACTCTTATTTCTATATAGTCTTCCTATGGTCTTAGTATGAAGCCCACACTATACCATCATTCTACTGTTATTGCATATGCATTAAGTGCATATGCGGTGACAGCTGTCAGAGAACCTTTCTCCTCTCAGCCCTTGCTCTTCTTCATGCACCTCCTCTTCATCCTGCACCTGCTCTTCTCCCTGCACCTGTTCTTCTCCTACTGTATCTCTTGTTTCTTCCTTCTCCTGGTTGCAGAGCCTCACTTACCCACTGCCCCCTCGTGTGCTCGTGCTCTAGCTGCTTGAGCCCGTGTCACAGGACCCTTCTCTTGAGGCTTGCCCCCCCTGACCATGGCCGTGTTGCTCTGGTGCTCCTTCAGGAGTGCCCCTTCGTCATTTTCCAGCACCAAGACCCCTAAGGGACGTACCTCCTTCACCCTCCATCTCTCCGTGCTCACCCCAACATCCAGCGTGTCTTGCTTTGCCCGCTTTAGGTACACTTCCTACCCCTGACTCACTCCCTTCCTGGGTCTCCCCCCCGCCCCTTGCTGTTGCCGCTGCTCATATCTCCGCGCATCCCTCAGCTGTGCGGTGTGGAGATTCTCCAATGCCGCTGGCATCATCACTCGTAGGTATCTTGCCCTGGCCTCTGACAGCGCCACCCAGTTCTCTATCGTTCCTGCAGTCACCGTGTCTGTGAGGACCCGGGCTGCTCCCACCGGCAGCAGCGGCTCACAACCATATAGGAGACTGTAAGGAGAGTGATCCCTCAGGGCCGCCTGCTTCCCAAACCTGTACCCTGCAGCAATCCAATGCAGCTCCTCATCCCAGTCCCGCTTCCTCTTTTCCCCATACGCTCGCAATCCCCGTTTCAAGGTCTGCACCAGTCGCTCAGTTAGCCCATCGCTCTGTGGGTGGTACCGGGAGGTGCGCCTGTGGGTGATCCCTGTCTCCTCTAGAAGCTTCTTGAACTCCCCTTGAAACTCTGTCCCCTGATCCGTGAGAACCTCTGCACATGCCCCAAACCTGCATACCACTTGTTCCTTGAACGCCGCTGCTACGTGCCTAGAGCTCTTGCTCGGGATGGCCCTGACCTCCAGCCACTTGCTCACATGCTCAACCATGAGCACTATGTATTGCTTCCCTCCCTGGCTCAGCGGCAGCTCCCCCGCCAGATCTAGGGACCATCTGAAACCTAAGCCTCGGATGGGCAGCGACTGCAACTCCGCCTTGGCTTGGGTGAGGTTTGCCCTGCTTCTTTGGCACGCCTCACAGCCCTCCACCCACCCCTTCACTTGCCTCCGCATCCCTTCCCACCACCACCCTGTCTTCAGCAGCTGCACTGTCCTCTCGTGCCCAAAGTGCCCTAGCTTGGTGTGTATTTCTTTGATCACCACCTCCCTCTCACTTGGTGTCGGCACCAGCTTCCACCCATCTTCCGTCTGCACCTGCAGCTGCTGCTGGTACCATCTGTAGTGCTGTCCCCTTGCCCTCACCCGCGCTGTCAGCTCCTCGTCCTCTCTTGTCTCTCCCTTCACCCACCGCATGGCCGGTTCATCCTCCCAAATGTCTGCTGGCCCCTTCTCCCCCTTGGCCCCACTCAGCTCCGCCTGCCTGGCCAGCAGTGTTAAGGTAACGGTGGGCTCTGGCGGTGGGGGGTTCCGTGAGAGACCGTCCACGTGCTGCAGTGTCTTCCCTGGCCTGTGCTTAATTTTGAAGTCATACTCTTGCAGCTTCATAGCCCACCGTGCATTCCTGCCCGTCAACCCCGGGGTTGTCATTAGCCACGTCAAGGGCTGGTGATCTGTCACCAAGGTGAACTCCCTCCCCTGCAAGTATACCCTGAAGTGCCCCACAGCCCACACGGCCGCCAGTCCTTCCCCTATGTATGAGCTGTACTGCGCCTCTGCCGAGTTGCAGCTCCTGCTGGCGTATGCCACCACCTTCTCCTCTCCCTCCACCTCTTGACAGAGTATCCCCCCCATCCCTTGGCTGCTCCAGTCAGTGTACAGCGTGAACGGGAGGTCGGCCGTGGGCAGCTTGAGCACCGTTGTGGTCTTCACTGCTGCCATCAGATCCTGCAGTGCCCCTTTCTGTACCTCTCCTCACTCCCACGCCTTGTCCTCCCGCAACAGTCCATTCAGCACCGCCGCTCTCTTGCTGAAGTTGGGTACAAACCACCTGTAGTAGCTTAGGAAGCCCAGCACCGCCCTCAGCCCTGATTTGTCCTTTGGCTCCCTTAGTCTGTCCAGGACTGCTACCTTGGCCTGTTGGATCCCTATCTGCCCCCCTTTCACCTCATACCCCAGATACTGCACTGTCTGTTCCCCCCATCTGCACTTCTTCGGGTGGCAGGTGAGTCCTGCTGCTTCGATCGCCGTCAGGGTCCTCTCCACATCCTGAAGGTGCTGTTGCTCGGTCGTGCTGAAGATTACCACGTCATCGATGTAGCAGGCCGCGCACTCCACCCCCCGCAGCACACTGTCCATGACCCTCTGGAACACCGCTGATGCGTTCTTTGTCCAAATGGCATGTACAACCACTCGTATAGGCCGTCTGGCCCATGAAAGGCCGTCTTCTTGATGTCCTCTTCCCGGACCTTGATCTGGTTGAACCCCTGCCGCAGGTCCAGCGTGGTGAAGAACACCCCTTCCGCTAACTTATCAAAGATCTCTTCCGCCATCGGCATCGGGTACTTATCTGCTACGGTGATTTTGTACAGCGCCCGGTAGTCCCCGCACATCCTCCTGCTCAGCACCTCCCCTGTCAGGTCTCGCCTGGCTGCCACCACTGTCGGTGTGGCGTACTCGGATTCTGATCTCCTAATCAGTCCCGCTTCCAGCAGCTCCTTGATCTTCTCCTTGCAGATTTCCTCGTCCCCTGGCGGCATCTTCCTCCTGCGGTGGAACACTGGTTCTGTGCTGCTCAGCTTCAGCTCCATCTCCTTCACCTTGCACCTCCCCAGTTCCTGCATTGTGAAGGCGAAGCACTTCCTGTGCCTGGCCAGCAGCTCCTGCATGGCATCCTTCCCTTCCTTGCTCATTGCTTCCCCTACCACCCCACTCTCCTCCCCCATCTCCTGGCAGCTCCACGCTCCCCGCGGCCCTGCCTCCACTCCTCCCTTCTCTTCTTCCTGCCCCCAGCTCACGACCGTCTCTCGCCACATCCGCTGCACCAGCCACCTCAGCACGTGGCCGTCCATTGCATTCCCCAGAGCCCTCCTCCTGTCCGCCTCACTCGCCCCGGGTGCAGCTGTTGCATCTTCTCTGTACCCCATAGCCAGCTCCCGCTCGAGTGCCGTGGGCTCCTCCCATCTCCTCCTCCCATGATCATACACCATCCCCGGACCAGGCTTCCCTGCTTCCCATTTGTACCCTGCTGCCCCCACATATGCCACCAGAGTGGGCAGGGCTCGCCGCTCTTGCCCCACTTGGTTGCATTGCTCATGCCTGCTGTAGCTCTTGCGACACACTGGCGCTGGGGTACGTCCTGGCGCCAGGATGTCCTGCACCTTCCGCTCTGCTGCTCGCTTTACCCCCTCTATCTCTGCTTGCAGCTGCATGGCAGGGACCACATTCTGCCAATACATTCTGAGCCTGTGCGCATACGACCCCATTCTGGCCGCATCACAGCTCACCCCTTCTCCCAACTGCCCCCTGATTCTGTCCCTCACCAGTCGGATCGGCTCCCTGCTATCTCCCTCTAGGTCCAGGTTTTCTAGCAAATACGCCACCCTGCCCTGCCTCTCCTGTAGCCATTCCAGGATTCGGAACAGCTCCTCCATCAGCCTCGTCCTCTGATCTCCTTCTCCCTTCCCTTTGCCTGCCCATGACACCCCTTGGCATTCCCACCCTGCCACCAGCAGATCTACCTGCCCCCAGCTCGCCACCTCCGCCTCACTTATCTCCTTCACATCGTGGGTCGTCCCCCCCATAGCTTCTCTGATCACTCTCTCACTCAGCAATTCTGGATACTCTGCTTGCAGCTTCCTCGCATGGTGCTCTGCCATCCTCCTCACCACTGGTTCCTTCTCCACATACGTCCACCTCCTGACTGCTATCCCATTCCTCACCACTGCGGACAGCCCTGCCCCTATCCCCCCAAACAGCTCCACCAGGTGGATGGGCTGCTGCCAATCACTCTGTTGCTGTGGCTTGTCCATCCTCTTCATTCTGGGTGCTCCTCCCAACCCTGGTGGGCCTCCCTGCTCCACAGGCGGCGGCCCCTCCACGGCCTGGTACGCCCTCTTCGGCTCCACCTTCACAAACCGCACTGGCAGCTCTCCCAGCGGCCCCTCCTTCTTCCAGTACCTCGTCCTAAACTCAACCTTCTCCGTCCATGTGCATATTGTCATCCCTACCGCATACACCAGCTCGGTGCCCACCAACACGTCAAAGTCTTCCGACTCGGAGATTCCGCACTTCATGCGGATTTTGGTCTCGTGCTCCCCCCCCGGCAGCAGCGTCACTTCTATGGGCGTTCGTGTGCACGGCATCCACTTAGGTTCCCCCCCTTTCGCCGTCATCACCAACATCCCCTTTTTCACATGTCTCTCCGGCGCCAGCAACCCTAGCCTTTCAGCCATCCCCTTGCCCAACATCACGCTCTGTGCCCCCGTGTCTATGATGGCTGTCTTTACCTTCTCCCCTTCCACTTCCATGGCCCCCTTCTCCAGCAGTAGCACGGAGGTCTGGCACGCCAGCCTCTCTTGGGGATGGCGTGCGGGGGCTCGCTCCAGGGCTGGCTCGGTGGGCTTCTCTCCCTTCACCTGTTCCTTCTTTCCCAGCTCCCGCCTGCCATCTTTGCCCCCGCTCCGCAGCCCCATTTCCTCCCTTCCTCTCCAGGCCATGAGGGCACACTGCACATCCTGCTCCACTTCCACCCCTTCCTCATCTCTAGCGTACATCCCTGCCTCTGCCTCCCCTCTCAGCCCGGTCGCCCTGAGCTGTGCTTGTAGCCGACTAATCTGCCGCTGCAGCTCCTCTGTATGCCGCCTGATCCCCCCTTCTCTCTGGTAGCAATCCTTCGCCTCATGTCCCCTTTTCTTGCAGATTTCACACCGGGCGGCATCTGGACACTCCCTCTTTCTGTGCCCCGGCTTCCCGCATCCGTCACAGTTCTTGCAATCCCTCCGCAGATGCCCTGGCTGCCCACACCTATGGCATGTCCTGGTGTCAATTCCTGACTCCCCTCGTGCATCCGTCCTCCCTCCTCCCTCCGGTATTATTGCCGCCGCCCATGTAGGCCTACGACTTCTCTCCGTTGGCCTGGGGAGGTAAGCCTCGTACTTCCTCTGTGCGAGCTCCACCCTCTCTGCTAGATCGAACACCTCCTCCAGGCTTGCCTCCGCACCCAGCTCATACACCCTCATCTTCAACCCACCTCCTAGGGCCTCATCCAGGCCTCCTAGGAACTTGCTGATGAGAAGACTGTTATCCGTGCATCTTACGTCCTCTGCCACATTGATCAGTCGGTTGTAGTAGGTCAACAGTGACTCGGCCCGGCCCCTGCTGAACTCCTGGAATTCCCTTATACGCTCCGCCGTGTGCCCCGGGAACTGCCGCTGCAGCCGCTCCAAGAATGCCTCAGTGGGGTCCTCTCCGTACCTCCCTGCCCTCCACAGCAGTTCCTCCAACCTCATGCGGTACAACGTTTCGGCCTCTCCCTCCAGTGTGTTCGGCAAGCTCAGGAAGAAGTCCACGGGGTCCATGTTATGGCGGTCGCAGCGGTACCGCACGTTCGACACCTGCATCAGGTAGTTCTTGAGGGTAGGCCCCCCGCGTTGGTCGCCCGAGAACCTGGCGGGCACTTCTACGCGCGGGGTGTTGCTAGCTCCTCCTCGCCCTTCTCCCCACGCCTCACTATCTCCTCCTGCTCGCCCTCTCTCCGGCCCCCTTGCTCTCGCCCTTTGCATGCCTTCCCTGGCTTCCCGAGCCCGCTCCGCTCCATACGTCAGGCTTTTGCTCTCCGTCCTGCCCTCCTGGCGGCTCCCTCCTGACTCACGACGCCCTTCCCTTGGCCTTCCCCATTCTCCCACCCTTCCCCATTGCGGCGTCGGCGGCTCATGTAGCTTCCGCCCCTCCCACCTGCCAGTCTCTCGCTGAGGCCGCCTCTCTGGTGATAGTGACCAGGCGCCTTCTCCCCTGCTACGCGGCTGGCGGCATTCCGGTGAGTGCCGCTCTCCTCCGTACCTCTCCCTCCGCGTGCGGTACCAATCAGGCGAGCGGGACCCGTTGCTGTCTCTCCGCTCTCTCTGTCTCGGCCTGCCTGGCGAGCGCAATGTGCTGCTGTGTCCCCTTTGCTACTGACCGTGCCGCTCCGGCGACGCATGTTCCACCTCGTGCCTCCCTTCTTGGCGCCCCTGCGCTCTGGGAGAGCGTGGCTCCTCTCTCCTTTCGTCACCGCGCGCCTGCCACTGTCCTGGCGAACGCGTGTCGCCGCCGCTCCAGCCTCCCTGTTCCTGTCGCTTGTCGTACGGGCGAAACTCGCCCACGCGCCATTCTCTGTGGCGCCTCTCCCTGTCCGGCGAGTGCGACCGTTCCGCCTTCTCCTTACCGCGCGGTCTCGGTGCTTGTCCGGATCGATTGCCTTCGTCTGCTGCCACTCGCTCCTGCCGTCTGGAGCTCTCCGCGTGCTGCCCCTCCCCACGGCTCCCGTCTCGATCGCGCGATCCCTGCAGCGGGGTCTTCGACTCTGCGACCGCCGCCTGGCTTATCACCCTGTGCTCTTCCGCCGGCGGGGTTTCCGCCTCGCCCGTTCCCTCTGATTGCGTCTCATCCGCCCCTTCCACCTCCGCCTCCTCGTCCGGCATTCCTTGTTCCCCTTCATCTTCTCCCGCGTCCCGCTCCTGCGTCGGTTCCTGGGCCACCTTCTCCTGCGAGCCCCCTTCGCGAGCGTCGCCACTGCTATTCTCTCCACGTCCGCGGCGTCGTTCCTCGAATCCTCGCCAACGACCTCTCTCATCGCGGCGCTGTCCGCGATCTTCCGGAGAGTAGAACACCCCTGCGTCGCGGTGGCTTCCGCCCTCCGCGCCAGTCCCGCGTGCGCCCTCTCGGAGCCACGCGTTTCGATCCGTTCCCCCCTTCTACACCCCCACTCCTAACAGTAACTTCGCTACATGCTACTCCTATTACTTATACTCTTATTCCTATATAGTCTTCCTATGGTCTTAGTATGAAGCCCACACTATACCATCATTCTACTGTTATTGCATATGCATTAAGTGCATATGCGGTGACAGCTGTCAGAGAACCTTTCTCCTCTCAGCCCTTGCTCTTCTTCATGCACCTCCTCTTCATCCTGCACCTGCTCTTCTCCCTGCACCTGTTCTTCTCCTACTGTATCTCTTGTTTCTTCCTTCTCCTGGTTGCAGAGCCTCACTTACCCACTGCCCCCTCGTGTGCTCGTGCTCTAGCTGCTTGAGCCCGTATCACAGGACCCTTCTCTTGAGGCTTGCCCCCCCTGACCATGGCCGTGTTGCTCTGGTGCTCCTTCAGGAGTGCCCCTTCGTCATTTTCCAGCACCAAGACCCCTGAGGGACGTACCGCCTTCACCCTCCATCTCTCCGTGCTCACCCCAACATCCAGCGTGTCTTGCTTTGCCCGCTTTAGGTACACTTCCTACCCCTGACTCACTCCCTTCCTGGGTCTCCCCCCCGCCCCTTGCTGTTGCCGCTGCTCATATCTCCGCGCATCCCTCAGCTGTGCGGTGTGGAGATTCTCCAATGCCGCTGGCATCATCACTCGTAGGTATCTTGCCCTGGCCTCTGACAGCGCCACCCAGTTCTCTATCGTTCCTGCAGTCACCGTGTCTGTGAGGACCCGGGCTGCTCCCACCGGCAGCAGCGGCTCACAACCATATAGGAGACTGTAAGGAGAGTGATCCCTCAGGGCCGCCTGCTTCCCAAACCTGTACCCTGCAGCAATCCAATGCAGCTCCTCATCCCAGTCCCGCTTCCTCTTTTCCCCATACGCTCGCAATCCCCGTTTCAAGGTCTGCACCAGTCGCTCAGTTAGCCCATCGCTCTGTGGGTGGTACCGGGAGGTGCGCCTGTGGGTGATCCCTGTCTCCTCTAGAAGCTTCTTGAACTCCCCTTGAAACTCTGTCCCCTGATCCGTGAGAACCTCTTTCTGTGCCCCGGCTTCCCGCATCCGTCACAGTTCTTGCAATCCCTCCGCAGATGCCCTGGCTGCCCACACCTGTGGCATGTCCTGGTGTCAATTCCTGACTCCCCTCGTGCATCCGTCCTCCCTCCTCCCTCCGGTATTATTGCCGCCGCCCATGTAGGCCTACGACTTCTCTCCGTTGGCCTGGGGAGGTAAGCCTCGTACTTCCTCTGTGCGAGCTCCACCCTCTCTGCTAGATCGAACACCTCCTCCAGGCTTGCCTCCGCACCCAGCTCATACACCCTCATCTTCAACCCACCTCCTAGGGCCTCATCCAGGCCTCCTAGGAACTTGCTGATGAGAAGACTGTTATCCGTGCATCTTACGTCCTCCGCCACATTGATCAGTCGGTTGTAGTAGGTCAACAGTGACTCGGCCCGGCCCCTGCTGAACTCCTGGAATTCCCTTATACGCTCCGCCGTGTGCCCCGGGAACTGCCGCTGCAGCCGCTCCAAGAATGCCTCAGTGGGGTCCTCTCCGTACCTCCCTGCCCTCCACAGCAGTTCCTCCATCCTCATGCGGTACAACGTTTCGGCCTCTCCATCCAGTGTGTTCGGCTTCGGCGTCCGCTCTCGCATTTTCTGTTCGACCGTCCCTCGTGGCCGGGACCCGATCCGCGCGGAAGGCTGGTCGGCGTGGCGATCGCTCCCAGGACCGCCCACGTTCCCGCGACGGTTCACGTCGCACCCGCTCTTCCTCACGTCGGCTGAACACCCTACCCCAGCGCAGCTCGTACTTGTCCATATAGCCCGCGCTACGAGACTACCGTCTCGCTTTCTCGTTGTTATGAAGGGGCTCAGTCCTACACCCCGTAGGTTCCCTCTTAGTGATGTGCTGCAGTGTGCTAAAGCTGGAATCAACAACCTTCACTAGTTCGAGAGAATAACAACGAGAAATCATCGATGGGTTGGAGGTGAGTGACCTTACCCCACCCCTGGCTGCACATTTCCAAATGTGCGGCTCGGGGTTGGGGTTGATTGGTTTCACATTTCCCCCTTCGGAGTCTTTCCCCCTTTTTAGCTCAACCGCTCTTATCCGGTTTCCCCCCTTCTACACCCCCGCTCCTAACAGTAACTTCGCTACATGCTACTCCTATTACTTATACTCTTATTCCTATATAGTCTTCCTATGGTCTTAGTATGAAGCCCACACTATACCATCATTCTACTGTTATTGCATATGCATTAAGTGCATATGCGATGACAGCCTCCTCCGGTCTCTGCGTCTGGTCAGGTAGCTGCGTCTAGTCAGGTGTTTGCTGCCGCGTCTAGGTTTAGTCCTGCGTCTGCCCCCTGCTCGTGTCGTCCTCTGTCGCACGAGACTCTCTTTTGGCACCACCGCCTTGGTCACCCCTCCCTGCCTCGTCTTCGAGGTATGGCCTCCCGTACCCTTGTCTCGGGTCTACCCCGGTCCCTCCCTCCCCTTCCTCCGGGGCCTGCCCCTACCTGTGTTCCCTGTGTCGAGGGCCGGCAGCGCGCCGCTCCTCACTCCTCCACGTTCCCTCCGACTGAGGCTCCTCTGCAGACTCTTCACATGGACGTGTGGGGCCCAGCCCGCGTCCGTGGACAGGGTCACGAGCGTTACTTCCTGCTGGTCGTTGACGACTACTCGCGTTACACCACAGTCTTCCCCTTGCGCCGCAAGGGTGAGGTCCCTGAGGTGTTGATCGACTGGATCCGCGGTACTCGTCGCCAGCTCAGCGAGAGTTTCGGCTCCAACCTTCCTGTTCTGTGTCTGCACTCACACAGAGGTGGTGAGTTTTCCTCCGACCTCCTGAGGGCCTTCTGTCGTGCGGAGGGCATCCGCCAGACGTTCACGCTTCCGGCCTCCCCACAGCAAAATGGGATTGCTGAGCGCCGCATTGGCATGGTCATGGACGTCGCTCGTACGTCCATGATCCATGCGGCTGCTCCCCATTTTCTGTGGCCGTTCGCGGTTCAGTACGCTGCGCATCAGATCAACCTTCAGCCTCGTGTCTCCTTGCTGGAGACCACACCTACTCTGCGGTGGACGGGGAAGGTTGGTGATGCGTCCGCGTTCCGTGTCTGGGGATCTTGAGCTTTTGTCCGCGATACTTCAGCGGACAAGCTGTCCTCCCGTGCCGTTCCCTGTGTCTTCCTTGGCTTCCCTCCTGACGCACCCGGGTGGCAGTTCTACCACCCCACCTCGCGTCGTGTTCCGTCCTCTCAGGACGTCACGTTTGACGAGTCGGTGTCTTACTACCGTCTCTTTCCCTACCGCACTGCCTCTCTCCCCCCCCCGCCGCTCTTCCTAGCACCAGGTACTCCCCCGGTAGACCCCCTCCCCCCCCAGGGTCCTGCCCCCTCAGGTGTGTCCCAGGTAGACCCTGCCGAGCCGGTCGAGGTAGCTGTCGACTCAGGTGCTGCTAGGGGTGCTGAGCCTGCGGGTGCGGGGACTGGGGGTGCGGGGACTGGGGGTGCTGAGCCTGAGCGTGCTGAGTAAGGGGGTGCTGAGTCTGGGCGTGGTGAGCCTGGGGGTGCTGAGCCCGGGCGTGTGGAGCCTGCGGGTACTGCGTCTGGAGGTGCTGAGCCTGCACGTGCTGAGCCTGGAGGTGCTCTAGGTGTCCCGTCGCGGCGGGAGCCCCTCTCTCCACAGCAGCTTCGTGAGTGGTACTCTCGGCGCTGTCGAGGTGCTGCTGGTGCTGCTGGTGCTGCTGCTGCTAGAGCTGCTGGAGGTGCTGCAGGAGCTGGTGCTGCTGGAGCTGCTGGAGGTGCTGCTGGAGCTGCTGGAGGTACAGCTGGTGCTGGTGCAGCTGGTGCTGGAGGTACTGCTGGTGCTGGAGCTGCTGGAGCTGCTGGAGGTGCTGCTGGTGCTGGAGCTGCTGGAGGTGCTGCTGGAGCTACTGGCGGTGCTGCTGGTGCTGGAGGTGCTGCTGGTGCTGGAGCTGCTGGAGGTGCTGCTGGAGCTACTGGCGGTGCTGCTGGTGCTGGAGGTGCTGCTGGTGCTGGGGCTGCTGGAGCTGCTGGAGGTGCTGCTGGTGCTGGAGCTGCTGGAGCTTCTGGAGGTGCTGCTGGGACTGGAGACCCTGGGGCTGAGGGTACCGGTTCTGTCTCTGCTGTTTCTGGAGGCGCTGCGCGGCCGCGGCCGTACTACGTTCCACTCCTTCAGCAGGTTCTTGGTTCCCCGCCTTCTCCTGGTCCTACTCCTCCTTTCCTGAGTCCACCGCCTGTCCAGTCCCAGTCGCAGTTACAGCCGGCCTCTCCACTGCCTGGTCCTTCTCCTTACTCTGGACCAACTAGAGGTCTTACGGAGCGTCGTGAGCCTGAGTCGCGTCCTGTGTCGCCTGAGTCTCGTTCTGCGTCGCCTGTCCGTACTGTTCGCGCTGGTCGTGTTTCGCGTCCGCGTCCTCCTCCTGTCCCTGGCACTCACTCAATGACTCTGCATCCTTCCACTGCTCCACAGCGTGTCCCTCTGCCGTCTCCTCCTGCGTCCTCTCTTCCTGCCGGCCCGGACCCTGCGTCTGACCCCCTACGTGCTGCTAGTCCAGCTGTCACGCGTTTTCTGGCCACTGCTGTCACTGACCCTCCGTTTGAGTCCACTGTTGCGTCTGCTCTTGTTACTGAGCTTGTTGACTTTGCTGCAGCCTGTCGCCTAGACTACGCCACTAGTCTTGTTGCTGAGTCTGCGTCTGCGTCTGTCTGTCCTCCGTCCGTCGGGGGTGAGTGTGCTCTTGGCACGGACGTTCTTGAGGACAGACAGGAGGAGTTTGAGTGCTTTGTCGCTACTGTACCTCATCTCGTGTCCATGCTACTTGCCCCTGAGGGAGACCCGGATGCACCAGACATCCCGACCCCGCGCTCTTACGCAGAGGCGATAGAGGGTCCCTACTCCTCTCAGTGGCAGGCAGCCATGGACGCCGAGATGGCTTCCTGGAAGTCCACAGGCACCTACGTAGACGAGGTTCCCCCACCTGGGGCGAACATCGTCAGTGGCATGTGGATCTTCAGGGTGAAGTGGCCGCCGGGTTCTCCGCCTGCCTTCAAGGCGCGTTACGTTGCACGTGGCTTCAGTCAGTGACAGGGAGTTGACTTCTTTCAGACCTTCTCCCCTACCCCGAAGATGACCACTCTTCGGGTACTGCTGCACGTTGCTGCTCGGCGTGACTACGAGCTCCACTCGCTTGACTTCAGCACAGCCTTCCTCCAGGGCAGCCTGCACGAGGAGATCTGGCTGCGCCGCCCACCTGGCTTCACTGGGTCGTTTCCTGCTGGTACCCAGTGGAGCCTCCGGCGGCCTGTCTACGGTCTCCGCCAGGCACACCGTGAGTGGCAAGACACACTCAGGACGACTCTTGCTGTTCTTGGTTTTGCTCCTTCCACTGCTGACCCTTCTCTGTTTTTACGCACTGACACTACTCTGCCGCCGTTCTACGTTCTCGTGTACGTAGACGACCTTGTCTTTGCTACTGCTGACACTGAGGCACTCGCCCACGTGAAGTCCGAGCTGCAGAAGAGACACACGTGCACAGACCTGGGTGGGCTGACAAGCTATCTTGGCTTGTGGATCACCCGGGACAGAGCACAGCGCACCATTACCTTGACTCAGTCACACATGGTGCAGCAGGTCCTTCAGCGCTTCGGCTTCACGTACTCCTCGCCACAGTCCACTCCTCTGCCTACCGGTCACTCGCTCTCAGCTCCACCTTCGGACGAGTCCGTAGAGCCGAGTGGCCCGTATCCAGAGCTTGTGGGCTGCCTCATGTACCTGATGACTTGCACACGACCTGACCTCGCATACCCTCTCAGCCTTCTGGCTCGCTACGTGGCTCCCGGCAGGCACCGAAAGGTGCACTGGGATGCTGCGAAGAGGGTGTTGCGATACTTGTGCAGTACATCGGGCATGGGGCTCGTGCTTGGAGGACGGGCTCGAGTTGTCCTCGCTGGTCACGCTGACGCCTCCTGGGTTGACGACTTGGCTACGAAGCGGTCGTCACAGGGTTACACCTTCAGTCTTGGCTCCTGTTCTGTCTCTTGGCGGTCTACCCGCTCTTCTTCTGTTCTCAGCTCCAGTTGTGAGGCTGAGATCTACGCTGGGGCCATGGCTGCACAGGAGATACGCTGGCTCACCTACCTGCTGACTGACTTGGGAGAGGCGCCTCGTTCTCCTCCAGTTCTGTACGTCGACAACAAGGCCATGCTAGCCTTGTGTCAGGAGCACAGACTGGAGCACAGAACGAAGCACATTGCTCTGTGCTACTTCCTTGCTCGAGAGTTGCAGCAGCGTGGCCAGCTTCGTCTTGCTTACGTGGCCTCTCAGGCCAACACTGCTGATGTTTTCACCAAGGCACTTCAGCCTTGTGATCATCAGCGTTTCAGTACAGTGTTAGGTCTTGTACCTACTGTGCCTCACTTGCTTACTTCTTAACTCTGTTTGTACTGTACTCTTTATACATATACCTGCATGCTTACTCTTGCTAGGTTGTGTTCACTGTATTGTTTGTTTTCCTTTATATAACTCTGCATGTGAACTGGCCTTGTGGCCATTTGCTTGTGCTCAGACTGCGTGGTGACTTTGTGATCCACCCTGAGCTTGCTTTGCCTTTCTTGACTGGTCTTGTGACCTCTTGTTCTCCCCACTTTGCCTATGGGGGTGTGTCAAACTTATATGCTATAGTCTGTTTAGGCTGTAGTGGGGTAGTTCTTATAGGGTACAACACTTTTAGGTTTCCTACTTGTACCCACCTGCTTTCTAGTTCAGTCATTCATTCGCTCATATTCTAACACACCCCTCAAAGAAGGGTGAGCGTGGAGTGCCACGAGCAGCACCTACAGCAACTGCACTAGTCTCAGCTGCGAGGAGATGCTGCTCGAGGAGGTCAACAGTGAGGGAAGTGGGGTCGAGGGTGAGGAAGTGGTCCCTGACAGAGCGAAGGGAGTCAGGGAGGCGAGTGACTATGAAGTAGAGGGTGATGAACATGGGGGGCTGGTTCGTGGGAAGGAACTCAGCAGGGACGGTAGCGCGGTAGCGAGCGTCGCTAGTGCGTAGGTGGGTAACCAGGTCGGCTACTGTGGCAAAAGCCGACAGCTCAGGGAACAGGTAGGGCAGTAGCAGCCTGCCAATAGCAGCAGTGGCAGGGGAGGAGTAGCGAGCAACGACAGCGTCGTACAAGGCCTGTGCTGTCCTGTGCTCGCCAAAGTGAGCACATTCGGTTGCGGGCAGGTGGTTGCGAATGGCCAAGCGGGCAGTAGCGTCACGAGACAGCCACTGGGAACGAGTTGAAACGTCAGCTGTGGCGGGAGGGGCTGGAGCGGCACCGGACACGTGGTCAAACAGTGAGACACTGCCCCGACTATCGCTCAGTAGGTACAGTTGCAGATCGTTGTGCCACGTGTCAAATGCTACAGGTCTGCCCTCCGGGTCGAACGGGAGAACTCGAAGCGACGCCATAGGGGCCGAGGGGCCAAACAGGGGGCCGGGCGCAGGGCTCTGAGGTGGGGCCGAGGGGCCTAGGGGCCGCGGGCCAAACAAGGGGCCGGGGGGGCCTAGGGGGAGCCGAGGGGCCTAGGGGGCCGAGGGGCCAAACAAGGGGCCGGGGGGCCGAGCGCCGGGCTTTGAGGTGGGGCCGAGGGGCCTAGGGGTCGCGGGGCCAAACAAGGGGCCGGGCGTAGGTGTTGTCGGGCCGAGGCTAGGTGCGGGGCCGGGCGCTGGGCGAGGGACTGAGCCGGGCGCGGGCGTTAGGTACGGGGCCGGGCGCTGGGCTAGGAACGGGGCCTAGCGCGGGCTAGGTACGGGGCCGGGCGCGGGTGTCGACGAGGTGCTGGCTAGGTACGGGGTCGGGTCGCGGGCTAGGTACGGGCTGGTCGCGAGCGTCGACGGGGCGCGGGCTAGTTACGGGGCCGGGCGCGGGTGTCGACGGGGCGATCGCGAGCTAGGTATGGGGCCGGGTCGCGGGCTAGGTACGGGCCGGTCGCGGGCGTCGACGGGGCGCGGGCTAGGTACGGGGCCGGGCGCGGGTGTCGACGTGGCGATCGCGGGCTAGGTACGGGCCGGGCACGGGCGTGAGAAGGCACGGGCCGAGGGGCCAAACACAGGGGCCGCCGAGCGCGGGCTAGGTACGGGCCAGGCGCGGGCAGGAGACTGGGCCGGGCACAGGCTAGGTACGGGCCTATCGCGGGCGCGGTACGGGCGGGGCGTGGGGCTAGGAACGAAGTAGCAGTTGGTGGGCCCAATAGTAACCTACTATAATACCATGTTAGAGAGTAGTGAGAATGACGAGAATGATTGACTAGGAAAGGGGGGAGGGTACAAGTACAAGGTCGAGAGAAATTGTGTACCCCCTAAGGCTAAACCCACTATAGCCTAGACAGCTGTAAACACATAAACACATATGTTTGACAGAACGACGGTGGCGATGAAGAAGTTTCGGCTGAGATTGATTTCTTGCAAGCTGCGAAATGGGTTTTTTTTGTTAGCCGATCGACGAACACGAGGATCACGTCGTTCCCACTTGCCCTAGTCGGTAACCCAGTGACGAAGTCTATCATCATTTGCTGCCAAGCACGCTTTAGGGGTGGTATCGGCTGCAACTGCACTTCCGGTCGCTATCGTGATGATTTCATGAGTTGGTAGGTGGGACACGTTGCCACGTGTCACTGTACACCGGTCAGCATTTCGGGCCAGTAATATTACCGCTGCAACTGCTGTCGTGTTTTTTCGACCCTGAAATGTCTTGAGGTGCCTGGTAATGTCAGCATGCTAATGCCTCCAGACTACAACCACCTCCACTCCCACACGCTAGCGACGACAGGTTGGGGAGGAGAAATGGCAGCGCAAAACGGCCAAGGGTGGCAGGAGAGAAGGAGGAGTAATGCCTAACCACAATGTCGTAGAAAGTCTGGGCCGACGTCACTTGGCAAAAGTGGGTCCTCTGGGCGAGTGACAGGTGAGCGCGGACAGAAAGCTAGGCAACAGCGTCGCGTGCCATCCACTGTGTGCTGGCAGTGTGGTCCGCCCGGTACCGCCGCTGCACTTCCTCCCCAGCGTTAGCAGCAGGCTCAGTTGGAGTCGTGGGGGCCTAAAGGGACCCCGACGTGTGCTCAAACAGGGAGATGCCATCCATAATGAAACGCTGGAGATACAGGTGCAGGCACTCGAGCCACGACTGAAACCCGAGAGGGCGCCCGTCTGCGTCAACTACTAGGACAGTGATAGTGGTCATGACAGGAACTAGGTCATGCTTCAGTGCTTCAAGTGGTTGCAGATCTAGGCACCAGCTGCAGTTCGGGGCGCAGTGGGAGAACGAACAGCACGGCAGTAGGTGAGTGGCTCGGCAGCAGACAGAGCCGTAGTGTGATGTAGCGCGGCAGTAGGCAGCGCGGCGCGGCAGGGCAGCGTGTGCGGCAAGGCAGGGCAGCGCACGCGGCAGAAGGGCAGCGGGGCGCGCAAGGCAGCGGGCGCGCTGGGCAGTGGGGCGCGCTGGGCAGCAGGGCGCGCAGAGCAGTGGGGCGCGCTGGGCAGCGAGGTGCGCTAGGCAGCAGGGCGCGCACTGCAGCGGGGCGCGCAGGGCAGCGGGGCAAGCAACCAGCAGGTGAGGAAAAGTAGGCATAAGGCCTAGAGCAGTGCAGAAACGCTGATGATCACCAGACCCAAGGGCCTTGGTGAAGACATCAGCAGTGTTGGCCCGAGAGGCCACGTAAGCAAGGCGCAGCACCACGCTGCTGCAGCTCGCGACAAAGGAAGTAACGAAGAGCAATGTGCTTCGTTCTGTGCTCCAGTCTCTGCTCCTGACACAAGGCAATCATGGCCTTGTTGTCAACGTACAGGACTGGAGGAGGTGAGGAAACCAGGGCAAGCAACCAGCAGGTGAGGAAAAGTAGGCACAAGGCCTAGAGCAGTGCAGAAACGCTGATGATCACCAGACCCAAGGGCCTTGGTGAAGACATCAGCAGTGTTGGCCCGAGAGGCCACGTAAGCAAGGCGCAGCTGACCACGCTGCTGCAGCTCCCGAGCAAGAAAATAACGAAGAGCAATGTGCTTCGTTCTGTGCTCCAGTCTCTGCTCCTGACACAAGGCAATCATGGCCTTGTTGTCAACGTACAGGATTGGAGGAGAACGAGGCCGCTCACCCAAGTCGGTCAGCAGGTAGGCCAGCCAGCGTAACTCCTGTGCAGCCATGGCCCCAGCGTAGATCTCGGCCTCACAGCTGGAACCAAGCACAGAAGACAAACGAGTGGACCTCTACGAGACAGAACCAGAGACGAGACTAAAACAGTAACCCTGGGACGACCGCTGAGTCGCCTGGTCGTCAGCCCGAGAAGCGTCGGAGTGTCCTGTGAGTACCAATGGACACCGTCCTCCAAGCACAAGCCCCATGCCCGATGTACTACACAAGTAACGCAGTACCCTCTGCGCAGCTATCCAGTGCTCCTTTATGTGTCGCCCGGGGGCGACGAAGCGAGCATGGATGCTGAGAGGGTACGCGAGGTCAGGTCGTGTGCATGTCACCAGGTACATGAGGTAGCCCACAAGCTCTGGATACGGGCCACTCGACTCTACGGACTCGTTCGAAGGTGGAGCTGAGAGCGAGTGGCCGGTAGCCTGAGGAGTTGGCTATGGCGAGGAGAATCGAAAGCCAAAGCGCTGAAGGACCGTGTGTGACTGAGTCAGGGTGATGGTGCACCGTGCTCTGTCCCGAGTAATCTGCAAGCCATGATAGCTACGCAGCTCACCCAGGTCAGTGCAGGTGTGTCTCTTCTGCAATTCCTCCTTCACAAGGGTCAGCGCCTCGGTGTCAGCAGTAACAAAGACCAATTCGTCGACATGCACGAGGATGTAAAACGGCGGCAGGGTAGGGTCGGTGCGCAGAAACAGCGATGGGTCAGCAGTAGAAGGAGGAAACCCAAGAGCCGCAAGTGTCATCCTCAGTGTGTCTTGCCACTCGCGGGACGCCTCGCGGAGACCGTAGACTGGCCGTCGGAGGCTCCACTGGGTACCCTCCGGAAACGACCCAGTGAAGCCAGGTGGACGGCGCAACCAGATCTCCTCGTGAAGGCTGCCCTGCAAGAAAGCTGTGGAGAAGTCGAGGGAGTGCAGCTCGTAGTCACGCTGTGCTGCAACGTGCAGCAACACCCGAAGAGTAGTCATCTTCGGGGTGGGGGAGAAGGTCTGGAAGAAGTCAACCCTCTGTCGGTGACTGAAGCCTCGAGCAACGTAACGCGCCTTGAAGACAGGCGGAGAACCCGGCAGCCGCTTCACTATGAAAATCCAAATGCCATCGACTATGTTCACCCCAGGAGGGGGAACCTCGTCGACGTAGGTGCCTGTGGACTTCCAGGAAACCATCTCTGCATCCATGGCTGTCTGCCACTTAGAGGAGTACTTATCCGTGATCGCCTCTGCGTAAGAGCGCGGGGTGGGGATGTCAAGTGCATCTGGGTCTCCCTCAGGGCAAGGCAGCATGGACGCGAAACGAGGTAAAGCGGTCGCGAGACACTCAAGCTCAAACTGCCTGTCCTCAAGGACGTCACAGCCAAGGGCAAGCTCACCCCTCACGGACGGAGGACAGACAGACTCAGACTCAGTAACAAGGCTCGCGACGTAGTCGAGACGACTCCTAGCAGCAAAGTCGACTAGCTCAGTGACTAGGGCAAACGCAGCAGTAGACTCAAAGTCAGGGTAGGTGACAACAGTGGCAAGGAGACGAGTGATAGTGGGACTGGCAGCACGAGCAAGGTTGGACTCAGGGTCAGGATCGTCAGGAAGAGAGGACGACGGAGGAGACGGGAGGGCAACACACTGTGGAATAGAGGAAGGACGAAGTTCCATAACGTGAGTGCCTGGGACAAAAGGAGGACAAGGACAGGCGACACGACGAGCACGGACAGGTGTGGAAGCACCAGTCTCAGGCTCACGACGCTCAGTCAGGGACTCAGTCACCTCAGTGTGAGGAGCAGGAGCAGGCAGCGGGGAGCCAGGTAGTAGCTGTGGCTGAGACTGGTCTAGCTGTGGACACAGGAGAGGTGGAGTGAGGCCAGTGGACGACGGGTCCAGCACCTTCAACACCAGTAGCTCTAGAACCCCCAGAACTAGCACCCCCAGAACCGGCACCCCCAGACTCAGCACCCCCAAAACCACCAGAGCCCACAGCGTCAGGCTGCGGAGGCGGCGAAGACGGCCAAGGCGGAAAACCAGGAGGGGTCTCCAAGCGTGGGGAGCGGCGAGTCGTCGCCGTGTCGTCAGCCGTGGGGTCACCCCCCTTAGCTGGGCCAGAGGTGTCAAAGGAGACCTCCAAAGGCTCAACCAAGGGGGGAGGGTCGACTTGAGACACACCTAAGGGAGCAGGACCCTGCGGGGAGAGGGGGTCTACAAGAGGAGGACCTGGGACTAGGAAGAGGGGCGGCGGGGAGAGCGGGGAAGACGTGTGCGGGTCGAGACGGTAGAAGCAGACCGACTCGTCAAAGGTGACGTCCTCTGAAGACAGGACCCGGCGCGAGGCAGGGTGGTAAAACTGCCAGGGCGGGGCGTCGGTGGGGAAGCCAAGGAAGACGCAGCGGAGAGTGCGAGGGGAGAGCTTGCTCGCGGTGGTATCGCGAACAAGGGAGAGCGCGCCCCAGACCCGAAACGCCGACGCATCGCCAACCTCCCCCATCCAACGCAGTGTAGGCGAGGACTCTGGCACAGAGACACGGGGCCAGAGGTTGATCTGGTGCGCAGCGTATCGGACCGCAAAGGGCCACAGAAAATGGGGAGCAGCCGCATGGATCATGGAGGTGCGAGCAACGTCCATGACTAAGCCAATGCGGCGCTCAGCAATCCCATTCTGCTGTGGAGAGGCTGGAAGCGTGAACGTCTGGCGGATGCCCTCCGCACGACAAAAGTCCCGAAGGACTACGGAGGAAAACTCACCGCCTCTGTCAGAGTGCAGCCGTAGGACCTGGAGGTCCTGCTCAAACGGAGCGCTCAGCTTGCGACGAACAGCGATGATCCAATCGATCAAAACTCCTCAGATATCCGCCTTGCTCTGCAAGGGGAAGACCGTGGTGTATCGCGAGTAGTCGTCAACAACCAGCAGAAAGTAGCGCTCCTGGTCCTGTCCGCGGACGCGTGCTGGGCCCCACACGTCCATGTGGAGAGTCTGCAGAGGAGCAGTGGTCGGCGGAAACGAGGAGGAGTGAGGAGCGGCGCGCTGCCGCCCTTCGACACAGGGAATGCACGGCGGTGCAAGCGAGCGCGGGAGTGGGGGCAAGGACCTGGGGAGGACAGAGACAAGGAGATGCGAGTGCATGCCACGCAGGCGCGGCAGGGAGGGGTGACCAAGACGGTGGTGCTAGAGGAGAGTCTGGTGTGAGAGTAGCCGGCACGAACAAGACGCAGCTAACCGACCCGACGCAGCCACCTGTGCAGACGCAATCACCTGACGTGACGCAGCCACCTGTGCGGACTCAGTGGTCAGTGTGTACAGGCTAGACCCAGGGCTCCAGGTGAACGTGGCGAGGTGCTCGCCAGTGCGAGAGTCCGAACAGATCGCCACACGCTCACCTCCAGAAGTAAAGGTACTGACCAACTCGTCCTGGAGGACAGCGTTACTCACCAAGTTCTTAGAGAACGAGGGGATGTGGAGACCGGACAGAGAACCGAAGGGGACTGCCGGACAAGGGAGCACAGTGGAGGCTCGTGCAATGACTGGACCCCCAGAGGGGTCAGCCAGAGAGACGGGGACAGGTGCTGTGGTGCAATCGCGAAAGAAACAGCGAGACGTGCATGAGTCAAGTATGAAGGTGTGCAATGCCTCAGCAGAAGCAGTACCTGCGGCAGCAGACTCACAAGCACCTAGAGCCGCAGCCTCTATACCAGCAGCGCGCGGCACACACGAGTAACAATCACCCTCAACACTAGTAGCACCAGCATACATAGCATAGATTCCAACATTGATCTTGGCAAAGTCAAGAGCAAACACATCTACCCCCTTCCCTAGCAACGCTAACCAGTTGGGGGGAGCCAGCTCATCTCCATACTTGGTGCGCCAGGCATCCTCGAGACGACAGAAGCACCGATACTCAGTGTGCCCAGTCTTCCTGCATGGCTCACCAGTCCTGAGACCCGTGCGGCGGACGTACGGGCAGCGAACATTGGCCCTAGTGGAGCCATGCTGAACCACCCACTCACGAAGCTCCTGAGGGGTGCGTGGCTGCTGTTGCTGTCCACCCCCAGTGCCTCCGCCGCCACGAGCTGCACCACCAGTCGCCCCCCCATGGCCTCCGCCCCTGCCAGCTCCACCACGACCACCACCCGAGCCCCCTCCGCCCACTCCACCGCCTCCACCACCCCAGCCACCTCCACTGCCGCCACCACCGCCTCCACTCCCGCCACCACCACTGCCACCACCCCCACCACCACCACTGCCACCACCCCCGCCACCACCCCCTCCAGTGCCCCCCCCCACCACCCTTACCTCCCTTGCCCTTGCTATTGCGGCGCCTCCCACTAGGAGCAGACGCAGCACCGACCTCCTCAGTACGAAGGAAGTCAACAGTAGTAGCAGTAGCAACGGAGGACAGGAGAGGGGAGGGAACACACCCCTCAAAGAAGGGGGAGCGGGGAGTGCCACGAGAGGCAGCGACAGCGACGGAGCTCTTCTCTGCCTCAAGAAGATGCTGCTCCAGCAGGGCAAGGGTGATCTCGGTGGGGTCGAGAGCAAGAAAGTGGTCCCTAACGGCGCGGCGTGGAGGCGAGTAACGAGGTAGTAGAGTGTGATGTACATTGCCAGCGGGTTCAAAGCCGGAAATTCCTTCTTGAGAGCGGCACGGTAGCAAGCGTCACTAGAGCGAAGGTGGGTGAAGAGGTCAGCAACAGTCTGGAACTCAGACAGCTCGTGGTGAAGGTACGGTAGCATGATATGGCCTAGGGCAGCAGACAAGGGGGAGGAATAACGAGCAACTACAGCGTCATACAGTTCCTTCGCCGTCTTAAGCTGGCCGAAATGGACTCGTTCCTCAGGCGGGAGGGCATTGCGGACAGAAATGCGGGCGGCGGCGTCACGGGTGAGCCACTGAGTACGAAGAGCACGCGCAGCTGTATCCTCAGGGGCTAGGCAAGTACCGGACACGTGTTCTAACAGAGAAACATCCTCCCTAGCCTAGCTCTGTAGGTACAACTGGAGATCCTCGAGCCAGCAGTCAAACCTAATCGGGCGCCCCTCCGCGTCAAAGACAAGGACATTGAGTGTAGCCATCGTTAAAAGCAGCAGTAGCAGCAGTAGTAGTAGCAGCAGTAGCAGCAGCAGTAGCAGCAGCAGTAGCAGAAGCAGCAGTGCAGCAAAAACATATATGCCAGGCAGCTAGGCAGAACGGCGCGGATCGGCAGGGCGGCGCGGCTCGGCAGGGCGGCGCGGCTCAGGCGGTGCGGCGCAGCTTAGGCGGTGCAGCGCGGCTCGGGCACGGCGGGGCTGTGCGGCGCTGGCAGCAGCAGCAGCCTAGCAACAGCTGCAGCGCGGGCAGGGCGCGTGTAGGCGGCGTGCTAAGGGCCGCGCGCGGGCTGTGCAGGCAGAGCGCGGGCAGGGCGGGCCTTAGTTGCAGCGCGCAGGCGGCGCCAGCGGCATGCGGGCAGTGCGCGAGCAGGGCGTGCAGTGCGCGGGCAGGGCGCCGGCGGTGCAGGCAGCGCGCGGGAAAGGCAGGCAGCGCGCGGGAAAGGCAGGCAGCGCGCGGGCAGGAAACGCAGTGGGCGGGCAGCAGCAGCAGCGCGCGGGCAGCGCAGGCAGTTCGCGGGCAGCGCAGGCAGCGTGCGGGCAGGGCGCGCGCACGCCTAAGGCAGCACACGTGCAGGCAGCGCGAGCAGGCCGCTAGCAGGGCAGCGTACGGGTCGCACGCTAGGCAGCTGTGAGGGCAGCGCGACTGGCAGGGCAGGCTGTGCAGGGCAGTGCAAGCAGGGCAGGGCAGTACGGTCAGATCGGGCAGTACGGGCAGATCGGAACTATCGGTGGGCCCTAACGAAGCGGTCCTACGGATGGACCCGCTCTGATACCATGTCAGAAGTAAGAACGTAAGAATGACTAGAATGATGGGCAGTACAGGATTGTATAGCTAACCCTACCCTTCAAGGTATGCCCCACTACAGCCTACAGAACAAATACAATTTGACAATCTCGCTACGGATTTGTTTGGTGTGTCTGTCCGAGGCGTGATGCAACTGGAATAAAGTTCAATGTGTCATCCAATCCCACACGTACAACTGTACATGTCATCAGGTCGCAGAGTGTCACGATACATTCACACTTTGTGACGCGAGGTTAATTAGACATTTGGACGAGATCGATAAAAAAGGCATTATGGTGTTGGAAACAATTGATTTAAGCGCCTCTGTCCCGTCGAAACACCAAGTCAGAAACGAAACAGAACATATCGAAGCATCAGCGAGTCAACCCTCGGAGGTTGAACAACTGCTAGAGGTTACACGAAAGTCAAAGGTCAGCGACCTTTGACCTGACAAGTACAGCGCGACAGCAAGGACAAACAACTGACTCGCTATTGAGCAGTTGCCCGAGTCGTCACTGTATCGAACCGCAACAGCAATGGTAAAACGGTTATTAGTTATAACTCTTCATATTCCCTTGTATTCTTATAAAAGCTTGTATCTCTTTGCTATTAATCAATCTACTTTGCCCTCACAAACCAGCGCAAGGTGGTTCACAACCTTTCATTAAAACGCTTCCGCTATTACACCAGTCCTACCAGGAATTTAGTCCTGCAAAGATCCTAAGGGCCTTTTTCAGCCCAACATGGTATGAGAGCTGACAGGACGAATTCCACTATCAAGACACCTACAACATCAGAAAGCATGGCTACTCAGAAGGAAAGGAGTTCCTCTAATGGTTCTCCCGGAACCACTCCTACCTCTGGCCTACAGACAGTGGAAGTTACAGCGACAAGACCGGCAGCGGGGTCTACCGAAACTCCCGCAAATCAAGCCGCGGCCTTCGACACAGACATGATGGAGAAATTCTTCTCCTTCATGTCCTTCTACGAACAACACCAACAAGGGGCACCTGCGCAGTCAAACAACAGCAACAACAACAACGCAACACCAATGAGCCTCGACGGTTCATCCTACGCACGCGGAAATCAACAGCAACAGCCTACCTTTGCTCCATACGAGCCCCAGCGTGGCTCCGTCAGCTTTATGCCACACCCGCAGCCTGCACCTGGACAAGAGAAGACACTGGACGCACTTCAAGTTCAGTCGCAGTTCGCGCACCTTTTAAAACTGCAAACGACAAGACCTTTCGACGGAAAGGACTTCTTTACCTGGTCATTCGAGTTCGAGCTAATGATGGAAGGCGCGCAGATCCTTGGCTTCTTCGACGGGTCCCTGCCATATCCAACACACGGCACACAGTACGACAAGCAACAGTACACGTATCAGTCAATGATGGCGTACACAATACTACTGAGAAACATCACTCCGAATCAGTAGCAGAATATACGGTCTTACCGGGGATACGGCAACTCTGCAGAACTCGCGTACAACCACCAGAAGAACCTGTATCAAGCAACAGACAGCGTCAATCAAAGTCGGTTAATGGCGCAACTGACAACATTTGAAATGAAACCGGGCGAAAAGGGGATGGCGTATATCAGCCGTTGTCGCGAATTGCGCGACAAACTCCTTCGATGCGGAGGATCGATTTCAGAAGACGCCTTCGTCACAGTCATCATCGGCGGCCTCGGTCCTCAGTGGCGCTCCACTCGCGCCATACTCCGAGCCCACGGAAAAATATCAAAAGCAGCACTCTGCACCGAGATCCACGCTGAGCAGCAAGATATGGACCTGCAAGAAGAACGACACAAGAGGAAGGCATCAGTGCCCGAATTCGCATTCCACACTCAACGGCGCCACAACAACAACAACTATCGGCATCAACCAAAACCGGTACCTCCATTCTGTTACCTTTGCAAGACGTCAGGTCACCCCCGAACACACTGCCTAAACCGGCCGCTTCGCCCTTCAAGCAGTCAAGTCGCCTCAACGCAAGCGAATCCGACCCCTCAAGTACAAGCCTCAACAACATCGACGGGACAACTTGCGCAAGGAACAAGAAACATCGTCAGTTGCATGGCACGGCTGACCGACTCCTGCATCACAGAGTCACCACCACATTACTCACCGGAAGAGCAACTCGACAACTGCACGCCTCGCCGTGGGTCACTTCAACCAAATCCGACGTATGCAGCCATCGCTCAAAGCGAGCCGTCCGGGAAAGATACGTGGTTCTTAGACAGCTGTTTGTGAAGAATGAAACAGGAATGAATGAACTAGGAAACAGTTGGGTACAGTTGTTTCTAACCCACTACAGCCTACACAGACTATAGCATATAAGTTTGACACACCCCCATAGGCAAAGTGGGGGAGAACAAGAGGTCGCAAGACCAGTCAAGCAAAGCAAAGCAAGCAAGCTCAGGGTGGATCACAATGTCACCACACAGTCCGAGCACAAGAGTAAAGGCCAAAAGGCCAGTTCACATGCAAGATCATATATAAAGGTAAACAGGCAAGTGCAGGTAGAGAAAGATCACAGTACAAGCAAGGTCAAGAAGTGAGCAAGTGAGGCCAAGTAGGCACAAGACCTAGCATCGTACAGAAGCGCTGATGATCACCAGGCGGAAGTGCCTTGGTAAAGATATCAGCAGTGTTGGCCTCAGACACCACAGTCGCAGCTGACCACGCTGCTGCAGCTCACGAGCAAGGAAGTAGCGAAGAGCAATGTGCTTCGTTCTGTGCTCCTGTCTGTGCTCCCGACACAAGGCCAGCATGGCCTTGTTGTCTACGTACAGAACTGGAGGAGAACGAGGCGGCTCTCCAAGGTCAGTCAGCAGGTAGGTGAGCCAGCGTAACTCCTGTGCAGCCATGGCCCCTGCGTAGATCTCAGCCTCACAGCTGGAGCTGAGAACAGAAGACGAGCGGGTAGACCGCCACGAAACAGAGCCGGAACCAAGGCTGAAGGTGTAACCCTGTGACGACCGCTGAGTAGCCAGGTCGTCAACCCAAGACGCGTCTGCGTGACCAGTGAGGACCACTGGACTCCGCCCTCCAAGCACTAGCCCCATGCCCGACGTACTGCACAAGTAGCGCAACACCCTCTTCGCTGCAGCCATGTGCTCTGGTTGGTGTCTCCCAGGAGCAACATAGCGTGCCAAGATGCTAAGAGGGTATGCTAGGTCAGGTCGTGTGCAGGTCATCAGGTACATGAGGCAGCCAACAAGCTCTGGGTACGGGCCACTCGGCTCTACGGACTCATCCGAAGGCAGAGCTGAGAGCGAGTGGCGAGTAGACAGAGGAGTGGCCTGAGGCGAGGAGTACGTGAAGTCGAAGCGCTGAAGGACCTGCTGCACCATGTGTGACTGAGTCAGGGTAATGGTGCGCCGTGCTCTGTCCCGAGTGATCTGCAAGCCAAGATAGCTGCGCAGTTCACCCAGGTCTGTGCACGTGTGTCTCTTCTGCAGCTCGGACTTCACGTGGGCGAGTCCAGCAGTGTCAGCCGTAGCAAAGACCAAGTCGTCGACGTACACGAGGACGTAGAACGGCGGCAGCAAAGTGTCGGTGCGAAGAAACAGCGACGGGTCAGCAGTAGAAGGAGCAAACCCAAGAGCCGCAAGCGTAGTCCTCAGTGTGTCGTGCCACTCACGGGGCGCCTGGCGGAGACCGTAGACTGGCCGTCGAAGGCTCCACTGGGTACCAGGAGGAAACGACCCAATGAAGCCAGGTGGGCGGCGCAGCCAGATCTCCTCGTGCAGGCTGCCCTGCAGGAAAGCAGTGCGGAAGTCAAGAGAGTGAAGCTCGTAGTCTCGCTGAGTAGCAACGTGTAGAAGAACCCGAAGAGTGGTCATCTTCGGGGTCGGGGAGAAGGTCTGAAAGTAGTCAACTCCCTGCCGCTGACTGAAGCCTCGAGCCACGTAACGCGCCTTGAAGACAGGGGGAGAACCCGGCGGCCGCTTCACCCTGAAAATCCACATGCCACTGACGATGTTCGCCCCAGGTGGGGGAACGTCGTCGACGTAGGTGCCTGTGGACTTCCAGGAAGCCATCTCTGCGTCCATGGCTGACTGCCACTGAGAGGAGTAGGGACCCTCGATCGCCTCAGCGTATGATCGAGGAGTCGGGATGTCTGGTGCATCCGGGTCTCCCTCAGGGGCAATCAGCGTGGACACGAGATGAGGCAAAGCAGCAGCAAAACACTGGAACTCCTCCTGCCTGTCCTCAAGGACGTCCGTGCTAAGAGCACACTCACCCCCGACGGACGGAGGACAGACAGACTCAGACTCAGCAACGAGACTAGTGGCGTAGTCTAGACGACAGCGAGCAGCAAAGTCGACAAGCTCAGCAACAAAGGCAGACGCAGCAGTGGACTCAAAGGAAGGGTCAGTGACAACAGTGGCCAGGAGACGCGTGACAGTAGGACTGGCAGCACGAAGAGAGTCAGACTCCGGGTCAGCAGGAACAGGAAGAGAGGACTCTGGAGGAGACGGCAACGGGACACGCAGAGGAGCAGTGGAAGGATGCAGTGCCATCTAGTGTGTGCCTGGGACCACAGGAGGACGCGGATGCGGAGCACGACGACCATTGCGAGCAGCACGAACAGGCGACGCAGGACGAGACGCAGGCTCACGACGCTCAGCAAGACCTCCAGTAGGACCAATGTAGGGAGAAGGAGCAGGAAGGGGGGAGGCGGGCTGTAACTGTGACTCGGACTGGACAGGCTGTGGACACTCTAAGGGAGGAGCAGGACCAGTAGAGGGCGGGAGACCAAGAACCTGCTCAAGGAGCGGAACGAAGTACGGCCGCGGCCGCGCAGCGCCTCCAGAACCAGCAGGGACAGCACCAGCACCCCCAGCGTCAGCGCCAACTCCAGCAGCACCACCAGCACGAGCAGCACCTCCAGCAGCACCTCCAGAACCAGTAGGAACAGCACCAGTACCCCCAGCGGCAGCACCAGCGCCAGCAGCACCTCCAGCTCCAACAGCCCTAGAAGCACCAGCGCCAGCAGCACCACCAGCGCCAACACCCACAGCAGCGTCAGCTCCAGCAGCTCCAGCACCTCCAGCAGCTCCAGCTCCAGCAGGACCGTCAGCTCCAGTACCGCCAGCAGCTCCAGAAGTACCTCCAGCAGGACCAACTCCAGCAGCTCCAGCAGCACCCCCAGTCCCAGTAGCTCCAGTACCGCCAGTACGAGCACCTCCAGGACCAGCAGCAACAGTAGCACCTGCAGCTCCAGCAGCACGGCTCCAGCGTCGGGCAAACCACTCGCGCAGCTCCTGCGGAGAGAGTAGCTCCCGCCTCGACGAAGCACCGCCAGAGGCCACCCGAGCAGACCCAGCACCCCCAGGCTCCGTACCCCCAGGCTCCGTACCCCCAGGCTCAGCACCCCAAGGCTCCGCACCCCCAGACTCAGCACCCCGAGACTCAGCACCCCCAGGCTCCGCACCCCCAGGCTCAGCACCCCCAGACCCGGCACCCACAGGCTCAGCTCCCCTAGCAGCACCAGACTCAACAGCTACCTCGACAGGCTCGACAGCGTCTACCTGGGACACACCTGACGGGGCAGGACCCTGAGGGGGGAAAGGGTCTACCGGGGGAGGACCTGGCGCAAGGAAGAGCGGCGGCGGGGGGAGGGGCGCAGTGCGGTAGGGGAAGAGACGGTAGTAGGGCACCGACTCGTCAAAGGTGACGTCCTGGGAGGACAGAACACGGCGCGAGGTGGGGTGGTAAAACTGCCAACCAGGCGCGTCAGGGGGGAAGCCAAGGAAGACGCAGAGAACAGCACGGGGGGGCAGCTTGTCCGCAGACGAGTCTTGGACAAACGCCCGAGATCCCCAGACCCGAAACGCAGACGCATCACCAACCTTCCCCGTCCACCGCAAGGTGGGGGAGGTCTCTGGCAAGGAGACCCGGGGCTGAAGATTGAGCTGATGCGCTGCGTACTGAACCGCAAACGGCCACAGAAAATGGGGGGCAGCCGCATGGATCATGGACGTACGAGCGACGTCCATGACCATGCCAATGCGGCGCTCAGCAATCCCATTTTGCTGTGGAGAAGCCGGAAGCGTGAAGGTCTGGCGGATGCCCTGTGCACGACAGAAGGCTCCCAGACGGGCAGAGGAAAACTCCCCACCTCGGTTAGAGTGCAGACGCAGAACAGGAAAGTCCGAGCCGAAACTCTCTCGGAGGTGGAGACGAGCTGCGCGGATCCAGTCGATCAACACCTCAATGACGTCACCCTTGCTGCGCAAGGGGAACACGGTGGTGTAACGCGAGTAGTCGTCAACCACCAACAGGAAGTAACGCTCGTGACCCTGGCCACGGACGCGGGCGGGGCCCCACACGTCCATGTGAAGAGTCTGCAGCGGAGCCGCTGTCGGAGGAAACTCGGAGGAGTGAGGGGCGGCGCGCTGCCGCCCCTCGACGCAGGGGACGCAGGTAGGGGCAGGCCCCGGAGGCAGGGGAGGTAGGGACCGGGGGAGACCAGAGACAAGGACACGGGAGGCCATGCCTCGGAGACGAGGCAGGGAGGGGTGACCAAGGCGGTGGTGCCAAAGGAGAGTCTGGTGGGACAGGAGACGACACGAGCAGGGCGCAGACTCAGGACCAGACCTGGACGCTGCAGCAAACACCTGACTCGACGCAGCTACCTGACCAGACTCGGCAACCGGAGGAGACTCAGTAGTCAGTGTGTACAGGCTCGACCCCGGCCGACGGGTAAACGTGGCCAAGTGTCGGCCCGTCCGAGCACACGTGCAGTGGGTCACCCGCTGACTCGCAGGAGTGAACTGGTCAACCCCCCTATCCTGTAGATCAGCTCCACTCACCAAGTTCGTAGAGAACGAGGGGAGTTAGAGACCTGACAGGGTGCCAGAGGGGGCTGCCGGGCACGGTAAGACAGTGGAGAAGCTAGCAAGGACAGGACCCCCAGAGGGGTCTGCCAGGGAGACCGCAACCGGCCGACTAAGCGGCGTAAGCGTGGTGCGGTCTCGAAAGAAGGAGCAGGAAGCACCCGAGTCAAGGGTGAAGGTGTGTAAGGCCTGAGCCAACGTGGTACCTGAGAGAGCAGACTCACCAGCACCTGGGGCAGCAGACGCACTAGCACCTAGAGCAGCAGCCTCACCAGCACCTAGAGCAGCAGCCTCAATGCCCGGGTCAGGCGGAACACACAGGTAACAGTCACCCTCAACACTATCAGACACAGCATACATGGCAGAAAGAATAGCATCATAATCAAGATCAAAGATAGCAACCCCCGCCGTAGACAGCTCTCCCCAGCGAGGGATCTCAGTGGCGTCAGGGAACTGGTGACGCCACGCGTCCGTCAGGCGGCCGAAGCAGCGCTGGGTGGAGTGCGGGCCCCCGCACTGCTCACCAGCGCGGTCGCCGGTACGGAGGACGTAGGTGCAGGGACCAGTACCCCCACCGCGCTGACGCCCAGCGTACCACTCACGAAGCTGCTGAGGGGACAGGGTCTCACGACTGCGCTAAACTGCTGGCGCGGACCACCACCGGACCCACTCCTCTGCGCAGAGCTGCGACCAGCTCCACCGCTGCCGCCGCCGCCTCCGCCACCTCCGCCGCCTCCGCCACCTCCGCCGCCTCCGCTCCCTCCGCCACCGCCGCCGCCTCCTCCGCCTCCACTGCTGCCACCGACACCTCCACCCCCGCCACCACTCCCACCACCACCCCCACCCCCTCCACTGCCCCCACCACCACCTCCACCGCCCCCGCCAGCCCCTCCAACGCCCTTGCCCCCCTTGCCCTTGCCGGGGCGGCGTCTCCCGCTAGGGGCAGACGCAGCGCCGGCCGACTCGAAACCAACGAGGTCGGCCGCAGCAGCAGAAGCAACAGAGGGCAAGAGGGGGGAGGGGGAACACCCCGCAAAGACGGGGGTGCGAGGGTCACCACGAGAGGCTCCTACAGCGACTATGCTCTGCTCTGCTGCTAGGAGGCGCTCCTCGAGGAGGTCAACGGTGAGTGTGGTGGGGCAAACTGAGAGGAAGTGGTCCCTGACTAAGCGAAGGGAGTCAGGGAGCCGGGTGACTATGTAGTAGAGGGTGATGTACATGGGGGGGGGGGTTCTTGGCACAGAAAGCGCAGTGCGGTAGCGAGTGTCGCTAGTGCGAAGGTGCGTAATGAGGTCAGCGACTGTGGGAAAGGCAGCAAGGTCAGGAAACAGGTACGGCAGCATGAGGCGGCTAAGCGCAGCAGTGGCAGGGGAAGAGTAGCGCGCAACTACAGCGTCGTACAAGGTCTGAGCACTCTTGTACTGGCTAAAGTGTGCACGCTCAGTGGTCGGTAAGTGGCGACGCACAGCAAGACGGGCAGCAGCATCGCGTGTGGCCCACTGTGAGCGTACAGTGCTGTCAGCAGTAGCAGGCGGGGCAGGAGAGGCACCAGAGGTGAGATCGAACAGGGACAGTCCGTCTGCCCTATCGCCCTGTAGGAACAGCTGGAGGTCATCGACCCAGACCTCAAAGTCAACAGCACGACCCTCAGCATCAAAGGTAAGGACACTGGGGGTAGCCATGACTGCAGCGGCCTAGCAGGGAGGGATCTCACCAGTCCGAGGAAGTAGGGCCGGGGCGCGCAGGGCGGCTCGGCGGCAGAGCGGCTGGGCGGCAGGGCGGCTCGGCTGCTGGGCGGCTCGGCGGCACGGCTGCTGGGCGGCTCGGCTGTCGGGCGGCTCGGCGGCTCGGTTGCTGGGCGGCTCGGCGGCTGGGCGGCTTGGCTGCAGGGCGGCTCGGCGGCTCCGCTGCGGGGCGGCTCGGCTGTCGGGCGGCTCGGCGGCTCGGCTGCGTAGGGGTCGCGTCAGGGACAGGGCCGGGCCGGGCCGTATTAGGGGCGGCGTAGGGGCCGCGTCAGGGGCGGCGTAGAGGCCGCGTCAGGGGCGGCGTAGGGGCCGCGTAGGGGCGGCGTAGGGGCCCCGTCAGGGGCGGCGTAGGGGCTGCGTCAGGGGCGGCGTAGGGACCGCGTCAGGGGCGGCGTAGGGGCCGCGGCAGGGGCGGCATAGGGGCCGCGTCAGGGGCGACGTAGGGGCCGCGTAGGGGCGGCGTAGGGGCCGCGTCAGGGGCGGCGCAGGGACCGCGTCTGGGGCGGCGTAGGGGCCGCGTCAGGAGCGGCGCAGGGGCCGCGTCAGAGGCGGCGTAGGGGCCGCGTTAGGGGCGGCGTAGGGGCCGCGTCAGGGGCTGCGTAGGGGCCGCGGCAGTGGCGGCGTAGGGGCCGCGTCAGGGGCGGCGTAGGGGCCGTGTACGGGCAGCGTAGGGGCCGCGTCAGGGGCGGCGCAAGGGCCGCGTCAGGGGCGGCGTAGGGGCCGCGTTAGGGGCGGCTTAGGGGCCGCGTCAGGGGCGGATTAGGGGCCGTGCAGGGGGCCACGTAGGGGCCGGGTAGGGGCCGCGAAAAAATTTAGGGCAGGGCGCGACGCGCTTCGGGCAGCTAAAAAAAAAGTTACTTATGGTGGGCCCTTAGGAAGGAACGGTCCCATGTGGGAACCCGCTCTATACCATGTGAAGAATGAAACAGGAATGAATGAACTAGGAAACAGTTGGGTACAAGTAGGAAAGCCTAGAAGTGTTGTACCCCATATTGTCTAACCCACTACAGCCTACACAGACTATAGCATATAAGTTTGACACTGTTGCGGACAACATATGTGCTCTTCAGGACGCTTTGTTCAACGTGAACACCAACTTCAACGCGAGGTCGTCATCACCGTCGCCAACAATCAGAATCTGCGCACACGACGACAAGGCGTAGTGCAACTTCAGTCACGAGAAACAAACGTCATACTGCAGATGTCTAAGGTTTTAATAGCAGAAGGGCTCGGCTACAACTTACTGAGCATCAGTCAACTGATGGAGAAGGGCATACACCTCGAAGCAGATAGCACCACCCAGGAGTTCAAGTTGTACCACGGGAGAGGAGGCCTCTACATCGGCAAGGCAGTTCTGAAGAATAACGTCTTCGTTCTCGACTTCGTCCCAGATCTCGGCACCGCTGACAGCGACGGGATCGTCACCTTCACCTCCTGGACACACCCACCAGTTCTTGACCCCGACTTCAGTCCAGAAGGCTTCTGGTACTTGCACACCATTCCTGAAGCAGAACGAACAAGAGCGTTAGCAACAATTCAACAAACATTGGCAACAGCAGAGACAACATCGGCAGCAGCAGAGACAACATCGGCAGCAACAACGACAACATCAACACCAATCGTTGGTCCTTCAACGGCACCGATCGACGACACTTCACCAACTCCTACGCAGCAACTGAACCCAACTCAACGGGAAGTTCATCGAAGCGCCAACTTCATCGCCAGTTTTTACTCCAACTCCGACCTGTATCGGCGCTCACCCGGACTTCGCGCCACCGAAGACTTCTGGCACGCACGAATGGGACATCCAAGCAACACAGTGTTAAACAACACAATCAGAGCTGGCGTGCTTGATAAAAATTCACTGCTCCTAACCGACGGAAGCGAACTTCGACGAGCTCGCGGAACGTGCTTTACCTGCCCCGAAGCTGACTTGCCACATCGGCCGTTCACTTCTCACCACAATCCAAGCGCACCAGCTTACACACCACTCGAGAAAGTGTACAGCGACATTCTGTACAACCGCGAACCTAGACAAGGAGCATACAGCTACACCATCACGTTCATCGATGCCGCTACACGTTATGTTTGGCACCTTAACCTTCCAAGCAAGGACATGGCCTTCGAGGCCTTCATCGCTTGGCTCCCAGTAGCAGAACGAGAATCGGGCGTGAAACTAAAAAGCTTCCAGTCAGACGGAGGAGGAGAATACACCTCACAGAGGTTCAAGCAGTACTTGGCAGAAAGAGGGATCAAGAAACTCATCTCCCTTCCCTACGCTCACCAGCAGCAAGGCGTAGCAGAAAGGATGAACAGGACTCTCCAAAACACCATGCACAAGTTGCTACGAGGCATGCGACTGCCCAACCACCAGTGGCCCGAAGCAATGGACCACGCTGTCATACTGCACAACTTGCTCTCGTCATCATCGCTCCCGAACAACGCATCACCGCATCTGCTGTGGACAGGAAAACAAGGCAGCACAAAAATGTTAAGAGTTTTCGGCCGCATGGTACAGTACCGACCTCCATCTGCACGAGCCGACCGATTCTCCCAACGCGCACAGTGGGGACTACACCTGGGCATCGAAAGAAATTACAACGCGTGGAAGATTTTCGACGTCCACTCCAAGGAAACAGTAACAGCACGTGATGTCATTTTCTACGAACGACTCACCCTTCCGACGTACCTTGCCAACTTGGAAGAAGATCGGGACCCCACAGGTGGCTTCCGTGGTGACCGAGCCTTCGCCTCGACAGCAGACGAAGCTGACTGGGACGAGCAGAACGTGGATGCAGCCTCGGAGGAAGCCGGACCTCTCCCTTACTGCTCCGTCGACGTCCCAATGGATGACAAAAATCCTCGCGAAAGCGCCAACACCGAAGTATTTTACCACTTCGCCGACAATGGTTAGGTTACACCTGCAGAAGTCAACACCAACGAAGCAGAACGCATAGGGCCCAACTTCATACCTGACCCAGAAGCAGGTGACGAAGCAGCTTATCCCGCGGACACAACACTCCCCCGCTACACACAGAGTGGCCTCCAGATACTCGGCCTCGTCACCGCGGTCCACGGCATCGCGCTTCCTAAGGAGCCTGCCACAGTTCAGCAGGCTCTGGGGGGGGAACATAGGGAAAAATGGCGTGAAGCCATGGACAGGGAACTGAAAGCACTGGAGGAACGTAACACCTGGAAAGTCGTTCCCATCGGCGTGGCACGAAACAAGACAGTACTCACCGGGAAATGGGTCTTCCGTGTGAAGACAAAAGCAGATGGCACCATCGATAAGTTCAAAGCACGCTGGGTTGTACGCGGCTTCGACCAAGAACATGGACGCGACTTCACCGAGACATTCGCCCCGGTCAGTCGACACACCTCGCTGCGAATTCTCCTCGCAATCGCTGCCATGAAGAAGAAGAAACTGCGGCAAATTGATATCGCCAACGCATTTCTCTACGCACCTGTCAACGCAGAAATCTTCGTCGAACTACCACATGGCTCCAACGAAGAACCTAATCACATCTGTCAGCTGCTGAAGTCATTGTACGGCATCAAACAGGCTCCGAGACTGTGGCAGCAGTACCTACACGCTCGACTTACTCGCATCGGATTCCGGCAGCTACCGCACGACCAAGGCATGTACCGGCTCACGAAAGGCGACGACTATATTCTACTAATCGTCTACGTAGATGATCTACTCTACATCGGGTCGACCGACAACGTCACTACCTGGTTCGAAGGGGAGTTACAGAAAGACCTCACGCTCACAGTCTCATCTACCGTCACACAGTACCTCGGCCTCAACATCCAGGAAGAAGAAAGCGCGATCTACCTCAACGCCGCAAAATATGCCGACACCATCGCCAAACGCTTCGCACTCACGCCAACTACCATCTCCACGCCATACCGCTACACGGCAGGAAGTCACAAGGAAGACTCCACTCCACTCAAGCCTGCCAAGATACGCGACTACCAGAGGAAACTGGGATGCCTTCTCTTTGCGGCTGTCACCTGCCGCCCGGACCTATCATACTCCGCAAGTCAACTCGCCACCTACCTCAAAAGACCTGAAGCTGAGCACATGACGGAACTCGACCGCGCTCTTCTCTACCTCGTTAGCACTCCAACGATCGGCCTGACCTACTACAAGAATAGAACTACAACGCCCAAGTTAATCGGCTACGTCGACGCCGACCACGCCGGAGATTCTGACAACAGGCGCTCGCGCACAGGCTACATCTACCGCCTCGAGCCTATCGGACCTATCTCGTGGCAGTCGAATAAGCAGGAATTAATCGCTCTCTCCTCAGCCGAAGCAGAATATATCGCACTCTGCTCAGCCACCAAAGAAGGATTGTACCTTTGCGAACTCCTGGAGGAGGCGAAGCTGGCTCAGTTACCCAGCTTCTCCCTGTTCTGCGACAACCAGTCGGCAATTCGGATAGCCAACAAAAACGGATTCGCGAACAGGACGAAGCATATCGCCCTGCGATATTTCTTCGTGAAGGACGAGATCGAGAAGGGGAGACTTGAGATATCTTACTGTCCCACGTCCGAGATGGCAGCTGATTACTTGACCAAGAAACTCGGAAAACAGAAGTTTGAGTACTGCATGCTGCTGACTGGACAGAGCCACGTCACCAGCAGCGACACTCCAGAAGCGAAGGGGAGTGTTGGAAACAACTGATTTAAGCGCCTCTGTCGCGTCGAAACACCAAGTCAGAAACGAAACAGAACATATCGAAGCATCAGCGAGTCAACCCTCGGAGGTTGAACAACTGCTGGAGGTTACACGAAAGTCAAAGGTCAGCGACCTTTGACCTGACAAGTACAGCGCGACAGCAAGGACAAACAACTGACTCGCTATTGAGCAGTTGCCCGAGTCGTCACTGTATCGAACCGCAACAGCAATGGTAAAACGGTTATTAGTTATAACTCTTCATATTCCCTTGTATTCTTATAAAAGCTTGTATCTCTTTGCTATTAATCAATCTACTTTGCCCTCACATACCAGCGCAAGGTGGTTCACAACCTTTCATTAAAACGCTTCCGCTAATACACCAGTCCTACCAGGAATTTACTCCTGCAAAGATCCTAAGGGCCTTTTTCAGCCCAACATATGGCACAAATGTCCCCGCAAGAATGTACCCTGATTCTTTGCAGCCTAGTAAGTTCCAACAGGGTAACTTGGGGTGAGAGTGGGGAGGAGGGGGGGGAGGAGAGGGTGGGCACGAATCTGCAGACAAGTTTGAGAAACAAATGGTGATTGCCATCCAAGCATCTGTGCATGTGCAGCACATCACATCCCCACCACCGCCAGCACAATGCTTGCTTCCCAACAAGCCTCTATCCAATGAGCTGAGAAGCACAACAATCAATCAAACTAGCCCCTGACCTGACATGGCCACACCCCTGCTCTCCCTCTCTCCCCCAACCCACCATCATCCACCCAACCCACCCCCGCCCACCCCCCATCACCGCTGCACGATCACGGAGTTCACCAGACCAGCAGCCGCAATCGTCTCGCTCTCATCCTCCAGCCGCTTCGGCGGGAACCCCATGGTCTGCAGCGAGTAGCGCCGCCCGCCGCTGCCGCCCGGGCGGGCGGCGTCGATGAAGGCGCGGATGTGGGCGACGGTGTGCGAGTGGTTGAAGCGCGCCACCAGGCGCGTGCCATCCGCCAGGCGCACCTGGATGGACGTCACTGCCTGCGCCTCGTCCACCTGCAAGCCTGCACAAGGGGGAGGGGAGGGAATGGGGGAGAAGAGAAGGTGGGTATCAAGGTGGGGGTACGAGGGGCGGGTGGGAGGGTGAGGAGACGCGTGGCGTGCGGAGGAGGGCAGTCAGCAGAGGGGGGTGGCGGTGGGGGCTTGAGGTGTGGTACTGGGAGGCAAACAGGCATTCACATGTGGAGGGACGAGCAGCATGCTCAGGTTGGCAGTGCATGTTCAGAGCAGCCGCAATGCCAAAGTGCGCGTAGCAAGGCACAACGAATGGTGGCAGGAGATAGTGGCGGAGGGCAAGTTGGGGAGGGAGGACGAGTCTGCAAGCGGGTGGCGAGTTGGCGAAGAGAGGATGAGGAGCAGCAGTGAAGGGCGGAGGGTGAGAGGGGGAGCAGCGGGTGCAGGGCGACAAGCATGTCACCTCCAGCAGGGGCCTGTGGGTTGGTGGGACCAGTCGCAGTAGCAGCAGGGGGTTGTGGTGGCGGCTGTGAATCGGAGGCAGCAGCGTCCCCCAGCGTGCGGCCCTGGCCTGAGAACGCCACGTACTTGGGCTCTGGGGGGGGCTGGCGGAGTGGGGGGGGGGCGGAATGAGGGGGGGGAGCAGCAGAATGCGAACAATGTGGGAGGTGAGGACAGAAGTCATGCCCGCATTCCTCCCATGCCCACATCCCCTCTTATAAAACATACACAGTGACTGTCGACACTACAAAACAGGGCAGTTCCAATCTCAAATACATGCAGTGACTCTCGCGCCTCTCCCGTCCCCCATTCCTCTCCTTGCTTTCCATCTCCTCACCAGATTCATCCCCGATCCCCAACCCCCACCCCCACCTCTCCCTCACCACCTCTCACCCTTCCTCCCCATCTCCCACCGTTCCCCCTCTCCCCGTTCCCTCCCCCTCCTTCGCACCGTCCATTCGGAGTTGTTGCGCAGCAGGTTGAGCTCCACGTCCTCCAGGGGGTCCGCGCTCTGCAGCTCGCGCGGACATTCGCCGCGCTCCAGGATGCTCTGGGGGGGACGGAGGGTGCATGGGGAGAGAGAGAAGGGACAGACGGAGGGTTTGAGATGAGGGGGCGAGACGAGGGATAGGAAAGAGGGGGTGAGCAGTGGTTGAGACGACGAGGAGCTGAGAGGAAGGGGTGAAAGGGTGGGTCGAGAGGAGGGGGTGCGGCTGGGAGGTTGAGTGGTGGAAGGGAGGAAGCAAACGACAAAGGTGCACTCACTGCCTTGCAGGTAGCTCCGAAATAAAGAACGAAAGAGCACAAGAAATGGAGTGAGAGGTGAGGAGGCAGGGATGGCAAGGAGGGGAGGGAGGAGCGGACGAGCATCAGAGGTAGAAGTGGCAGCATACACTGGGAAGAGGGGGTTGGGGGTGAAATGGGAGTGAGAGGGAACACCAGTACAGCAGTGGAGCAGGGGAGAGGAGCCGGGAGAAAGGGGCGGAGGTGGGTGGGCATTGCGAGCTGTGTTGCAGAAGACGCATGGGGTGTTTTTTTTCCGGTCTGACCGAAAAAAAAAATTGCCCGCGCGCGAATTTGACATTCGCGATTTCGATGCCAATGTCGAAATCGCGAAATTCCCCCCCCCAAACAAAATCGACCGTCAAAACCGCACAAGATCTACTCAACCCAACCACAATTGCATACCACCAAGGGTATATTGGAGCACAAGTGCTTCATTTGTGCTTTTCAACCAAATTCTCCTCGGAAAACCCTAAGGGGTTTAGCTCTTAGTAGACCTAACTTATGGCTTCTCCTAGTTCTTCCTCCATCTCCTTGTATGTGACGTGGTGAAACTTCTCCTTAGGGGGAAAACACTTGGTAAGGGAAAAAAATTGGCTGAAATATGAATTATGTAAACCCCCCCCCCCCCCCCCCATGCCCCATTGGGGTTTTTTTTGGGCCTGCCCGAACCTTTTTTGGTCTGCCCGGGCTTGCGTCTAAAAAGGCCCAAAAATGCGTCTTGTGTCCTGGACGCAGCGTCTAGACACACTGCGTCCAGGACGCAAGACGCGTCTTCTGCAACACAGGTTACGAGGAGGCAGGGCGCAACAGGTGGGTGGGGTGGAGGAGCAGCGCTGCGGGTGAGCAGTGCAGTGGTTGGTCAGTCTCAAAGGACAGGAGGCGGAGGGACGGGGGGGGGCACACCTTGAGGAAGGCGGCGTTGGCGGGGTCCTGCAGCTGGCGCAGAGGCCCCTCGTCCACCGTGAACCCGTTCAGGTAAAATGTCACTGTGTGCCGCACCACCCGCCGCCCGCCCTCCCCCGCCATCGCCTCCTGCCCCTGCCCCTGCCCCTGCCCCGTCGCCGCTTCCGCGCCCGCACCTCCCCCTGCCCCCTCCCCGCCTGGGCCCCCCAGCGTCCTTCCCACTCCGCTGAACGCGCCCGCGCCTCTCCGCGCGCCCCCGCCTGCGCCTGCGCCCGCGTCGAGGTCCGCGGAGGTGCCCTGGCGCGCGCCCTGCTGCTGCGCGCGCGCGAAGATGTCATCCACGTCCAGCGCGCCCCCGCCTGCTCCCCCCCGCGCCGCCATTCCGCCCGGCCCCCTGCGCTTGTTGGGGTCCTGCACCGCTATTCCGCTGATGAGGGGGGGAGGGGGGGGTGTCAAGGGGGGGTGAGGGGGATGGTGGAGGGAAGGAATTGAGAAGGACTTTAAGGGCAGCAGAAAATGAGGAAGACTGAATGAGGATTGCACAAAGTTTAGAGGGGAAGGGACAATTTAAGAAAAGCGATGCGAGAGGGGTGGGGTGGGGGATGGGAGGAAGGGGGGGGGGGGGGGTGGGTTGGGGGTAGGTGGGAGGGCACGAAAGGGCGGGTACAGAGAGCGAAGTGGGGCACGGGGAGGGAGGGAGGGAGAGAGGGAGGGAGGGGCGAGGGGGTTCGCATGCACAACAAATGTAAAGCCGAGAGGTGGCGAAAACACAAGGCCCACAAGGGCAACGGCAGGCAAGTTCGTGCGCACCTCTTCTCCCCCCCGGCATAATACTCCTCTCTGTCGTCGTCATCCTCATCCTCGTAATCCTCATCGTCCTCCTCCTCATCCTCGTCCCTCCGCCTCCCGATATCCCCCAGCGTCCGAATCCGCCCGCCTCCCCCTCCCCCGCCGCGCCCCGTTCTCTTACTCCCCTTCCCCTTCCCCACTCCCCCCACAAATCTTCCAATTCCGCCAGTTCCCCCCCCCGCCCCTGACGGTCCCCCGATGGGCGCAGTCACCCGCGGCTGCCGCTGCTGCACCTCCTCGCCGCCCTCCTCCGCGCCTCCCGCGGAGAACATCGCCTGTGACGTCATCGCGGGATTCGTGGGGCCACCTACTGCCGCCCCGCCCGCACGCGCTGCTGCCGCCGCCGCCGCCGCAGCACGCGGATGGCGCGGCGGCGCGGCGGCGACGGCCGCGGCGACGCCTCGGCTGCCTGTGTCGTCGCCGTCGTCCCCGGAGGCACCGCCGGCGGCTGCGGCGGCAGCGGCGGCGTCCCCGCCGTGGTCGTAGAAGGCGGAGATGGCGGCGTCGAGCGCGCCGGCGCTGCTGTCGAGGAAGAAGCGCGCCTGGTCGGGCGCCGCGCCCGTGATGGCGCAGAAATTAGAGACGAGATCGTCGTCTGGCGCCGCGGACGACGACATGGCTGCGGCGAGGGTGAGCTGGTGCGGGGAGAGGCGCAGTGGGGGAAGAGAGACAGATGCGGGAAAGGGACAGAGTGGGGAAGGGGAGAGACGGGTGGGGGGGGGGGAGAGTTGAGAGCGGTGACAGAAGTAACGGCACGAGGGGCGGGACAGTGGCGTCAGGAACCCGGCCCGGCGGGCGAGGGGACGGCGCGTGGAAGGTGCGGATGTGCGAAGGTGTGCGGAAGAAGGGAGGCAGGGAATTGAACGTGTTGGTGGGTGCGGCTCAAGGGCTGTTTGTAGATCGGACCAGAAGCGAGATTCGAAAAGCAGCGTGCGCCGACGACGCGAGGAGCACGTGTGGCATCATAAGTGGGGCATCGGGGACCGACGATAAACACGGTTTGGGGCTGCAGCAAAATCAGATCCCAACGGATCTCATCAGTCGCGACATCCTGGTCATCGCTCCAGATTGGCCGGGCATAATCCGCACAGGCGAATCCCGTCGCCGCCAGACCCCGCCGCAGTCATCGACGGGCTTAAGCGCTGCGACTTTTGAGTCGACTCAAAATTCACCTCAGTGGGTGCACGGGCTTAAGCGCGGCGAAGGGACGGGCAGATTGACGGCAAGCACGCACCGCGCGCACGGCACTAAAGTACAAATCATCGAGGGATGAAGTGAGGTCCAGGAGACGAACGAGTCGGTAGGGCGTGCGAGCTCCACGCGTGGAAGGCGCAGGCATGGCGAGGCTACGACGTACCTGGGGCGATCGACTCTCGGTTCTATTGAATCCTTCTGAGTCGACTCACAAGTCGCGACATACCTGTGAGGGGTGGCCAACTAGAGCCTAGTGAATCCGCTGCCGAATCTAGCGCACCCACGCAGACGAGGAATCTTTCGCTGGCACGACGGTGAAGAGTGCAAGATGTGGCAGCTCGAGCGGCGTGGAGCCAAGGAATTTGAAGCCTAATCGGTAGTAGCTAGTGATACACTGCGGGTGGAATCGGCCAGTAACCTCCAGTCAGATCCTGCTGTGCTGTGCCATGCGAGTGTTGCTTGCCTTGGCTCTCACTCCAGCAACCTCCACGCGCTGCATTGCTTCCATCGGCCGACACAAACAGGGAGGGGATGACGCGCTATAGCGCTTCGTGAACGATCAAGACTTGGAACTGTGGTTATTCCAAAATTAATCTATGATGTAAGAAAAACGAGCACTTGTTTTCCAACTACAGGAGGCAAGCATCTCATATGGGCTTCAAAAGCTGTACATTGAAGCACACACATTTTAACAAGCATGTGCAGCCCACGGCACCAGCAGCAGTGTTGCGATCAGATGTTGATCGTACCTAGGATCACCTCAGGAAGGTTCGCACACGTCTGAGTAGTGGTGGGCCCTTGACCTCAATAGCAGAGTGGATGTAAAATGCTTGAGATCATAATAACATGTGAATACAGGAATATAAATAAGAGTACAAGGGAATTCGAATCGACCTAGGCTAGCCATGTACTCTAAGGGGTACATGTCAAAATATGGAACGAGAATTATTGGATTGAACAGAAGTTTGGTACAAGTACTAACCCTAATTGGGTTGTACCCTTTATGGGCTACCCCACTATAGCCTAAACAAAGTGAGCACTATAACAGTTTTGACACACCCCCATAGGCAAAGTGGGGGAGACTAAGTGGTCACAAGACCAGTCAAGAAAAGCAAAGCAAGCTCAGGGTGGATCACGAAGTCACCACACAGTCCGAGCACAAACAAAGGGCCACAAGGCCAAATCACATGCAGAGTTATATAAAAGAGAACAAACAATACAGTGATCATGCCCTAACAAGTGTAAGCATGCAGGCATATATATAGATCACAGTACAAGTAAACTCACGCAGTGAGCAAGTGAGGCAAAGTAGGCTCAAGTCCTAACACAGTAGAGAAGCGCTGATGATCACCAGGCGGAAGTGCCTTGGTGAATATATCAGCAGTGTTGGCCCTAGTGGCCACGTACGCAAGACGAAGCTGGCCACGCTGCTGCAACTCTTGAGGAAGGAAGTATTGCAGAGCGATGTGCTTCGTTTTGTGCTCCAGTTTGTGCTCCTGACACAAGGCAATCATGGCCTTGTTGTCTACATACAGAACTGGAGGCGAACCAGGCTGCTCTCCCAAGTCAGTCAGCAGGTAGGTGAGCCAGCGTAGCTCCTGTGCAGCCATGGCCCCTGCGTAGATCTCACCCTCACAACTGGAGCTGAGAACCGAAGACGAGCGGGTAGACCGCCAGGAAACAGAGCCGGAACCGAGGCTGAAGGTGTAACCCTGTGACGACCGCTGCGTAGCTGAGTCGTCAACCCAAGAAGCGTCTGCGTGACCAGTGAGGACAACTGGACCCCGTCCTCCAAGCACGAGCCCTATGCCCGAAGTACTGCACAAGTAGCGCAACACCCTCTTTGCGGCCTCCCAGTGCTCTGGTCGGTGGCTCTCCGGCGCAACGTAGCGTGCCAGGATGCTAAGAGGGTAGGCAAGGTCAGGTCGAGTGTAGCCCACAAACTCTGGATACGGGCCACTCGGCTCTACAGACTCGTCCGAAGGTGGAGCTGAGAACGAGTGACCGGTAGGCAAAGGAGTGGACTGTGGCGAGGAGTACCGGAAGCCGAAGCGCTGAAGGACCTGGTGCACCATGTGTGACTGAGTCAGAATGATGGTGCGCCGTGCTCTGTCCCGGGTGATCTGCAAGCCAAGATAGCTGCGCAGCTCACCCAGGTCAGTGCAGGTGTGTCTCTTCTGCAGCTCTGACTTCACAAGGGCCAGTGCCTTAGTGTCAGCAGTGGCAAAGACCAAGTCGTCGACGTATATGAGGATGTAGAACGGCGGCTGCGAAGTGTCGGTGCGTAGAAACAACGACGGGTCAGCAGTCGAAGGAGCAAACCCAAGAGCCGCAAGTGTCGTCCTCAGTGTGTCGTGCCACTCGCGAGGCGCCTGACGGAGACCGTAGACTGGCCGCCGGAGGCTCCACTGGGTACCTGCAGGAAACGACCCAGTGAAGCCAGGTGGGCGGCGCAACCTGATCTCCTCGTGCAGGCTGCCCTGCAAGAAAGCTATGCTGAAGTCAAGAGAGTGTAGCTCGTAGTCTCACTGAGCTGCAACGTGCAGCAACACCCGAAGAGTGGTCATCTTCGGGGTAGGAGAGAAGGACTGGAAGAAGTCAACTCCCTGTCACTGACTGAAGCCTCGTGCAACGTAACGAGCCTTGAAGACAGGCGGAGAACCCGACGGCCGCTTCACCTTTAAAATCCTCATGCCATCGACTATGTTCGCCCCAGAAGGGGGAACTCCGTCGACGTAGGTGCATGTGGACTTCCAGGATGCCATCTCTGCATCCATGGCTGTCTGCCACTGAGAGGAGTAGGGAACCGTAATCGCCTCTGCGTAAGAGCGCGGGGTCGGGATGTCTGGTGCATCCGGGTCTCCCTCAGAAACAAACAGCATAGCCACGAGATGAGGTACAGCAGCTGCAAGACACTCAAAGTCCTCCTGATTGTCCTCAAGGACGTCCGTGCCAAGAGCACACTCACCCTCGACGGACGGAGGAGAGGCAGACTCAGACTCAGCAACAAGAGCAGTGGCATAGTCGAGATGACAGACGACAGCAAAGTCAACAAGCTCAGCAACTAGGGCAAACGCAGCAGTGGACTCAAAAGAAGGGTCAGTGACAACAGTGGCTAGAAGACGAGGGACAGTGGGACTGGCAGCACGATCTAGGTTAGACTCAGGGTCAGGAACGGCAAGAAGAGAGGACTCAGGAGGAGGCGGCAGGGGAACTCGAAGTGGAACAGAGGAAGGACGAAGTGCCATAACGTGCGTGCCAGGGACAGGAGGAGGACGCGGATGAGGAACACGACGACCAGTGTGAACAGTGCAAACAGGTGATGCAGGACGAGACTCAAGCTCACGACGCTCTGTAAAAGAGTCTGTCTGCTCAGCGTAAGGAGAAGGAGAAGGCAGTGGGGAGTCTGGCTGTAACTGTGGCTGCGACTGGCAAGGCGGGGGACTCAGTAAGCTAGGAGGAAGGCCAATAGAAGACGGGAGACTAAGAACTTGGCGAAGGACCGAGTCAGGGGGCAGCAGAGACGACAGTGGCGGCGGAACGAAAAACGGTCGCCACTGCACAGTGCCTCCAGGACCAGTACCGCCAGCTCGCACCCCCAGCTCCAGCACCTCCAGCTCCAGGGTCTCCAGCTCTAGTGCTTCCAGCTCCAGCGCCTCCAGCGCCAGTGCCTCCAAATCCAGCGCCTCCAGCGTCAGGGTCTCCAGCTCCAGCTCCTCCAGCTCCAGCGCCGCCAGCGCCAGCTCCAGAGTCTCTAGCTCCAGCGCCTCCAATGCCAGTGCCTCGAGCTCCAGCGCCTCCACTGCCAGGGTCTCCAGCTCAAGCTCCTCCAGCTCCAGCGCCGCCAGCGCCAGTGCCTCTAGCTCCAGTGGTTCCAGCTCCAGCGCCTCCAGTGCTATAGTCTCCAGCTCTAGCTCCTCCAGCTCCAGCGCCTCCAACACCACCAGCCCCGGCAGCTCCAGTACCTCTAGTACGAGCACCTCCAGGACCAGCAGCTCCAGCACCTCCGGTACCTCCAGCTCCAGCAGGAACTCCAGCACCTCCAAGACTAGTACCTCCAGCACCTCCAGCTCCAGTGCCTCCAGCGGCAGAGCCTCCAGCTCTGGCAGCTCCACTCCTAAGGCAAGTGAGTTGAGCAAACCACTCGCGCAGCTTAGACGCGGAGAGAGGCTCCCGCCGGGGAGACAGTCATGGCGAGGCACCCGCAGGACCTCCAGCAGATGCAGTACCCCTGGGCTCAGCACCCCCAGACTCCGCACACTCAGACTCAGCACCCCCAGGCTCCGCACCCCCAGGCTCAGCACCCCCAGGCTCCGCACCCTCAGGCTCAGTACCCCCAGGCTCCGCACCCCTAGGCTCAGCACCCCCAGACACCGCACCCTTAGACTCAGCACCCCCAGGCTCCACACCCCCAGGCTCAGCACCCCCAGGCTCTGCACTCGCAGGCTCAGCACCCCCAGGCTTTGCACTCGCAGGCTCACCACCCCCAGACACAGCACCTCTAGCACCACCTGAGTCTACAGCGACCTTGACAGGCACAGTCCCGGGGAGTGGGTCTACCTAAGACACACCTGAGGGAGCAGGACCCTGAGGCGGGAGGGGGTCTACCGGAGGGGGGCCTGGAGCAAGGAGCGGTGGGGTTGAGAGAGGGGCAGAGCGGTAGGGGAAGAGACGGTAAAAGGGAACCGACTCGTCAAACGTGACGTCATGAGCGGGAAGGACACGGCGCGAGGTGGGGTGGTAAAACTGCCAGCCAGGCGCGTCAGGGGGAAAGCCGAGGAAGACGCATGGAATAGGGCGGGAGAAGAGCTTGTCCGCGCACGTATCGCGAACAAAGGCACGAGAGCCCCAGACCCAGAACACCGACGCATCGCCAACCTTCCCCGTACAACGCAGTGTAGGCAAGGTCTCCGGCAAGGAGACACGGGGCCAGAGGTTGAGCTAATGCGCAGCGTACCGGACCGCAAACGACCACAAAAAATGGGGAGCAGCCGCATGGATCATGGACGTACGAGCGACCTTGATGACTAAGCCAATGCGGCGCTCAGCAATCCCAATTTTCTACGGGGAGGCCGGAAGCGTGAACGACTGGAGGATGCCCTCCCCACGACAAAATTCCCGCAAGAGGTCGGAGGAGAACTCACCACCTCTGTCAGAGTGCAGACGCAGGACAGGAAGGTCCTGGCGGAACCGCTCGCGGAGCTGGAGACGGACTGCACGGATCCAAGGGATCAAGACATCAGGGACCTCACCCTTGTTGCGCAAGGGGAAGACCGTGACGTAACGCGTGTAGTCATCAACAACCAACAGGAAGTAGTGCTCGCGGTCCTGACCACTGACGCGGGCTAGGCTCCACACGTCCATGTGGAGAGTCTGCAAGGGAGCAGTCGTCGGGGGAAACGAGGAGGAGTGAGGAGCGGCGCGCTGCCGCCCCTCGACGCAAGGAAGGCAGGGCGGGGCAGGCGAGGGCGGGAGGGGAGGCAGAGACCTGGGAAGACCAGAAACAAGGAGATGAGAGTGCATGCCATGAAGGCGTGGCAGGGAGGGGTGACCAAGGCGGTGGTGCAACAGGAGAGTCTGGTGCGATAGGAGGCGACACGAGCAGGGGGGTGCTACCGGACCTGACACGGACACCTGGGCAGACGTAGCTACCTAAGGAGGCTCGGTAGTCAGTGTATACAGACTCGACCCAGGCCGATGGGTGAACGTGGCCAAGTGACGGCCCATCCGTGTATACGTGCAGATCGACACACGCTGACCCCCGGGAGTGGTGGTAGTGACCATCGCATCCTGGAGGGCAGCGGTACTGACCAGGTTCGTAGAGAACGAGGGGAGGTGAAGTCCTGAGAGTGAGCCAGACGGAACCGCCCGACACGGGAGAATAGTGGAGGAACGGGCAAGAACTGGGCCCCCGGAGGGGTCAGCCAGTCTGACCGGTATTGGTGCAGAGAGAGGAGTGAGGGTGGTACTGTCGCGAAAGAAACAGCGAGAAGCACCTGAGTCAAGCGTAAAGGTGTGCAAGGCCTCAGCAGGCGCAGTACCACGGAGAGCAGACTCACTAGCACCTAGAGCAACAGCCTATATACCTGGGTCAGGCGGCACACACCGGTAACAGTCACCCTCAGTACTAACAGACAAGGCGTGGCAGCGAGGATAGCATCAACGTCAAGAGCAAAGATATCAACTCCAGACCTAAACAGCTCTGCCCAACGGGGGCGCTCAGCCTCGTCACCAAACTCTGCACGCCAAGCGTCGTCAAGGCGGGAGAAGCAGTGGTGCTGAGACTGAAACTTCGTGCATGTCTGACCAGCACGGTCACCCGTGCGAATGACATACATTCAGCGAACACTACCCCCCAGACGCCCCACGCTGAGCAAACCACTCACGAAGCTGCTGGGGCAAAGGGGTCTCGCTCCGACACTACTGCTGCTGCCTCTGGCCACCGCCAGAACCTCCCCTCTGAACAGCTCCAACCTGACTGTCACCACTCCCACTGCTGCCACTACCGCCACCCCCACCGCCTCCACCACTACCGCCACCAAAGCCCCCACTCCCGCCACCACTCCCACCGCTGCCACCACCTCCGCTACCTCCACCACCTCCACTGCCGCCACCACCACCACCCCCGCTGCCACCGCCACCAGTATAAGGCGGCCTAGAGCAGCAGTGGCCGGGGAGGAGTAACGAGCGACTACAGCGTCGTACAGAGCTTTAGCTGTCTTGTGCTAGCCAAAGTGAGCTCGTTCGGCTAACGGCATGTGGTTGCGAACGGCTAAGCGAGCAGCAGCGTCACGCATAAGCCACTGTGAGTGAGTCGCAATGTCAGTTGTGGCGGGAGGGGTGAGAGAGGCTCCAGACGTATGGTCAAACAACAAAACGTTGTCTCTAGAATCGCTTAGTAGGTACAGCTGTAATTCATCGAGCCACGTATCGAACTGGATCGGACGGCCCTCATGATCGAAGGTGAGTACACTGAGAGAAGCCATAGCGAGCAGAGCAGGGTGGCGCGCTACCACGAGAACAACACGCAGGCAAGTCGGCGCGCGAGCACTAGGGAAGCGCGCAGGGCAGGGCGGGAAGCAGCCGGGCGGGCACGCGGGCTGCAAAGGGGCGGCGGGCAGGCTACAAAAGGGCAGCGAGCGGGCTGCCAGAGGGCGGCGCGAGGGCTGCAAAGAGGCGGCGAGCGGGCTGCCAGAGGGTTGCGAGCGGGCTGCAAAGGGGCAGCAAGCGGGCTGCCAGCGGGCGGCGCGCAGGCTGCAAGGGGCGGCAAGCGGGCCGCAAGGGGCGACTAGCGGGCTGCAAGGGGCGGCGCGCAGGCTGCAAGAGGGCGGCTCGTGGGCTGCAAGGGGTGGCGAGCGGGCTGCAAGTGGGCGGCGAGCGGGCCGCAAGGGCGGCGAGCGTGTTGCAGGGGCAGCGAGCGGGTCGCAGGCGAGCGGCGAGCGGGCTGCAGGGGTGGCGAGCGGGCCGCAAGCGGGCGGCAAGCGAGCTGCAAGGGCGGCGAGCGGGCCGCACGTGGGTGGCGAGCGGGCTGCAAGGGCGGCGAGCGGGCCGCAAGCTGGCGGCGAGCGGGCTGCAGGGGCGGCGATCGGGCCGCAAGCAAGCGGCGAGCAGGCTGCAGGGGCGGCGAGCGGGCGGCGAGCGGGCTGCAGGGGTAGCGAGCGGGCTGCAGGAATATAAATAAGAGTACAAGGGAATTCGAATCGACCTAGGCTAGCCATGTACTCTAAGGGGTACATTCCCTTATTGCAGCGACACCCAACCGTGCGACTCCAGACGGTTACAAACTGCCTGGGCAGAATCCTCGCCACTGCTGCTGCCTGATGCTGTCTGCCCGACAGTCCAGATCCCTTCGTAACCGTACGAGCCTTCGCGTCACTTCCACCTCTTCATCTTCAGCCTCGGTAGTGTGTGCTGCGGTAAGGAGTGCACAGTAATGCTTCATATTTTTCTATTCGTAACACCCCCCTTCACTCCTGCCGTAGCGAGACTTGACCCGCTTAACTACTCCGCTGAGCTCGAAGCAGTGTTGGTACTGCTGACGTGACAGTCGCTTCGTGAGGAAGTCGGCTGCCATGTCACCTGTTGGACAATAGGTGAGGTCAACCTTGCCCTTGTCGACTTCGTCCTTGACGAAGAAGTACCGCAGCGCGATGTGTTTGGTGCGGTTGACGAACCCAGGCTTATTCGCGATCCTGATCGCGCTCTGGTTGTCGTAGTGCAGGTGAAAATTCGTCGAGGCTGAATTTTCGCCTCCTGCAGCAGCTCCTGAAGGTAGAGGCCTTTGCGAACGGCTGCTGTTGCTGCGATGAATTCAGCTTCCGCTGTATACAGGGCAACCAGCTCCTGTTTCTGCGAATTCCAGGAGATGGGGCCTCTCGGCTTGAGGCGGAAGAGGAAGCCTGTCCTGGACCGTCGATTGTCGGGGTCAGCGGCATGATCAACGTCCATGTAGCTGATGAGGTTGAAGGACGAGGTTGGGATGGTGGAGTAGCAGAGCCTAACATTGGGCATGGAGATGAAGAATTGAAGTGCCCGCTAAAGATCTAGTAGATTCTCAGCCGTTGGTTTGCGAGAGTACTGAGCCAACTGGCTCGCGATGTAGGAGAGATCGGGCCTGCAGGTAACAGAGGCAAAGAGTAGGCATCCCAGCTGCTGCTGGTATGTATGAAGCCCAGCAGGGGACAGGGCTTTGTTGTCAGGCTTGTGGTTGGGTCCTAGAGTGCGGTAAGGGGTGGAGAGTGGTGCAGGTGCAATGTTGAAGCGCTTGCCAAGTTCCTCTGCATACTTGGCTGCTGAGAGATGAATTGCTTCTGGCGAGTAGGAGATCTTGAGCCCGAGAAACTGCTTCACGTCGTGGTTGCAGGTGATGTCGACGCGCCCTGCAAGACTTTTCTCGAACTGCTCAAGCAGTTCGTTGCTCGATCCTGTGTAGAGGAGATCATCGACGTAGACCGTGCGTAGAATGTATTCGCCGTGGAAATCGCGGCGATACATTCCGGGATCATGAGGCAGCTTCTTGAAGCCTATCTCGAGCAAGATGTTGTGCAGTAACTGCTGCCAGAGCCTTGGCGCCTGTTTAATCCCATAAAGGGACTCTCGCAGCTGGCACACGCGTGAATCTCTCTTGCCGTATGTGTGCGGCTGCTCCACGTAGATTACATCATCTACTAACGCTTAGAGAAACACGTTCTTCACATCAATCTGTCGGAGCGGGAGGTGTCGTGCGGCAGCGATGGCGAGGAGAATTCTGACGGAGGTGTGACGGCTGACCGAAGCAAACGTCTGGTCGAAGTCGATGCCGTGCCTCTGGTCGTAGCCACGTACGACCCAGCGCGCCTTGAATCGTTCAATCGTGCCGTCCGCTTCTCCCCTTGATTGTCGCTCGATTGACGAGCACCCAGGTATCGCGGGACTCAAGTGCCTTGATTTCCGCATCCATCGCTTCGCGCCATTCCTTGTTGTGTGGTCCCGTGAGTGCTTGGCGCGGATTCTTCGGCTCGATGACACGCGGCGCCGTTGACGTGGCGGTGTGGAGCCCGAGAAGTTGAAGTCCGGACACGGTGCTATCGTGGCGGTGCTGCGGGATGACTTCCTACACATCGTCATCGTCGCTTTCTGGTTCAGGTGGTGCGGGCGGTGCTGCACCTCTGCCACTACCGCTTCCGCCTCCGCTTGCTGCGCCTGCTCCTCCTCCAGGAGAATCGTCGTTGTCATCGTCGTCACGGCGATCGCCTCTTGAGAACTCGCCTCTGGGGTCCTGCTCCAGAATGGCTGCTCCAGCTTCGTCCTCAGGTGAAGCGTAGTTGTGTCCGTCGTTGGCATAGACGCGATTCGCGTTCGCCTACTCGTCTTCGCAAAATTGCCGAAGGAAGAGCCGTTCGTAGAAGATGACGTCACGCGCATTCTTGATCTTCTGACTCATGAGATCCAGGATGAGCCATGCTTTGTGTTCGTGGCTGATGCCGAGGTGAATCCCCCAGCGCGCACGGCTTGTAAATTTCCTGATGGTTGATGTTGGCGGGCGGTACTACTCCATGCACCCCCACACGCGGAGCATCGATGTGTTGCCCTTGCTCCCTGTCCATTTCACATGCGGTGATGAGTTGCCGGTGATGGCCGTGGTCGACAGCAGGTTGTGCACTCGCACGGCGTGGTGCATTGCGTAGGTCCAGTAGGTTGGCGGAAGCTTCGACTACTTCATCAACGCCCGCACCTTGGCCATGAGCGTGCGGTTCGTGCGCTCGGCTACGCCCTGCTGCTGGTGCGCGTAGAGGAGGGAAACATGATGCTCGATTCCCTTCTTCGCCAGAAAATCTTGCATCTCCTTGCTCCTAAACTCCGCTGCGCCGTCAGATTGCCAGATTTTCAGTTTCTCCCCGGATTGCCGCTGCGCGTGTGCCAACCAGAGGCGGAACACTTCGTACGCTCTGCTGCGCGCCTCCACGTTCACGATCCAAACGTAACGTGTTCTGGCATCGACGAAGGTGAGCGTATACATTTCGTCGTTGATTCCGCAGTGCCCCACGTTGAGGAAGTTTGGCGTAGCGGTTGGTTCCAGGCTCTAGCAAGGGGAACGGTTGGTGACTCAGCGCAGCTTCGGGGCAGACGGTGCAATTGCGCGGATGTGTCGCGCCTCTTACTTCGGTGCCATCAGGGCGCAGAGGGGCGCCAGGCGCAAACACGCCGGCCTTGATGCAGTTCTTCAGCGTTACGTGCGATGGGTGACCGAGGCGCTGGTGCCAGATGGCATCGTCGGCGCGAAATCCAGAGGTGCGCATGTAGCACGCGTGCGCTTCTGCAGGGTCCTCGTCAGGTGCTTGGGCAGGTTCCGTCGCTGCTTCTTCGGCTTCTTCTTCGTCGTTCGCCGTCGTCAGCATCAGCGCAAGAAATTCCCTGTCGAGAATGTTGGAGAGGGGAATATTAGTTCCAGGGATAGTTACGGGGAAGAAGGTTGGTTCGCACGGCTCGGGGGCAGGTCCGTAGACAATGCGTCGCGGGGTAGAGGGCTCATTGCCCCAGTCAATGGTGTCCCAAGGGTCACTTCCTGGCTGGATGTCAGGTGGGGGTAGTGCAGGTGCAGCGCGGCGCGGAGGGCGACCAAGAGGAACAACTGGAGGTTCCGCCTCGATTTCCTCTTCTTCCCCCCTTTGGTCCTCGCGGGAAGCCTCCCAGCATTCGCCAGAAGTGCCCCATCCGCTTGTCTCGCCGCCAGATGCGGCGCCCCATCCGCCGGTGTTGCCGCCGGTTGCTACTCTCATCCGCCGGTGTCGCTCGTGCCCCATCCGCCGGCGCTTCCCCACCCCCCTTCATTGGAGGCGCTCTCCTCTTCTCCCCATCCGCTCCAGGCGAATGTGCCGCGCGACTCCGCAAGACTCTGTTGGCGAAGCTCTTCCACTTCGCGACGCGCCAGTTCCTCCTCTTGTGCCACGGTAAGCTTCTTCGTAGAGTCGCGCTGGTGAGAGTAGATCTCCAGAAATTTCTCCTTTGTGTAGGGTCGTGGGACTCCGTGTGCATCAAAGGTGCCAACACCGGTGCCGCGGAGCATGCCCTGAAGATGTTGTGATGCAGGTCTGGGGAGGGGATTTTCCTCCGTGCTGAAGACGACGCGTGTGGCGGTTTCAAGCTCCAAGTTGGACAGTCCTTCTTTAGGCGGTGCTTCCCGCTCTGCTTCGGCGATGGCGGCAAGACCACGGCCGGAAATAGCGCTCGTTCAGGCTGTGGGCGTATGGCAATCTCTGCAGATACCGTCGGGGTCGGGGTCGTGCAGCGCCACCTCGTGCGGGTGAGCGTGATGCGGCACCCACGGTCTTCCGTCTTGATGTTTCCAGTCGCGGTGGTGAATGTCTTCGAAGCGCAGGGGGACAAGGTTGATGAGCTCCTGTGAATCACTGCTGTAGTCGGGAATACTGAAGTCGGGGATGTAAACGCCGTTTTCGGAGTACGCTCGTCCAATCTGCTTGCGCGTCTTGTTCGGCATCATGTAGTGGAGCAGGATGTCGCGTGTCTCGGGTTCGGTGCTGAGATCGACTCCGCAATCCATGAGTTGCGCCGCTGAGAGGAGATTAAAGCGCAAATTCTGCATGATCAGCACGTCGTTCAGTGTGATGTGCGTCCTGCTCCCTCGGGCCTTGAGCACCACGATTCCTTGCGCACTTGCGCACAGACGCGTGTTGTGGAGACGGCGTTGGATATGTAACGCTCAGAACCCACCATATGCTGCCCACAGTAGCTATCCAGGTACCGCGTGTTGTAGCGCCTGTTGTCGTTACGTGCAAGCAGCGCCAGTCGCGGGGTAACGATATGCGGTGTGTCAAATTTGAGAAATTGCTCGCGCGAGATCCAATCGATCGGAGTAGCCCACTGATGAGGTATGTGCGGGGGACTTTCAAGCAGCGGGACTGGGAGATTCTAGTCCTGTTCGTCGTCGTCGGTGAAATCGTGGCGCGTGCTGAATGGATTGTTGTTCGAGAACGCTCCGATTGGCTGGAGTGCTGGCTCAGGTGACAGTGAGCATGCGCGGGGACGACGGGATCTGCTCGTCATTGTCATGTTGCCCATGACATTGCGGACTGGGGCAGTCTGTGGCGACTGCTGCTGCTGATGCTGAACGGCTGGGTTCAAGTTGCGCGGTGGGGGTTGGTGCCCCTGAGCTTGACGCGTGTCGTTTCGTGCGTCTTGTCGGCCAGACCAGTTGCTCGGATTGGTCTGACGAGGGTGAGATCGGAATTTGCATCGATCTGCCAGGTGCCCGAAAGTTCTGCAAATCTTGCAGTAAAGGCGCCGCAGCCGTCGCTCCTCCGTGTTGTCGGCGTAGAAAGCGAGACATTCCCGGTCTCGTCGCGGTGCTGGTTGCTGCTGATCCATATCCCTTTGTTCGACGAGAAGGGCGGCGCATAGGGCGGCCTCTGAGATGACCCCCTGCTGTCGAAGAAGCGCCTTGCAGGGCCGCCACTCTGGTCCGAGCCCTTGAAGCCCGATGTTCACGAAAATCTCCTCTGAGATCGTGCTTCCCAATTTCGCGATTTGATCGCGTAAGCTCCGACAGCGGTTGATGTAGCTGTTGACCTTCTCCCCAAAGGCCATTTTAGTCTCCAATAGCTGCTGGAGCAGGCGGCTCATGTCAGAATCACTCACGAGGAATGAATGAACTATGAAAGAGTTGGGTACAAGTACTAACCCTAATTGGGTTGTACCCCTTATGGGCTACCCCTCTATAGCCTACACAACTGTACGCACTACAACATTCTGACACACCCCCATAGGCAAAGTGGGGGAGAACAAGTGGTCACAAGACCAGTCAAGAAAAGCAAAGCAAACTCAGGGTGGATCACAAAGTCACCACACAGTCCGAGCACAAGCAAAAGGCCACAAGGCCAGTTCACATGCAGAGTTATATAAAAGAGAAGAAACAATATAGTGATCATACCCTAGCAAGTGTAAGCATGCAGGTATATATGTAGATCAATGTACAAACAAAGTCACGCAGTGAGCAAGTGAGGCAAAGTAGGCACAAGGCCTAACACAGTAGAGAAGCGCTGATGATCACCAGGCAGAAGTGCCTTGGTGAATATATCAGCAGTGTTGGCCCTAGTGGCCACGTACGCAAGACGAAGCTGGCCACGCTGCTGCAACTCTCGAGCAAGGAAGTATCGCAGAGCAATGTGCTTCGTTCTGTGCTCCTGACACAAGGCAATCATGGCCTTGTTGTCTATGTACAGAACTGGAGGCGAACGAGGCTGCTCTCCCAAGTCAGTCAGCAAGTAGGTGAGCCAGCATAGCTCCTGTGCAGCCATGGCTCCTTCGTAGATCTCAGCCTCACAACTGGAGCTGAGAACCGAAGACGAGCAGGTAGACCGCCACGACACAGAGCCGGAACCAAGGCTGAAGGTGTAACCCTGTGACGACCGCTACGTAGCTGAGTCGTCAACCCAAGAAGCGTCTGCGTGACCAGTGAGGACAACTGGACCCCGTCCTCCAAGCACGAGCCCCGCCCGACGTACTGCACAAGTAACGCAGTACCCTCTTTGCAGCATCCCAGTGCACCTTTCGGTGCCTACCGCGAGCCACGTAGCGAGCCAGGAGGCTGAGAGGGTACGCGAGGTGAGGTCATGTGCACGTCATCAGGTACATGAGGCAACCCACAAGCTCTGGGTACAGACCACTCGACTCTACGGACTTGTCCGAAGGTGGAGCTGAGAGCGAGTGGCCGGTAGACAAAGGAGTGAGCTGTGGCGAGGAGAGCTGGAAGCCGAAGCGCTGAAGGACCTGGTGCACCATGTGTGACTGAGTCAGGGTGATGGTGCGCCGTGCTCTGTCCCGGGTGATCTGCAAGCCAAGATAGCTGCGCAGTTCACCCAGGTCAGTGCAGGTGTGTCTCTTCTGCAACTCCGACTTCACAAGGGTCTGTGCCTCAGTGACAAAGACGAGGTCGTCGACGTAGACGAGGATGTAGAACGGCGGCAGTGACGTGTCAGCGCGTAGAAACAGCGACAGGTCAGCAGTAGAAGGAGTAAACCCTAGAGCCGCAAGTGTAGTCCTCAGTGTGTCGTGCCAGCCGCGAGGCGCCTGGCGGAGACCGTAGACTGGCTGCCGGAGGCTCCACTGGGTACCTGCAGGAAACGACTCAGTGAAGCCAGGTGGCCGGCGAAGCTAGATCTCCTCGTGCAGGCTGCCCTGCAAGAAAGCTGTACTGAAGTCCAGAGAGTGTAACTCGTAGTCACGCTGAGCAGCGACGTGCAGCAACACCCGAAGAGTGGTCATCTTTGGGTGGGGGAGAAGGTCTGGACATAGTCGACCCCCTGTCGCTGACTGAAGCCTCTAGCAAGGCAAGCGGAGAACCCGGCGGCTGCTTCACCCTGAAAATCCACATGCCATCGACTATGTTCGCCCGAGACGGGGGAACTGCGTCGACGTAGGTGCCTGTGGACTTCCAGGATGCCATCTCGGCATCCATTGCTGCCTGCCACTGAGAGGAGTAGGGACCCGTAATCGCCTCTGCATAAGAGCGCGGGGTCGGGATGTCTGGTGCATCTGGGTCTCCCTCAGGGGCAGGCAGCATGGAAGCGAAACAAGGTACAGCATCTTCAAGACACTCTAAGTCCTCCTGCCTATCCTCAAGGACGTCCGTGCCAAGAGCACACTCACCCCCGACGGGCGGAGGACTGGCTGCCTCAGACTCAGCAGCAAGAGCAGTGGCATATTCTAGACGACAGGCAGCAGCAAACTCAACCAGCTCAGCAACGAGTGCAGACGTAGCAGTGGACTCAAAGGAAGGGTCAGTGACAACAGTGGCAAGGAGACAAGAGACTGCGGGACTGGCAGCACGAGCGCGGTCAGACTCAGGGTCAGGGACGACAGGAAGAGAGGATTCAGGAGGAGGCGGCAGAGGAACAAGCAGTGGAACAGAGGAAGGACGAAGTGCCATAGCGTGTGTGCCGGGGACAGGAGGGGGACGCGGACGAGGAACGCGACGATCAGTGCGAACAGGGGAGGCAGGATGAGACGCAGGCTCACGACGCTTTGTAGGACCGCCGGTCTGCTCAGTGTAAGGAGAAGGAGCAGGCAGTGGGGAGGCTGGCTGTAACGGCGGCTGCGACTGGTCAGGCGGTGGACACAGTAAGGGAGGAGTAAGGCCAGTGAAAGACGGGACACTAAGAACCTGCTGAAGCAGGGGAACGAAGTACGGTCGCGGCTGCACAGTGCCTCCAGCACCTCCAGCTCCAGGGTCAACAGCTCCAGCTCCTCCAGCTCCAGCGCCTCCCGCGCCAGTGCCTCCAGCTCCTCTAGCCCCAGCAGCTCCAGGCTCCGTAGGGTCTCTAGCTCCAGCTCCCCCAACACCACGAGTCCCGGCAGCTCCAGTACCCCTGGTACGAGCACCTCCAGGACCAGCAGCTGTAGCACCTCCGGTACCACCAGCTCCAGCAGGAACTCCAGCACCTCCAGCTTCAGTGTCTCCAGAGGCGGGTGCGCTGAGCAAACCACTCGCGCAGCTACTGCGGGGAGAGAGGCTCCGGCCAGGGAGACAGTCGTGGCGGAGCTCTCGCAGGACCTCCAGAAGAAGCAGTACCCCTCGGCTCAGCACCCCCAGACTCCGCACCCTCAGACTCAGCACCCCCAGGCTCCACACCCTCAGGCTCAGCACCCCCAGGCTCCGCACCCTCAGACTCAGCACCCCCAGGCTTCGCACCCCCAGACGCAGCACCTCGAGCAGCACCTGAGCCGTCAGCTACCTCAACAGGTGCAGTACAAGGGAGAGGGTCTACCTGAGACACACCTGAGGGAGCAGGACCCTGGGTGGGGAGGGGGTCTACCGAAGGGGGGCCTGGAGCAAGGTGTCAGAACATATATGCTTACATTTGTATGTTTCCTTAGGCTATAGTGGTTTTAGCCTTAGGGGGTACAGAAATCTTCTCGACATTCTTCTTGTACCCCCCTTTGACGTAGTCCACACCATTCTTGATTCTACCATGGTATTAAGAGCAGTTAGGTCCCCAACGTAGGGTTACCACTGCCCCTTCTGCTGCCTGTCGCGCGCCCCTAGGCCCGTCGCCAACGTCCCCGTCGCCCCGCGGCCCTTCGTTTCTTGCCTCGCGGCCCCGTCGTTCCCGGCCCCGTCGCACCTAGGCCCCGCGGCCCCTTTCGTTTCTGGCCCCGCGGCCCCTTTCGTTCCCGGCCCCGTCGCACCTAGGCCCCGCGGCCCCTTCGTTTCTGGCCCCGCGGCCCCGTCGTTCCCGGCACCGTCGCACCTAGGCCCCGCGGCCCCATCGTTCCAGGCCCCTCGGCCCCGTCGGCCCCTAGACCCCACCGCCCACGGCCCGTCCCCTCGGCCCCGTCGACCTCAAGGCCCCTAGGCCCCGTCGACCTAGGCCCCCGGCCCTCGCAATCCCGTCGACCTAGGCCCCCCCGGCCCCGTCGCCCCTGGCCCCGTCGACCTAGGCCCCCCCCGGCCCCCCGCGATCCCGTCGACCTAGGCCCCCGGCCCCCTGCGACCCCGTCGACCTAGGCCCCCCCGGCCCCCCGCGACCCAGTCGACCTAGGCCCCCCCGCCCCCTCGGCCCTGTCGCCCCTGGCCCCGCGGCCCCGATGCCCCTCGGCCCCGTTTCCCCTGGCCCCGCTGCCCCGTCGACCTAGGTCCCCCCCACTGTCACCTCCCCTCGTTCTCTACGAACTTGGTGAGTACCGCTGCCCTCCAGGATGCGATGGTCACTACCCTGCTCCTGGGGGTCAGCGTGTGTCGATCTGCACGTGCACACGGACGGGGCGTCACCTGGCCACGTTCACTCGTCGGCCAGGTCTCTGCCTCCCTTACCGCCCTCGCCTGCCCTGCCCTGCCTTCCTTGCGTCGAGGGGGGGCAGCGCGCCGCTCCTCACTCCTCCTCGTTTCCCCTGACGACTACTCCCCTGCAGACTCTCCACATGGACGTGTGGGGCCCAGCCCGCGTCAGCGGACAGGGCCGTGAGCGCTACTTTCTGCTGGTAGTTGACAACTACACCACGATCTCTGGTGGCGCACTACCGTGAGCTTGCGCAGCAAGGGTGAGGTCTCTGATGTCTTGATCCCTTGGATCCGCACAGTCCGTCTCCACCTATGCGAGCAGTTCGGCCAGGACCTTCCTGTCCTGCGTCTGCACTCTGACAGAGGTGGTGAGTTCTCCTCCAACCTCTTGCGGGACTTTTGTCGTGGGGAGGGCATTCTCCAGTCGTTCACGCTTCCGGACTCCCCTCAGCAAAATGGGATTGCTGAGCGCCGCATTGGCTTAGTCATGGAGGTCGCTCGTACCTCCATGATCCATGCGGCTGCTCCCCATATTCTGTGGCCATTTGCGGTCCGGTACGTTGTGCATCAGCTCAACCTCTGGCCCCGTGTCTCCTTGCCGGAGACCTCGCCCACACTGCGTTGGACCAGAAAGGTTGGCGATGCGTCGGTGTTCCGGGTCTGGGGTTCTCGTGCCTTTGTTCGCGATACGTCCGCGGACAAGCTCTCCGCCCGTGCTATCCCCTGCGCCTTCCTTGGCTTTGTCCCTGACACGCCTGGCTGGCAGTTTTACCACCCCACCTCGCGCCGTGTCTTCCCCTCTCAGGACGTCACGTTTGACAAGTCGGTTCCCTTCTACCGTCTCTTCCCCTACCGCTCTGCCCCTTCCCTGCCCCCGCCGCTCTTCCTTGCTCCCGGTCCTCCTCCGGTAAACCCCCTCCCGCCCCAGGGTCCTGCTCCCTCGGGTGTGTCTCAGGTAGACCCTCTCCCTGGTACTGCGCCTGTTCACATAGCTGTCGGCTCAAGTGCTGCTCCAGGTGCTGCGTCTGGGGGTGCGGAGCCAGGGGGTACGAAGTCTGAGGGTGCTGGGTCTGGGGGTGCTGAGCCTGGGGGTGAGGAGCCTGATGGTGCTGAGCCTGCGGGTGTGGAGACTGGGGGTGTTGAGCCTTGGGATGCTCAGTCTGAGGGTGCGGAGTCTGAGGGTGCTGAGCCTCGGGGTGCTGCTTCCTCTGGAGGTCCTGCTGGTGCTTCGCCGCGTGTGCTGGAGTTACTGCTGGAGCTGGTGGTACTGGCGGTACTGCGGCTACTGGTCCTGGAGGTGCTCGTACCGGGGGTACTGGAGCTGCCTGGACTGGTGGTGTTGGGGGCGCTGGAGCCGGAGACCCTACAGAGCCTAGAGCTGCTGGAGCTGGAGGCACTGGCGCTGGTGGCGCTGGAGCTGGAGTTACTGGAGCTGCAAGAGATGGAGCTGTTGACCCTGGAGCTGGAGGTGCTGGAGACACTGTGCGGCCGCGACCGTACTTCGTTCCCCTGCTTCAGCAGGTTCTTGGTGTCCCGTCCTCTACTGGCCTTACTCCTCCCCTCCTATGTCCACCGCCTGACCAGTCGCAGCTGCCGTTGCAGCCGGCCTCTCCACTGCCTGCTCCCTCTCCTTACACTGAGCAGTCTGGCGGTCTTACAGAGCGTCGTGAGCCTGCGTCTCGTCCTGTCTCGCCTGTTCGCACTGCTCGTCGCGTTCCTCGTTCGCGTCCTCCTCCTGTCCCCGGCACGCACGCTATGGCACTTCGTCCTTCCTCTGTTCCACTGCGTGTTCCTCTGCCGCCTCCTCCTGAGTCCTCTCTTCCTGAGGTCCCTGACCCTGAGTCTGACCGCGCTCGTGCTGCCAGTCCCACTGTCGCTCGTCTCCTCGCCACTGCTGTCACTGACCCTTCCTTTGAGTCTGCTGCTGCGTCTGCTCTCGTTGCTGAGCTGCTTGACTTTGGTGCTGCCTGTTGTCTAGACTACGCCACTGCTCTTGTTGCTGAGTCTGCACCTGCCAGTCCTCCGTCCGTCGGGGGTGAGTGTGCTCTTGGCACGGACGTCCTTGAGGACAGGCAGGAGGACTTTGAGTGTCTTGCAGCTGCTGTAACTCGTTTCTCTTCCATGCTGCTTGCCCCTGAGGGAGACCCGGATGCACCAGACATCCCGACCCCGCGCTCTTACGCAGAGGCGATTACGGGTCCTTACTCCTCTCAGTGGCAGGTAGCCATGGATGCCGAGATGGCATCCTGGAAGTCCACAGGCACCTACGTTGACAAGGTTCCCCCACTTGGGGCGAACATAGTCGATGGCATGTGGATTTTCAGGGTGAAGCGGCCGCCGGGTTCTCCGCCTGCCTTCAAGGCGCGTTACGTTGCTCGAGGCTTCAGTCAGCGACAGGGGGTTGACTACTTCCAGACCTTCTCCCCCACCCCGAAGATGACTACTCTTCGGGTGTTGCTGCACGTCGCTGCTCAGTGTGACTATGAGTTGCACTCTATGGACTTCAGCACAGCTTTCCTGCAGGGCAGCCTGCACGAGGAGATCTGGCTGCGCCGCCCACCTGGCTTCACTGAGTCGTTTCCTGCACGTACTCAGTGGAGCCTCCGGCGGCCAGTTTACGGCCTCCGCCAGGCGCCTCGCGAGTGGCACGACACACTGAGGACTACACTTGCGGCTCTTGGGTTTGCTCCTGCTACTGCTGACCCGTCGTTGTTTGTACGCACCGACACCTCGCTGCCGCCGGTCTACGTCCTCGTGTACGTCGACGACCTCGTCTTTGCCACTGCTGACACGGAGGCACTGACCCTTGTGAAGTCGGAGCTGCAGAAGAGAGACACCTGCACTGACCTGGGTGAACTGCGCAGCTATCTTGGCTTGCAGATCACCCGGGACAGAGCACGGCGCACCATCACCCTGACTCAGTCACACATGGTGCACCAGGTCCTTCAGCGCTTTGGCTTGCAGTTCTCCTCGCCACAGCCCACTCCTCTGTCTACCAGCCATTCGCTCTCAGCTCCACCTTCGGACGAGTCCGTAGAGCCGACTGGTCCGTACCCAGAGCTTGTGGGTTGCCTCATGTACCTGATGACGCGCACACGACCTGACCTCGCGTACCCTCTCAGCCTCCTGACTCGCTACGTGGCTCCCGGCAGGCACCGAAAGGTGCACTGGGATGCTGCGAAGAGGGTACTGCGTTACTTGTGCAGTACGTCGGGCATGGGGCTCGTGCTTGGAGGGCGGGGTCCAGTTGTTCTCACTGGTCATGGAGACGCTTCTTGGGTTGACGACTTGGCTACGCAGCGGTCGTCACAGGGTTACACCTTCAGCCTCGGTTCCGGCTCTGTTTCCTGGCAGTCTACCCGCTCGTCTTCGGTTCTCAGTTCCAGTTGTGAGGCTGCGATCTACGCCGGGGCCATGGCTGCACAGGAGTTACGCTGGCTCACCTACCTGCTGACTGACTTGGGAGAGCAGCCTGGTTCGCCTCCAGTTCTGTACGTAGACAACAAGGCCATGATTGCCTTGTGTCAGGAGCACAGACTGGAGAACAGAATGAAGCACATCGCTCTGCGATACTTCCTTGCTCGAGAGTTGCAGCAGCGTGGTCAGCTTCGTCTTGCGTACGTGGCCACTAGGGCCAACACTGCTGATATATTCACCAAGGCACTTCCGCCTGGTGATCATGAGCGCTTCTCTACTGTTTTAGGCCTTGTGCCTACTTTGCCTCACTTTCTCACTACGTGACTTTGCCTGTACTGTGATCTATATATATACCTGCATGCTTACACTTGCTAGGGTATGATCACTGTATTGTTTGTTCTCTTTATATAACTCTGCATGTGAATTGGCCTTGTGGCCCTTTGCTTGCGCTCGGACTGTGTGGTGACTTTGTGATCCACCCTGAGCTTGTTTTGCTTTGCTTCTTCTCTTAACTAGTCTTGTGATCATTGTTTGCTCTTGCTATCCACCACTTCGCTTATGGAGGTGTGTCAGAACATATATGCTTACATTTGTATGTTTCCTTAGGCTGTAGTTGGTTTAGCCTTAGGGGGTACAGTAATCTTCTCAACATTCTTCTTGTACCCCCCTTTGACCTAGTCCACACCATTCTCGATACTAACACAAGGAAGAGTGGCGGGGGTGGGGGAGGGGCAGAGCGATAGGGGAAGAGACGCTAAAAGGGAACCGACTCGTCAAACATGACGTCCTGAGAGGGGAAGACACGGCGCAAGGTGGGGTGGTAAAACTGCCAGCCAGGCGTGTCAGGGGAAAAGCCAAGGAAGACGTAGGGAATAGCGCGGGAGGAGAGCTTGTCCGCGGATGTATTGCGAACAAAGGCACGAGAACCCCAGACCCGGAACACCGACGCATCGCCAACCTTCCCCGTCCAACGTAGTGTAGGCGAGGTCTCCAGCAAGGAGACACGGGGCTAGAGGTTGAGCTGATGCGCAGCGTACCGGACCGCAAATGGCCACAGAAAATGGGGAGCAGCAGCATGGATCATGGAGGTACGAGCGACCTCTATGACTAAGCCAATGCGGCGCTTAGCAATCCCATTTTGCTGAGGGGATTCCGGAAGCATGAACGACTTGAGAATGCCCTCCCCACGACAAAAGTCCCGCAAGAGGTCGGAGGAGAACTCACCACCTCTGTCAGAGTGCAGACGTAGGACAGGAAGGTCCTGGCAGAACCGCTCGGGGAGCTGGAGACGGACTGCGCAGATCCAGGGGATCAAGACATCAACGAAATGACCCTTGTTGCACAAGGGGAAGACCGTGGTGTACCGCGTGTAGTCGTCAACAACCAGCAAAAAGTAGTGCTCGCGGCCCTGTCCACTGACGCGGGCTGGGCCCCACACGTCCATATGGAGAGTCTGCAGGGGAGTAGTCGTCGGGGGAAACGAGGAGTGAGGAGCGGCGCGCTGCCGCCCCTCGACGCAAGGAAGGCATGGCGGGGCAGGCGAGGGCGGGAGGGGAGGCAGAGACCTGGGAAGACCAGCGTGAAGGAGGCGGGAGTGCATGCCACGAAGGCGTGGAAGGGAGGGGTGACCCATGCGGTGGTGACACAGAAGAGTCTGGTGCGACAGGAGGTGACACGAGCAAGGGGGTGCTACCTGACCTGACGAGGACACCTGGGTAGATGCAGCTACCTCAGGAGGCTTGGTAGCGAGTGTGTATAGACTCGACCCTGGCCTACGAGTGAATGTGGCCAGGTGACGGCCCGTCCGCGTACACGTGCAGATCGACACACGCTGACCCCCAGGAGTGGTGGTAGTGACCATCGCGTCCTGGAGGGCAGCGGTACTGACCAAGCTCGTAGAGAACGAGGGGAGGTGAAGGCTTGACAGTGAGTCGGACGGAACCGCCAGACACGGGAGCACAGTGGAGGAACGGGCGAGGCCTGGGCCCCCAGAGGGGTCAGCCAGCCTGACCGTTACAGGTGCAGAGAGAGGAGTGAGGGTGGTGCTGTCCCGAAAGAAACAACGGGAGGCACCTGTGTCAAGTGTGAAGGTGTGCAAGGCCTCAGCAGGCATAGTACCACGGAGAACAGACTCACTAGCACCTAGAGCAGCAGCCTCTATACCTGGGTCAGGCGCCACACACAGGTAACAGTCACCCTCAGCACTAACAGACAAAGCATACATAGCAGCAAGGATAACATCATAGTCTAGGTCAAAGATAGCAACTCCAGACCTAAGCAGCTCTGCCCAGCGGGGGCGCTCGGCCTCGTCACCAAACTCTGCGCGCCAGGCGTCGTCGAGGCGGGAGAAGCAGCGGTGCTGAAGGTAAGGCTTCCCGCATGTGTGACCTGCATGGTCACCCGTGCGAATGACATACGGGCAGCTACCACTACCCCCAGGGTCTCGCTCCGACGCTGCTGCTGCTGCCGCTGGCCACCTCTCGAACCTCCACACTGAGTAGCTCCAGCCCTACCGCCACCACTCCCACTGCCGCCACTACTGCCACCTCCACCGCTGCCTCCACCGCCGCCACCAAAGCCCCCACTCCCGCCACCACTCCCACCGCTGCCACCACCTCCACTGCTGCCCCCACCACCACCCCCGCTGCCACCGCCACCACCCCTGCCACCCTTGCCGTTGCTGCTGTGGCGCTTCGCACATGCAGAAGCAGCCCCAACGTCCTCAGCACTAGGGACGTCGAGAGCACCAGCAGAGGCGTAGGAGTGGGCAAGGGGGGAGGGGGAGCATCCCTCAAAGAAGGGTGTGCGCGGAGTGCCACGAGCAGCACCTACAGCGACTACACTAGTCTCAGCTGCAAGGAGGTGCTGCTCGAGGAGGTCAATAGTGAGGGAGAGAAAGTGGTCCCTGACAGAGCGAAGAGAGTCAGGGAGGCGGGTGACTATAAAGTAGAGAGTGATGAACATCGGGGGCTGGTTCCTGTCAAGGAACTCAGCTGGGGCGGCATCGCGGTAGCGAGCGTCGCTAGAGCGAAGGTGGGAAACCAGGTCCTCTTTTGTGGCAAAGGCAGATAGCTCGGGGAACAGGTAGGGCAGTAGAAGGCGGCCTAGAGCAGTATCAGAATCAGGAACGGAATGAATGAACTAGAAAGCAGGTGGGTACAAGTAGGAAACCCAAAAGTGTTGTACCCTCTAAGAACTACCCCACTATAGCCTAAACAGACTATAGCATATATAAGTTTGACACACCCCCATAGGCAAAGTGGGGGAGAACAAGAGGTCACAAGACCAGTCAAGAAAGGCAAAGCAAGCCCAGGGTGGATCACAAAGTCACCACGCAGTCATAGCACAAGCAAATGGCCACAAGGCCAGTTCACATGCAGAGTTATATAAAGGAGAACAAACAATACAGTGAACACAACCTAGCAAGTGTAAGCATGCTGGTATATGTATACAGAGTACAGTACAAGCAAAGTCAAGAAGTAAGCAAGTGAGGCACAGTAGGTACAAGGCCTAAAACAGTACAGAAACGCTGATGATCACAAGGTTGAAGTGCTTTGCTGAAAACATCAGCAGTGTTGGCCTGTGAGGCCACGTAAGCAAGACGAAGCTGGCCACGCTGCTGCAACTCTCGAGCAAGGAAGTAGCGCAGAGCAATGTGCTTCGTTCTGTGCTCCAGTCTGTGCTCCTGACACAAGGCCAACATGGCCTTGTTGTCGACGTACAGAACTGGAGGAGAACGAGGCGCCTCTCCCAAGTCGATCAACAGGTAGGTGAGCCAGCGTAACTCCTGTGCAGCCATGGCCCCAGCGTAGATCTCAGCCTCACAAATGGAGCTGAGAACAGAAGAAGAGCGGGTAGACCGCCAAGAGACAGAACCGGAACCAAGACTGAAGGTGTGACCCTGTGACGAGCGCTGCGTAGGCAAGTCGTCAACCCAGGAGGCGTCAGCGTGACCAGTGAGGACAACTCGAGCCCGTCCTCCAAGCACGAGCCCCATGCCCGATGTACTGCACAAGTAGCGCAACACCCTCTTCGCAGCATCCCAGTGCACCTTTCGATGCCTGCCGGGAGCCACGTAGCGAGCCAGAAGGCTGAGAGGGTATGCGAGGTCAGGTCGTGTGCAAGTCATCAGGTACATGAGGCAGCCAACAAGCTCTGGATACGGGCCACTCGGCTCTACGGACTCGTCCGAAGGTGGAGCTGAGAGCGAGTGACCGGTAGGCAGAGGAGTGGACTGTGGCGAGGAGTACGTGAAGCCGAAGCGCTGAAGGACCTGCTGCACCATGTGTGACTGAGTCAAGGTAATGGTGCGCTGTGCTCTGTCCCGGGTGATCCGCAAGCCAAGATAGCTTATCAGCTCACCCAGGTCTGTGCACGTGTGTCTCTTCTGCAGCTCGGACTTCACGTGGGCGAGTGCCTCAGTGTCAGCAGTAGCAAAGACGAGGTCGCCTACGTACACGAGAACGTAGAACGGCGGCAGAGTGGTGTCAGTGCGTAAAAACAGAGAAGGGTCAGCAGTGGAAGGAGCAAAACCAAGAGCAGCAAGAGTCGTCCTGAGTGTGTCGTGCCACTCACGGGGTGCCTGGCGGAGACCGTAGACTGGCCGCCGGAGGCTCCACTGGGTACCAGCAGGAAACGACCCCGTGAAGCCAGGTGGGCGGCGCAGCCAGATCTCCTCGTGCAGGCTGCCTTGTAGGAAGGCTGTGCTGAAGTCAAGCGAGTGGAGCTCGTAGTCACGCTGAGCGGCAACGTGCAGCAGTACCCGAAGAGTGGTCATCTTCAGGGTAGGGGAGAAGGTCTGGAAGAAGTCAACTCCCTGTCGCTGACTGAAGCCACGTGCAACGTAACGCGCCTTGAAGGCAGGCGGAGAACCCGGAGGCCGCTTCACCCGGAAAATCCACATGCCACTGACGATGTTTGCCCCAGGCGGGGGAACCTCGTCGACGTAGGTGCCTGTGGACTTCCAGGAAGCCATCTCGGCGTCCATGGCTGCCTGCCACTGAGAGGAGTAGGGACCCTCTATCGCCTCTCCGTAAGAGCGCGGGGTCGGGATGTCTGGTGCATCCGGGTCTCCCTCAGGGGCAAGCAGCATGGACACGAGATGAGGTACAGCAGCGGCAAAGCACTCAAACTCCTCCTGTCTGTCCTCAAGGACGTCCGTGCCAAGAGCACACTCACCCCCGACGGACGGAGGACAGACAGACGCAGACGCAGACTCAGCAACAAGACTAGTGGCGTAGTCTAGGCGACAGGCTGCAGCAAAGTCAACAAACTCAGCAACAAGAGCAGACGCAGCAGAGGACTCAAACAGAGGGTCAGTGATAGCAGTGGCCAGAAAGCGCATGACAGTAGGACTAGCAGCACGAAGGGAGTCAGACTCCGGGTCCGGAATGTCAGGAAGAGAGGACGCAGGAGGAGAGGGCAGAGGGACACGCTGTGGAGCAGTGGAAGGACGCAGTGTCATAGAGTGAGTGCCAGGGACAGGAGGAGGACGCGGACGCAAAACACGACCAGCGCGAGCAGTGCGGACAGGCGACGCAGCACGAGACACAGGCGACACAGGACAAGACTCAGGCTCACGACGCTCCGTAAGACCTTTAGTCGGTCCAGAGTAGGGAGAGGGACCAGGCAGTGGAGAGGACGGCTGTAACTGCGACTGTGACTGGACAGGCGGTGGACTCAGTAAAGGAGGAGTAGGACCAGGAGAAGGCGGTAGACCAAGAACCTGCTGAAGGAGCGGAACGTAGTACGGCCGCGGCCGCGCAGCGCTTCCAGAGATAGCAGAGACAGCACCAGTACCCTCAGCTCCAGGGTCTCCAGTAACAACTCCCGCAACACCACCAGCCTCAGTACCTGCAGCTCCAACGCTTGCAGTACCACCAGCCCCAGCAGCTCCAGTACCTCCAGGACGAGCACCTCCAGGACCAGCGGCTCCAGCAGCTCCAGCACCAGCAGCTCCTCCAGAAGCTCCAGCACCAGCAGTACCAGCTCTAGCAGCACCTCCAGTAGCTGCAGCACCAGCAGCACCTCCAGCAGCTCCAGCACCAGAAGCACCAGTACCTGCAGCATAAACGCCTGCAGCACCACTAGCCCCAGCAGCTCCAGTACCTCCAGTACGTGTACCTCCAGGACCAGCGGCTCCAGCAGCTCTAGCACCAGCAGCACCTCCAGCAGCTCCAGCACCAGCAACACTAGGAGCACGGCGACAACGTCGAGCGTACCACTCACGAAGCCGCTGCGGAGAGAGGGGCTCCCGCCGCAATGGGAAACCCGGAGAACCTCCAGACTCAGCACACGCAGGCTCAGTACCCCAAGACGCAGCACCCCCAGGCTCAGCACCCCCAGTCTCCACACGCTCAGGCTCAGCACCCCCAGTCCCCGCACCCGCAGGCTCAGCACCCCTAGTAGCACCTGAGTCGTCAGCTACCTCGACTGGCTCGGCAGGGTCTACCTGAGACACACCTGAGGGGGCAGGACCCTGAGGGGGGAGGGGGTCTACCGGAGGAGTACCTGGTACTAGGAAGAGTGGTGGGGGGGGGAGAGAGGCAGCGCGGTAGGGAAAGAGACGGTAGTAAGACACCAACTCGTCAAACCTGACGTCCTGAGAGGACAGAACACAACGCAAGGTGGGGTGGTAGAACTGCCACCCAGGTGCGTCAGGGGGGAAGCCAAGGAAGACACATGGAACTGCACGGGAGGACAGATTGTCCGCTGAAGTATCGCGGACAAAAGCTCGAGATCCCCAGACACGGAACGCGGACGCATCGCCAACCTTCCCCGTCCACCGCAGAGTAGGTGTGGTCTCCGGCAAGGAGACACGAGGCTGAAGGTTGATCTGATGCGCAGCGTACAGAACCACGAACGGCCACAGAAAATGGGGAGCAACCGCATGGACGTACGAGCGACGTCCATGACCATGCCAATGCGGCGCTCGGCAATCCCATTTTGCTGTGGGGAGGCCGGAAGCGTGAACGTCTGGCGGATGCCCTCCGCACGACAGAAGGTCCTTAGGAGGTCGGAGGAAAACTCACCACCTCTGTCTGAGTGCAAACGCAGAACAGGAAGGTCCGAGCTGAAACTCTCGCTGAGCTGGCGACGGGCACCACAGATCCAGTCGATCAACACCTCAGTGACCTCACCCTTGTTGCGCAAGGGGAAGACAGAGGTGTAACGCAAGTAGTCGTCAACGACCAGCAGGAAGTAACGCTCATGACCCTGTACACGGACGCGGGCTGGGCCCCACACGTCCATGTGAAGAGTCTGCAGGGGAGCCTCTGTCGGAGGAAACGTGGAGGAGTGAGGGGCGGCGCGCTGCCTGCCCTCGACACAGGGAACACAGGTAGGGGTAGGCCCCGGAGGAAGGGGAGGGAGGGACCGGGGGAGACCCGAGACAAGGGTACGGGAGGCCATACCTCGAAGACGAGGCAGGGAGGGGTGACCAAGGCGGTGGTGCCAAAGGAGAGTCTCGTGCGACAGAGGACGACACGAGCAGGGGGCAGACAAAGGACTAGACCTGGACGCGGTAGCAAGCACCTGACTAGACGCGGCTACCTGGCCAGACGCAGAGACCGGGGGAGACGCAGTAGTCAGTGTGTACAGACTCGAACCTGGCCGACGGGTGAACGTGGTCAGGTGGCGTCCCGTCCGAGAGCAAGTGCAGTGGGTCACACGCTGACCTCCAAGGGCGAACTGGTCAACCCACGCGTCCTGGAGGTCAGCTCCACTCACCAGGTTCGTAGAGAACAAGGGGAGTTGGAGTCCCGACAGCAAGCCCGACGGGGCCGCAGGACACGGTAGAACCGTGGAGGAGTGCGCAAGGACTGGGCCCCCAGAGGGGTCAGCCAGGGAGACCGCGACAGGCCGACTGAGTGGCGTGAGTGTGGTGGTGTCGCGAAAGAAAGAGCGCGAAGCACCAGAGACAAGTGTGAAAGAGTGCAAGGCCTCAGTAGGTGCAGTACCAGAGAGAGCAGACGCACTAGCACCTAGAGCAGCAGCCTCAATGCCCGGGTCGGGCGGGACACTCAGGTAACAGTCACCCTCAGCACTATCAGTCAAAGCATACATGGCAGCAAGGATAGCATCGAAATCAAGGTCAAAGATAGCCACATTCTGCTTAAGCAGATCACCCCAGCGGGGGAGCTCAACAGCATCAGGAAACTGGGCGCGCCAGGCGTCACTCAGGCGACCGAAGCAGCGCTGCGCAGTGTGTGACAGACCACACGTCTCCCCACGACGGCTGCCGGTGCGAAGAACGTAAGTGCAGGGACCAGCACCCCCAGACCTCCCACGCCCAGCGTACCACTCACGAAGCTGCTGGACCGACGGGGTCTCACGGGAACGCGGCTGCTGCTGGCGCTGGCTACCACCAAAGTCTCCACGCTGCGCGGCTGCACCTCGACCAGCACCACCGCCGCCGCCACCTCCACCACTGCTGCCACTGCCTCCACCACTACTGCCGCTGCCTCCACCACCTCCGCCGCTGCCTCCACCACCTCCTCCGCCGCCACTGAAGCCCCCACTCCCGGTACCACCCCCACCTCCACCGCCACCCCCTCCGCCTCCTCCACCGCCTCCGCCGCCGCCCTCACCATCCCCTCCCCCACCCTTGCTCCCCTTGCCCTTGCTGTTGCGGCGCCTCCCACTAGGAGCAGACGCAGCCCCGACCTCCTCAGTGCCAACGAGGTCAACAGCAGCAGCAGAAGCAACAGAGGGGAGAAGGGGGACAGGGGAACACCCCTCAAAGAAAGGGGTGCGACGATCGCCGCGAGAAGCACCTACAGCTAAGATACTCTTCTCAGCTGCAGCGAGGCGCTCCTCTAGTAGGTCGACAGTGAGCTCGGTGGGGCAGAGGGAGAGGAAGTGGTCCCTGACTCACGCAAGAGAGTCAGGGAGGCGGGTGACTAGGTAGTAAAGGGTGATGTACATGGGGGGGTGGTTCGTGGGAAGGAACTCAGTGGTAAGCGCAGCGCGGTAGCGGGCGTCACTAGTGCGGAGGTGAGTGATGAGGTCAGCGACTGTGGCAAAGGCGGCAAGGTCAGGGCAAAGGTACGGCAGCATGAGGAGGCTGAGGGTAGTAGTGGCAGGGGAGGAGTGTTAGAATGTGAACGAATGAATGATTGAACTAGGAAGCAGTTGGGTACAAGTAGCAAACCTAAAAGTGTTGTACCCTATAAGAGCTACCCCACTACAGCCTAAACAGACTATAGCATATAAGTTTGACACACCCCCATAGGCAAAGTGGGGGAGAACAAGAGGTTACAGGACCAGTCAAGACAAGAAAAGCAAGCTCAGGGTGGATCACAAAGTCACCACACAGTATGAGCACAAGCAAATGGCCACAAGGCCAGTTCACATGCAGAGTTATATAAAGGAAAACAAACAATACAGTGAACACAACCTAGCAAGTGTTAGCATGCAGGTATATGTATAAAGAGTACAGTACAAGCAGAGTCAAGAAGAAAGCAAGTGAGGCACAGTAGGTACAAGACCTAACACAGTACATAAACGCTGATGATCACAAGGCTGAAGTGCCTTGGTGAAAACATCAGCAGTGTTGGCCTGAGAGGCCACGTAAGCAAGACGAAGCTGGCCACGCTGCTGCAACTCTCGAGCAAGGAAGTAGCGCAGAGCAATGTGCTTCGTTCTGTGCTCCAGTCTGTGCTCCTGACACAAGGCCAGCATGGCCTTGTTGTCGACGTACAGAACTCGAGGAGAACGAGGCGCCTCTCCCAAGTCGGTCAGCAGGTAGGTGAGCCAGCGTAGCTCCTGTGCAGCCATGGCCCCAGCGTAGATCTCAGCCTCACAATTGGAGCTGGGAACAGAAGAAGAGCGGGTAGACCGCCAAGAGACAGAACCGGAGCCAAGACTGAAGGTGTAACCCTGTGACGACCGCTGCATAGCCAAGTCGTCAACCCAGGAGGCGTCAGCGTGACCAGTGAGGACAACTCGAGCCCGTCCTCCAAGCACGAGCCCCATGCCCGATGTACTGCACAAGTATCGCAACACCCTCTTCGCAGCATCCCAGTGCACCTTTTGGTGCCTGCCGGGAGCCACGTAGCGAGCCAGAAGGCTGAGAGGGTATGCGAGGTCAGGTCGAGTGCAAGTCATCAGGTACATGAGGCAGCCCACAAACTCTGGATACAGGCCACTCGGCTCTACGAACTCGTCCGAAGGTGGAGCTGAGAGCGAGTGACCGGTAGGCAGAGGAGTGGACTGTGGCGAGGAGTACGTGAAGCCGAAGCGCTGAAGGACCTGCTGCACCATGTGTGACTGAGTCAAGGTAATGGTGCGCTGTGCTCTGTCCCGGGTGATCCGCAAGCCAAGATAGCTTGTCAGCTCACCCAGGTCTGTGCACGTGTGTCTCTTCTGCAGCTCGGACTTCACGTGGGCGAGTGCCTCAGTGTCAGCAGTAGCAAAGACGAGGTCGTCTACGTACACGAGAACGTAGAACGGCGGCAGAGTGGTGTCAGTGCGTAAAAACAGAGAAGGGTCAGCAGTGGAAGGAGCAAAACCAAGAGCAGCAAGAGTCGTCCTAAGTGTGTCGTGCCACTCACGGGGTGCCTGGCGGAGACCGTAGACTGGCCGCCGGAGGCTCCACTGGGTACCAGCAGGAAACGACCCAGTGAAGCCAAGTGGGCGGCGCAGCCAGATCTCCTCGTGCAGGCTGCCCTGTAGGAAGGCTGTGCTGAAGTCAAGCGAGTGGAGCTCGTAGTCACGCTGAGCGGCAACGTGCAGCAGTACCCGAAGAGTGGTCATCTTCGGGGTAGGGGAGAAGGTCTGGAAGAAGTCAACTCCCTGACGCTGACTGAAGCCACGTGCAACGTAACGTGCCTTGAAGACAAGCGGAGAACCCGGCAGCCGCTTCACCCTGAAGATCCACATGCCACTGACGATGTTCGCCCCAGGCGGGGGAACGTCGTCGACGTAGGTGCCTGTGGACTTCCAGGAAGCCATCTCGGCGTCCATGGCTGCCTGCCACTGAGAGGAGTAGGGACCCTCTATCGCCTCTCCGTAAGAGCGCGGGGTCGGGATGTCTGGTGCATCCGGGTCTCCCTCAGGGGCAAGCAGCATGGACACGAGATGAGGTACAGCAGTGGCAAAGCACTCAAACTCCTCCTGTCTGTACTCAAGAACGTCCGTGCTAAGAGCACACTCACCCCTGACGGACGGAGGACAGACAGACGCAGACGGAGACTCAGCAACAAGACTAGTGGCGTAGTCTAGGCGACAGGCTGCAGCAAAGTCAACAAGCTCAGCAACAAGAGCAGACGCAGCAGAGGACTCACACAGAGGGTCAGTGACAGCAGTGGCCAGAAAGCGCGTGACAGTAGGGCTAGCAGCACGAAGGGAGTCAGACTCCGGGTCCGGAACGTCAGGAAGAGAGGACGCAGGAGGAGAGGGCAGAGGGACACGCTGTGGAGCAGTGGAAGGACGCAGTGTCATAGAGTGAGTGTCAGGGAGAGGAGAAGGACGCGGACGCGAAACACGACGACCAGCGCGAGCAGTGCGGACAGGCGACGCAGCACGAGACACAGGCGACACAGGACGCGACTCAGGCTCACGACGCTCCGTAAGACCTCTAGTCGGTCCACAGTAGGGAGAGGGACCAGGCAGTGGAGAGGACGGCTGTAACTGCGACTGTGACTGGACAGGCGGTGGACTCAGTAAAGGAGGAGTAGGACCAGGAGAAGGCGGTAGACCAAGAACCTGCTGAAGGAGCGGGACGTAGTACGGCCGCGGCCGCGCAGCGCCTCCAGAAACAGCAGAGACAGCACCAGTACCCTCAGCTCCAGGGTCTCCAGTAACAACTCCCGCGGCACCACCAGCCTCAGTACCTGCAGCTCCAACGCCTGCAGTACCATCAGCCCCAGCAGCTCCAGTACTTCCAGTACGAGCACCTCCAGGACCAGCGGCTCCAGCAGCTCCAGCACCAGCAGCTCCTCCAGAAGCTCCAGCACCAGCAGCACCACCAGCAGCACCAGCTCCAGCAGCACCTCCAGTAGCTGCAGCACCAGCAGCACCTCCAGCAGCTCCAGCACCAGAAGCACCAGTACCTGCAACGCCAACGCCTGCAGCACCACCAGCCTCAGCAGCTCCAGTACCTCCAGGACCAGCGGCTCCAGCAGCTCCAGCACCAGCAGCACCTCCAGCAGCTCCAGCACCAGCAGCACCTCCAGCAGCTCCAGCACCAGCAGCACAAGCAGCACCAGCAGCACCTCGACAGCGCCGAGAGTACCACTCACGAAGCTGCTGTGGAGAGAGGGACTCCCGCCGCGAGTGGACACCTAGAGCACCTCCAGGCTCAGCAAGCGCAGGCTCAGCACCTCCAGACGCAGCACCCGCAGGCTCCACACGCCCGGGCCCAGCACCCCCAGGCTCAGCACGCCCAGACTCAGCACCCCCAGACTCAGCACGCTCAGGCTCAGCACCCCCAGTCCCCGCACCCCCAGTCCCCGCACCCGCAGGCTCAGCACCCCTAGCAGCACCTGAGTCGACAGCTACCTCGACCGGCTCGGCAAGGTCTACCTGGGACACACCTGAGGGGGCAGGACCCTTGGGGGGGAGGGGGTCTACCGAGGGAGTACCTGGTGCTAGGAAGAGCGGTGGGAGGGGGAGAGAGGCAGTGCGGTAGGGAAAGAGACGGAAGTAAGGCACCGACTCGTCAAACGTGACGTCCTGAGATGACAGAACACGACGCGAGGTGGGGTGGTAGAACTGCCACCCGGGTGCGTCAGGAGGGAAGCCAAGGAAGACACAGGGAACGGCACGGGAGGACAGCTTGTCCGCTGAAGTATCGCGGACAAAAGCTCGAGATCCCCAGACATGGAACGCGGACGCATCACCAACCTTCCCCGTCCACCGCAGAGTAGGTGTGGTCTCCGGCAAGGAGACACGAGGCTGAAGGTTGATCTGATGCGCAGCGTACTGAACCGCGAACGGCCACAGAAAATGGGGAGCAGCCGCATGGATCATGGATGTACGAGCGACGTCCATGACCATGCCAATGCGGCGCTCAGCAATCCCATTTTGCTGTGGGGAGGCCGGAAGCGTGAATGTCTGGCGGATGCCCTCCGCACGACAGAAGGCCCTCAGGAGGTCGGAGGAAAACTCACCACCTCTGTCTGAGTGCAGACGCAGAACAGGAAGGTCAGAGCCGAAACTCTCGCTGAGCTGGCGATGAGTACCGCGGATCCAGTCGATCAACATCGCAGGGACCTCACCCTTGCTACGCAAGGGGAAGACTGTGGTGTAACGCGAGTAGTCGTCAACGACCAGCAGGAAGTAACGCTCGTGACCCTGTCCACGGATGCGGGCTGGGCCCGACACGTCCATGTGAAGAGTCTGCAGAGGAGCCTCAGTCGGAGGGAACGTGGAGGAGTGAGGAGCGGCGCGCTGCCGGCCCTCGACACAGGGAACACAGGTCGGGGCAGGCCCCAGAGGAAGGGGAGGGAGGGACCGGGGTAGACCCGAGACAAGGGTACGGGAGGCCATACCTCGAAGACGAGGCGGGGAGGGGTGACCAAGGCGGTGGTGCCAAAAGAGAGTCTCGTGCGACAGAGGACGACACGAGCAGGGGGCAGACGCAGGACTAGACCTGGACGCGGCAGCAAACACCTGACTAGACGCAGCTACGTGACCAGACGCAGAGACCGGAGGAGGCGCAGTAGTCAGTGTGTACAGACTCGACCCTGGCCTACGGGTGAACGTGGCCAGGTGGCAGCCCGTCCGAGAGCAAGTGCAGTGGGTCACACGCTGACCTCCAGGGGCGAACTGGTCAACCCACGCGTCCTGGAGGTCAGCTCCACTCACCAAGTTCGTAGAGAACGAGGGGAGGTGGAGTCCCGACAGCAAGCCCGACGGGGCCGCAGGACACGGTAGAACCGTGGAAGAGTGTGCAAGGAGTGGGCCCCCAGAGGGATCAGCAAGGGAGACTGCGACAGGCCGACTGAGCGGCGTGAGTGTGGTGCTGTCTCTAAAGAAAGAGCGCGAAGCACCAGAGTCAAGTGTGAAAGTGTGCAAGGCCTCAGTAGGTGCAGTACCAGAGAGAGCAGACTCACCAGCACCTGGAGCAGCAGACGCACTAGTACCTAGAGCAGCAGCCGCAATGCCCGGTGTCAACATACATTTTATATGTTTAGTTTATGTTAGTCTAGGTGTACCATTTCATATTCCTAGGGTTAGCTATATCCTCTTGTATCTCGTTTCCCTTAGTCAATCTTTTCACCCGTTCTAGTCTTGACATGGTATAGAGCTAGTCGACCCTATGGGCCCACCGCCCCGTGCCCCGACCTAGGAACGTAGCCACTTAATACCCGAAGCGCCTGCTACCCCCCCTTAGCTCGCGCGTCACCCGTAGTGCCCTGAGCGCGTCATCCGTTTAGCCCAGAGCGTCACCCGTTTTTCACCCGCGCCTCACCCGTTTTCTGCCCCGTGCGTAGCTCGCCAGCCCGCTAGCGCGCAGCAGGCCCATGCGCACGTGCAGTCGTAGCCGCACATGCGACCGCGCGCACGCGCAGCATTAGCCGCACGCACGTGCAGCATTAGTCGTACGCACGCGCGGCATTAGGAGCACGCACGCGCGGCATTAGCAGCATGCACGCGCGGCCATAGTTGCACGCACGCGCAGCAATAGCCGCACGCACGCACAGCCCGCCAGCTGCGGTACCGTCTCACCCGTCCCCGCTGACCCACCTGGTGCCCGCTGTACCACCCGTCCCAGCCGCCCCACCAGTTACTCTCCCCCGCCCAGAACCGTACAGCACCGCGTAGAAACGCACAGAACCGTGCGACACCGCCCAGAACCTTACCTGCTGACCCATCCGCACCAGCCAGAGCTGCTACCCCACCCCGTACTCTCCACCGCATCCGGGTCGGGCGGGACACTCAGGTAACAGTCACCCTCAGCACTATCAGTCAAAGCATACATGGCAGCAAGGATAGCATCGAAATCAAGATCAAAGATAGGCACATTCTGCAGAAGCAGATCATGCCAGCGAGGGAGCTCAACAGCGTCAGGAAACTGGGCACGCCAGGCGTCAGTCAAGCGACCGAAGCAGCGCTGCGTAGTGTGTGGCAGCCCACACGCCTCCCCACGACGACTGCCGGTGCGAAGAACGTAAGTGCAGGGACCAGCACCCCCAGACCTCCCACGCCCAGCGTACCACTCACGAAGCTACTGGGCCGACGGGGTCTCACGGGAGCGCGGCTGCTGCTGGCGCTGGCTACCACCAAAGCCTCCACGCTGCGCGGTTGCACCTCGACCAGAACCACCGCCGCCGCCACCTCCACCACCGCTGCCGCTGCCTCCACCACCTCCGCCGCTGCCTCCACCACCTCCACCGCCGCCACTGAAGCCCCCATTCCCGGTACCACCCCCACCTCCACCGCCACCCCCTCCGCCTCCTCCACCTCCTCCACCGCCTCCCCCGCCGCCCCCTCCACCACCCTTGCTCCCCTTGCCCTTGCTGGTGCGGCGTCTCCCACTAGGGGTAGACGCAGCTCCGACCTCCTCAGTGCCAACGAGGTCGACAGCAACAGAGGGGAGAAGGGGGACAGGGGAACACCCCTCAAAGAAAGGGGTGCGACGGTCGAAGCGAGAAGCACCTACAGCTAAGATACTCTTTTCAGCTGCAGCAAGGTGCTCCTCTAGCAGGTCGACAGTCAGCTCGGTGGGGCGAAGGGAGAGAAAGTGGTCCCTGACTGAAGAAAGGGAGTCAGGGAGGCGGGTGACTAGGTAGTAAAGGGTGATGTACATGGGGGGGGGGTTCTTGGCACAGAACTCAGTGGGAAGGGCAGCGCGGTAGCGGGCGTCACTAGTGCGGAGGTGAGCAACTAGGTCAGCGACTGTGGCAAAGGCGGCAAGGTCAGGGAAAAGGTACGGCAACATGAGGCGGCTGAGGGCAGCAGTGGCAGGGGAGGAGTAGCGCGCAACTACAGCGTCGTACAAAGACTGAGCAGTCTTGTACTGGCCAAAATGTGCGCGCTCAGCAGGCGGCAGGTGACTACGAACAGCAAGACGAGCAACAGCGTCACGAGTGGTCCACTGCGAGCCAACCGTATTGTCAGCAGTGGCAGCAGGAGTAGTAGAAACACCGGACGTGTGATCGAAAAGGGATACCCCATCCCTAGAATCACACTGAAGAAAAAAGCTGCAGGTCGTCAACCCACACGTCAAAGTCAACTGCACGTCCCTCAGCATCAAAGGTGAGAACAGTAGGGCTAGCCATAGCAGCAGTAGGAGCAGTAGTAGCAGTAGCAGCAGTAGGCACAGTAGCAGCAGTAGCAGCAGTAGCAGTAGAGGCAGTAGGGCAGTGCACGGCAGTGCGGCTCAGTAGGGCGGCGCGGCTCAGTGGGCGACGCGGCTCGGTGGGCGGTGCGGCTCGGCTGGGTGGCGCGGCTCGGCTGGGCGGCGCGGCTCGGTTCCTATCAGCGCGGCGAAGCAGCAGGCGGCGCGGCGCGGCAGGACAGCGCAGGTGCTTACCCGGGGCGGGTGCAGGGCAGGGCCGCGACAGAGGCAGCTGCAGGGCAGGGCCGCGACAGAGGGCGGCTGCAGGGTAGGGGCCGCAACGGGCGGCGAAGGCAGGGCCGCAACAGTGGGCGGTCGCAGGGCACGGCCGCGATAGGGGCGGCTGCAGGGCAGAGGCCGCGACAGGGGGCGACTGCAGGGCAGAGGCCGCGACGGGCTGCGAAGCGCGGGGCAGTGGTCGCGACAGGGCGGCTGCTGGGCAGAGGCCGCGACGGGGGGCGAACAGGCCGCGACGGGCGGCAAAGGGGGCCGCGACGGGCCGCAAAGTGGCCGCGACAGGCGGCGAACAGGCCGCGACGGGCGGCAAAGGGGCCGCGACGGGCGGCGAACAGGCCGCGACGGGCGGCAAAGGGGCCGCGACGGGCGGGAAGGGGGGCCAGCGTCGGGCGTCTAAGGCAGGGCCGCGACGGGCCAGACTAGGGCAGGGCGCAAGGCGCGCTTCGGGCAGGGCGCGACGCGCGCTTCGGGCAGGGCAGAAAAAAAAGTTGTGGTGGGCCCTTAAAAAAAACGTTCCCACTAGGGAACCTGCTCAGAATACCATGTTACAATGTGAACGAATGAATGATTGAACTAGGAAGCAGTGGGGTACAAGTAGCAAACCTAAAAGTGTTGTACCCTATAAGAGCTACCCCACTACAGCCTAAACAGACTATAGCATATAAGTTTGACAAGGAGTAGCGCGCAACTACAGCGTCGTACAAAGACTTAGCAGTCTTGTACTGGCCAAAATGCGCGCGCTCAGCAGGCGGCAGGTGACTAGGAACAGCAAGGCGAGCAACAGCGTCACGAGTGGTCCACTGCGAGCGAACCGTACTGTCAGCAGTGGCAGCAGGAGCAGTGGAGACACCGGACGTGTGATCGAAAAGGGATACCCCATCCCTAGAGTCACACTGAAGAAAGAGCTGCAGGTCGTCAACCCACACGTCAAACTCAACTGCACGCCCCTCAGCATCAAAGGTGAGAACAGTGGGGCTAGCCATAGTAGCAGTAGCAGCAGCAGTAGCAGGAAGAGCAGCAGAGGTAGCAGAAGCAGCAGGGGCAGCAGGCGCAGTACAAGGAGAAGGGCAGCGCGGCTCGGTTCGGCGGCGCGGCTCGGCTGGGCGGCGCGGCTCGGTGGGGCGGCGCGGCTCGGCTAGGCGGCGCAGCTCGGCTGGGCGGCGCGGCTCGGTTCCTGGCGGCGCGGCGCGGCAGCAGGCGGCGCGGCGCGGCAGGGCAGCGGGCGGTGGGGCGGCGCGGGTGCTTACCAGGGGCGGGTGCAGGGCAGGGCCGCAGCTGGGGGGTTTAGGTCAGGGCCGCGACAGGGGGCGGCTGTAGGGCAGGGCCGCACCAGGGGGCGGCTGCAGGACAGGGCCGCGGCAGGCGGCGACCGTGCCGACGAAGGGCGGCGAACGGGCCGTGACAGGCGGCAAAAGGGGGGGCCGACGGGCGGGCCAGAACTGGCGGTCGACGGGCGGCAACGGGGCCAGGACGTGCCAGCAGCTGGCGTGCGCGGGGCCGCAGTGGGCAGCTAATGTCGGGCCGCAACGGGCGGTCGACGGGCGGCAAAGGGGCCGGGACGGGCGGCAAAGGGGTCGACGGGCGGCGAAGGGGCCGTGACGGGCGGCTAAGGGGCCGACGCGCGGCTAAGGGGCCGTGACGGGCGGCAAAGGGGCCGTGACGGGCAGAAAAGGGGCCGCGACAGGCTGAAAAGGGGCCGCGACCGGCGGCAAAGGGGGCCGCGACGCGTGGCGACGGGCTAGCGACGGGCGTCTAAGGCAGGGCGCGATGCGCGCTTCGGGCAGGGCAGGAGAAATTTCGTGGTGGGCCCTAAAAAAACGTTCCCACTAGGGAACCTGCTCAGAATACCATATCAGAATCAAGAACGGAATGAATGAACTAGAAAGCAGGTGGGTACAAGTAGGAAACCCAAAAGTGTTGTACCCTCTAAGAACTACCCCACTACAGCCTAAACAGACTATAGCATATATAAGTTTGACAAGCAGCAGTGGCAGGCGAGGAGCAGCGAGCGATAAGAGCGTCGTGCAGTGCCTGTGCTGTCCTGTGCTGTCCGAAGTGAGCACATTCGGCTAACGGCAGGTGGTTGCGAATGGTTAAGCGGGCAGCAGCGTCGCGAGTAAGCCACTGTGAGCGAGTCGCACTGTCAGCTGTGGCGGGAGGGGCGGGAGCGGCGCCAGACGTGTGGTCAAACAACGAAACACTGTCCCTAGTGTCGCTCAGTAGGTACAGCTGCAGGTCGTCGAGCCACGTGTCGAACTGGATAGGGCGGACCTCATGATCGAACGCTAGCACTCGGAGAGAAGCCATAGTGGCGCAGCACGCAGAGCGGGCAGAAGCCGGGCAGTGCAGGGTTCAAGGCAGGCAACAGCAAGGGGCGGCAAGTGAGCTGCAAGAGGCGGTGAGAGGGCCGCAAGGAGCGGCTAGCAGAGCAGCAGGGGCGGCTAGAGGGCCACCAGGGGCTGCAAGGGCGGCTCGCGGGCTGCAGGGGCGAGGGGCGGGCCGGAATGGGCGGCGCGCGGGGCCTGGGGTCAACGGGGCGGGTCCGGGGCCGAGGGTCGACGGGGCGCGCTGGCCTAGGGTCAACGGGGCGGGCCGGGGGCCTAGGGTCGACGGGGGGGGGGGGGGCACCGGGGCCTAGGGTCGACGGGGCGCCGGGGCCTAGGGTCAACGGGGCGCCGGGGCCTAGGGTCGACAGGGCGGGCGCGGGCCTAGGGTCGACTAGGCGGGTCCGGGGCCGAGGGTCGACGAGGCGCGCGGGCCTAGGGTCGACGGGGGAGGCCGGGGACCTAAGGTCAACGGGGCGCGCGCGGGCCTAGGGTCGACAGGGCGCCGGGGCCTAGGGTCGACGGGGCGCCGGGGCCTAGGGTCGACGGGGCGCCAGGGCCTAGGGTTGACAGGGCGGGCGCGGGCCTAGGGTCGACTGGGCGGGTCCGGGGCCGAGGGTCGACGGAGCACCGGGGCCGAGGGTCGACGGAGCACCGGGGCCTAGGGTCGACGGGGCGGGCATGGGCCTAGGGTCGACGGGGCGGGTCCGGAGCCGAGGGTCGATGGGGCGCGCGGGCCTAGGGTCGACGGGGAAGGCCGAGGGCCTAAGGTCGACGGGGCACGCGCGGGCCTAGGGTCGACGGGGCGCCGGGGCCTAGGGTCGACAGGGGGGGGGGTCCGGGGCCGAGGGTCGACGGGGTACCGGGGCCTAGGGTCGACGGGGCGGGCGCGGGCCTAGGGTCGACGGGGCGGGTCCGGGGCCTAAGGTCGACAGGGCGCGCGCGGGCCTAGGGTCGACAGGGCGCCAGGGCCTAGGGTCGACGGGGCGCGCGGGCCTAGGGTCGACGGGGCGGGCTGGGGCCGAGGGTCGACGGGGGCGCGCGGGGCCTAGGGTCGACAGGGCGCCGGGGCCTAGGGTCGACAGACAGGGCCGCACGAGGGCGGCGCGCGGGGCAGCAGGAGCGGCACGAGGGTCGCTAGGGGCAGCAGGGCGGCTAGTGGGGCAGCGCTGTGGTGGGCCCAAGAAATCGGTCCTAATGAAGAACCTGCTATGAAACCATGTCAGAATCACTAACGAGGAATGAATGAACTATGAAAGAGTTGGGTACAAGTACTAACCCTAATTGGGTTGTACCCCTTATGGGCTACCCCACTATAGCCTACACAACTGTAAGCACTATAACATTCTGACAGCTCGATGAAACAGAATCTTTCGGTTGGTACACGCCGTTTAGATGGCGCCAAGCATCGAGGGCTGGAGCAGGAGTCGTCTTGTACGAGCGAATGCTCAACTGCTCCGCCGGCGACATATTCCGCAGGAGGACGCCGTACGCCATCAACGACTCGTTGTAGTACTGCGCCCGGGCGTCAACAGTGTCCTAAGCGGGTCTCGAGTAGCTCCCGTCGAAGTAATGAAATATCTGCGCGTTTTGCAGCAGTAGTTCTAGCTCGAATCTCCACATATAGAAGTCTCTGCCGTCAAAACACACACTTGTCTTCATTTTTTATATGCTAAAAAACCTTGATTGCGCAGAGAGAATTGCTTCTTCGCTGGGACAGGGAGTCTTGGGTGTTGAGCCATTTGTGTCGAGGGAGAAGGTGTGCGGGGCGGTATTGTGGCCGTTCGAGGCCGGTTGAGTGGGTTGGGAAGATGTTCCCGCGTCGCCATTCCGCAATGTTTGGAGTTGTTGCTCCAGGCTGGTGAGTCGCTGAAGCATCTGTGCGAGGGCGGCGGTTCCAATCGTCGCCGTTTCCTCGCTTGTCGCAGCCGGGTTGGTCTGCGCTTCAGCCGTCAGATTCGTCTGACCACAATTTCCTCCGGCCCTTCTCATCTGCGTATGCCGGACGCCACTTTCCGTTCGCCGAAGATTTCGAAGGTGGCAGTGCGAAGGATTCCCGAGTCGCTCTCATACCATGTTGCGATCAGATGTTGATCGTACCTAGGATCACCTCAGGAAGGTTCGCACACGTCAGAGTAGTGGTGGGCCCTTGACCTCAATAGCAGGGTGGATGTAAAATGTTTGAGATAATAACATGCGAATACAGGAATATCAATAAGAGTACAAGGGAATTCAAATCGACCTAGGTTAGCCATGTACTCTAAGGGGTACATTCCCTTATTGCAGCGACACCCAACCGTGCGACTCCAGACGGTTACAAACTGCCTGGGCAGAATCCTCGCCACTGCTGCTGCTTGATGCTGTATGCCCGACGGTCCAGATCCCTTCGTAACCGTACGACCCTTCGCGTCACTTCCACCTCTTCGTCTTCAGCCTCAGTTGTGTGTGCTGCGGTAAGGAGTGCACAGTAATGCTTCATCGTTTACTATTCGTAACAAGCAGCACCATGCATCGCCTGATACTCCACGCACAAGCCTACCATATTAAAGAACCCTACATTAGGGGCATGCGACTTGCACCATGCACCGTGCAAGCAGCGCATCACATTCCCATTCACATGCTGTTCAAGTCCATGTGCGGCATGCCATAGAAGTGGCGCAGCTGTGCAATGCCCCCCGCGGGCGCCATGGCATGGTCGATGAGTGTGAGGCGCCGCAGGTCCTCCTCTATGCGCGCTCGCTGCTTCTCCCCCACCTGCTGCTTCTCCACCGCCACGTGCTGCCCGCATAGCCATGCACGGCATGGAGGGCAGGGAGGAAAGACGGGGAGGGGGAGGAGGGGTGGGGTGGTGTGGGAGAGAGGGGGAAGGGTGTTGTGGTGAGGAAGGGATGGAGAGGGGTGATGGGGAAATCTGGATGGGAGAGAGGCAGGCAGGGGGGCGCATGTGTGGTAGAAGCGGCAGTGTGGGGCGTGGAAAGGAAGTGCCAGTGCGAGTGGACGTGGTGTGGCTGAAATCGGTGCACATGACAAAGGGCAAGGCCGCCACAGTGCACACATGCTCAACACATGCACACGACACAAGGCAAGGCCGCCACAGTGCACACATGCTCAACACATGCACATGACACAAGGCAAGGCCGCCACATGCACACATGCTCAACACATGCACATGACACAAGGCAAGGCCACCACAGTGCACACATGCTCAACACATGCACATGACACAGGGCAAGGCCGCCACAGTGCACACATGCTCAACACATGCACATGACACAAGGCAAGGCCGCCACAGTGCACACATGCTCAACACATGCACATGACACAAGGCAAGGCCGCCACAGTGCACACATGCTCAACACATGCACATGACACAAGGCAAGGCCACCACAGTGCACACATGCTCAACACATGCACATGACACAAGGCAAGGCCGCCACAGTGCACACATGCTCAACACATGTACATGACACCAGGCAAGGCCGCCACAGTGCACACATACTCAACACATGCACATGACACAGGGCAAGGCCGCCACAGTGCACACATGCTCAACAGATGTACATGACACCAGGCAAGGCCGCCACAGTGCACACATGCTCAACACATGCACATGACACAAGGCAAGGCCGCCACAGTGCACACATGCTCAACACATGCACATGACACAAGGCAAGGCCACCACAGTGCACACATGCTCAACACATGCACATGACACAAGGCAAGGCCGCCACAGTGCACACATGCTCAACACATGTACATGACACAGGGCAAGGCCGCCACAGTGCACACATGCTCAACACATGTACATGACACCAGGCAAGGCCGCCACAGTGCACACATGCTCAACACATGCACATGACACAAGGCAAGGCCACCACAGTGCACACATGCTCAACACATGCACATGACACAAGGCAAGGCCGCCACAGTGCACACATGCTCAACACATGCACATGACACAAGGCAAGGCCGCCACAGTGCACACATGCTCAACACATGCACATGACACCAGGCAAGGCCGCCACAGTGCACACATGCTCAACACATGCACATGACACAAGGCAAGGCCGCCACAGTGCACACATGCTCAACACATGCACATGACACAAGGCAAGGCCACCACAGTGCACACATGCTCAACACATGCACATGACACAGGGCAAGGCCGCCACAGTGGACACATGCTCAACACATGCACATGACACAGGGCAAGGCCGCCACAGTGCACACACGCTCAACACATGCACATGACACAAGGCAAGGCCGCCACAGTGCACACATGCTCAACACATGCACATGACACAAGGCAAGGCCACCACAGTGCACACATGCTCAACACATGCACATGACACAGGGCAAGGCCGCCACAGTGCACACATGCTCAACACATGCACATGACACAGGGCAAGGCCGCCACAGTGCACACATGCTCAACACATGCACATGACACAAGGCAAGGCCGCCACAGTGCACACATGCTCAACACATGCACATGACACAAGGCAAGGCCGCCACAGTGCACACATGCTCAACACATGCACATGACACAAGGCAAGGCCACCACAGTGCACACATGCTCAACACATGCACATGACACAAGGCAAGGCCGCCACAGTGCACACATGCTCAACACATGTACATGACACAGGGCAAGGCCGCCACAGTGCACACATGCTCAACACATGTACATGACACCAGGCAAGGCCGCCACAGTGCACACATGTGATTGAATTGGAACTGAACTGATTGATTGATAAGGAAGGCACTAGGCCTTAAGTACAAACAGGGTTGGGTTGAGCAAAGCTAGGGAAAGGATGGGATGGGAATCCTAGCATATCTCCAATTGGTGAGTTGGCAGATTTGCAGGATTACGAGGGAATCCCAACCAGATAGGGTTGGGATTACAAATCTACACCCAACCTACAAAGTAACCTAACCGATATAGAATATAGTACTAAGTGTTGACTGACTATTTCTAACACACCCCCTAGGCTGACAACACTTCAGCCAAATGGCGGCCCAACACCCATGGACGAGAGGAGGTGGTAGTGGTCTTGGCGAACAAGAGACTTGGTAAACAAGTCAGCAAGGTTGCAGTCGGAGGCAATGTGTTCAGCCTTCAGCTGCTCGCGCTGCACCAGCTCACGAAGAAAGTAGTGACGGACCTCAATGTGCTTGGTGCGGCCGTGGAAGACGGGGTCCTTTGTGAGATGAATGGTGCTCTCGTTGTCACACCAAAGCGTTGGGGCTGGTTGAGGATACCCAAGTTCTGCCAGCAAGAAGGAGAGCCAACGGGCCTCTTGGGCAGCCATGGTCCCGGCATACAGCTCTGCCTCACAGGTCGACAGTGAGACGGAAGACGACCGAGTGGAGCGCCAACTGACAACCCCACTGCCAAGGGTAAAGCAATATCCTTGGGAAGAGCGCCGATCACTCTGGTCATCAGCATAGGACGAGTCACTGTACCCCTCAAGGCGAACAGGGGAAGAGCCGCCAAGAGTGAGCACATAGTCCTGTGTGCCTTCGAGATAGCGGAGGACCCGCTTGGCGGCAGACCAGTGGTGGCTCGTGAAGCGACCAGGTGCAACGTAGCGAGACAGGACACTGACTGGATAGGCCAAATCTGGTCGAGTGCACATCATCGCGTACATGAGGGAACCGACGAGCTCGGGGTAAGCCTCATCACAGGGCTCAGGTGAGGGAACAGAGGGTGCAGTGAGTTGGTGCTGCAGAGAGAGTGGGGTGGGCATTGAAGCTGCTTCCTGCATCTTAAACCTGGTCAGAACGTTGTTGATGTAGAACTTCTGCGAGAGGGTGATGGTGCAGGCCGTGCGATCACGTGTGATTTCCATGCCCAGATAGTTCGTCAGTTTCCCAAGATCCTTCATAGCCAGCTTCTCACCAAGTGCGGTTTTGACTGCTGCCAGCTCAGTCTGATCCTTGGTGACAAGGATCATGTCATCGACATAAACCAAGATGAAGAAGCGGGATGGTGTTGCTCGGATGAAGAGGCTGGGGTCAGAGGTGGATGGGTGAAAGTCGAGGGACCCTAAGGTGCTCTTGAGCTTGTTGTGTCATTCCCGGGGTGCTTGCTTGAGGCCATAGACTGGTCGATTCAGCTTCCATACAGTGCCTGGTGGAAAAGGAGCTGGAAATCCTTCGGGCCGCTCCATGTAGATTTCCTCTCGAAGGATCACTCGCAGAAACGCAGAGGACACATCCATGCAGTCAACCTCCATGTCATCTCGAGCGGCAACATCGAGAAGGGTGCGCAGTGTGGGAGGTTTGGCGGTGGGAGAGAATGTCTCAAAGAAGTCCAGTCCATGCTTTTGGGTAAATCCCTTGGCACAGTACCGGGCTTTGAAGACGGGAAATTCGCCTGGAAGTTGTTTCACCCGGAAAACCCATTTTCCCTTCACAATGTTGACGCCGGAGGGAGGAGAGACATCTGTGAAAGTTCCTGTGTGAATGAAGGCCTCACACTCTGCGACAATGGCCCCTAGCCACTGAGCGGCGTGAGGACCAGAAACTGCTTCAGCATAGGTGAGAGGTGTGGGGATGGAGGGGTTGTCCGAGAAGTCGAGGGTGGGAGATTCTGCGATATCTGGAAAGAGGGAGCAGAGTGCGTGTATGGCTGAGTCAATCTCAATCAACTCCTCATGTCTGTCCTCAAGAAGGGAGGGCATGAGCGAATAATCACCCCCGACAGGAGGAGGATTGAGAGAGACACGAATGGAAAGGGAAAGAGGCTTGGGAGCTTTGCGCGAGCGGGTGCGACCAGCGATGGGGGAGGGAGGCGGAGCTGGAGGAGGAGAAGCAGCAGGTGTAGTGGCAGCATCACGAACAACAGCTGGATCAGGAGCAGGAGCTGGATCAGGAGGAGGAGCTGGATCAGGAGGAGGAGCAGCAGCAGGAGGACGGCGTTGGTAGGTTTTGAGAGGAATGGGCTCGGGGGCGGGAAGGAGCGGGGGAGACTGCGTGGTGCTGGAAGAGGAAGCGGGTGACGGGGGGTCGGAAACTGTGGAGGGAGCGGGAAGAGGAGGAGATGGAGTGGTGGCAGGAGGAAGGCTGTCAAAGTCAACCCAAGTAAGAGAAGGAGGCGGAGGAGAAGGAGAAACTGTGGAGGAGGGGTAGAACGGGTGGGATTCATCGAAGAAAACATCTCGGCTGCGATAAAGTTTGTTGGTGGTAGGATGGAGGAAGAGGTAGTCTGGCGAGTCCGAGTTGTGCCCGAGGTACACGCACGTGATTGTTTTCGGAGCAAGCTTGCCGCCAGCTGCACGACGGGCTTGGGAGTTGAGGAGAACATAGGAAGTGCACCCCCATACACGAAGAGGGCGGACGGACGGCTTTTGACCCGTCCACAGCTCTGCGGGGGTGGTGTGGGTGTGGTGAGGATGAGGATGGAGATTGTGGAGGGCGGCAGCATGGAGCATGGCGTATCCCCAAAGAGAGGGAGGGGCGGAAGCATGAGTGAGGAGGCAGCGAGCAATCTGCACCAGGATGCGGTTTCGGCTCTCAGCAACACCGTTCTGTTGAGGGCTGTCTGGGAGGGTGAAGGTCTGACGAATACCCTCAGTAGAGCAGAAAGCTTTGAGAGTGTTGTTGCGGAATTCACCGCCACCGTCAGAGTGAAGAATCTTGATTTTGGTTTTGAAGTGTGAATGAGCCTGCCTTACCCATTCCATGATAATGGCTGGGGCTTCAGACTTGGCGGTGAGAAGGTGAACGGACACATAGCGGGAATAGTCATCAACGATGACAAGGAAGTAGAAGTGTCCGCCACGAGAACGAACAGGAGCTGGACCCCAAAGGTCCATGTGTACGCGATCAAGAAGTGCGGTAGAGGTGGACTCAGTGGGAGGATGGGGCTGTTCCCGAAGCTTGCTCTGTGCACAGTCAAGGCAAGGTGATCCAGAAAGAGAGGGGGGTTGTGGAAGTGAGGCGGGCAGCCCATGAAGGAGTTGTTTGGTGGCAAGGTCTGAAAGTGCGCGGAAGTTGATGTGGCCGAGGCGGTTATGAAATAGCACAGTCTTGTCATTGAGGAGGCGGCAGTGACATGAGGGGGAGTCTGAGGATGGAAGCGGAAGGTTGGTGAGGGAGCATGTTTGAACGGGAGGTACAACTAGTGTGTACAGGTTGTTGGAGTTGAGGGTGAAGCGAGCAAGATGGAGTCCGGTTTTGGCGTCAAACATGTCACAGTAGTCAACATCATTGGGAAAGATGGTGATCACGCCTGCGTGTTGGATTTCCCGCTGTGCAAGAAGGTTGTAGCGGAGGGTAGGGGCACAGATGCCAGTGACTGTGCCGGATGGGAAAGCTGGACAGGAAACTGTGGAGGACCCATGGCATTGGATGGAGAAGCTAGAATCGGCTCCAAGGAGTGAGGTGGGAGTCTGGTAGGGAACGAAGGCAGTTTGGTCTTTAAGCACTGTGTGGGTGACACCACTGTCTAGTATGAACTCAATTCCCTGTGTGGTTGAAACACCGATGTACTGCGACCCCTTCTCATTAATAAGACCAGCACCAGAGAACAAGTTAAGGCGAACATCAGATGGGGCACTAGCAAATGCCTGAGCAGGTTCCTCCACTGCCTCGACCTGGTTCACGCGACGGGGTGGTGCCCAGTTGGGAGGGCGCTTGTCCTTGGAGACACCGTGGACGTCATACCACTCGTCATCTCGCTTCTTGAAGCAAGTTGCCTCAGGGTGGTTGGTGCCGTTGCATTTCTGCCCCGCACGTGGACCCTTACTAATGAAGTACTGGCATGGGGGAAAGGAGTTGCGCCTCTGGCCCTGCTGGGAACGAAATGGGATGCCAGGGGAGTAGCGCACAGCATTGACGGATGCCTGGGCTGCAAGGTCCTTTTCGGCAGAGAGAAGGGCCGAAGCGACTTTCTCGAAGGTGAGTTCCTTGGTGGGGAGCTGCTTGAGCATGGAACTGGTGACGTTGTAGGCCGGGGTGAGTCCGACGAGAAGCCCAGCAGCAGGTGCCTGTTCGGGGAAGGTGATCCCAATGTCCTTGAGCTCCTCATGGATGTTGCGGTTTTCAGAGATGTAGTCTGCCATGCCCGGGCATTCCTCAAGGCGGATTTGGAACATGCGAGGAATGAGGATTGCAACTCCCACGGCAGTTTTGTCATGAAAGCGATCCTGGAGGTACTTCCAAATGTCATGCGCAGAGCGGAAGGTGCGGTAGGACTTGACTAACTCGACTGGGGTGGTGGTGATGAAAACCCTAATCACTGCCGCATCCGCCTGCTCCCAGAGACTGAAGTCCGTCTCATACTTGGTGGTTTTAGCGTCGAAAGCAAGCTTGGCTGTGGCAGTGGCGCCTTCGCCGAGAGGATCGGGAGGGAGAGGCATCTTCCCCTTGCCGCGATTGAGGAGGATGTCCTTGAGGCAAAGCCCCTTGAGCTCCGAGCTAAGGAGGTGCTTCTCCACTCCATAGCACCACTCCCCGAAATTGGTGCTCGTGCCGTTGGGAGCGAGGTTAAGGATGATGAGGTTTCCGACGAGAGTGGAAGTTGAAGTTGCCATTTCGCGCGGAGCGCAGCGCTAAAGTCTCCGATACGTAGCGGAGCGGAGCGGAGTTCGGGTGATTTTGGAAATTGAGGAAGTTCGAAACGCGATTTTGTCAATAGAATGCCCGTACTATACCCTGATATACTGCTTCGCCAATGCCCCCTGTTCTGCTGCGCTGCTGCCCCTGTTCCGCTTCTCTGCTGCGCCGCTGCCCTGTTCTGCTGCGCCGCTGACCTGTTCTGCTGCGCCGCTGGACCTGTTCTGCTGCGCCGCTGAACCTGTTCTGCTGCGCCGCTGAACCTGTTCTGCTGCGTCGCTGAACCTGTTCCGCTGCGCCGCTGAACCTGTTCCGCTGCGCCGCTGAACCTGTTCCGCTGCGCCGCTGAACCTGTTCCGCTGCGCCGCTGAACCTGTTCCGCTGCGCCGCTGAACCTGTTCCGCTGCGCCGCTGAAAACCTGTTCCGCTGCGCCGCTGGACCTGTTCCGCTGCGCCGCTGGACCTGTTCCGCTGCGCCGCTGAAAACCTGTTCGAAGTTAAGAAGATGCGAAAATTTCCACGGAGATATAAAAACCAGAAGCTTACGATGAAGGAAGTCGAAAGCTGAGAATGTCGCCGTTGAAAAACGAGATGCCCGATGAAGGAAGCCGAATGCGCGCTTGACCGGAGCGACGATGTGAAGTTTCTGAAAAACGCTAAGCGTAGGAGCCGGGAACCGAAACAGGCATAGCCTAGAAGGAGAGAACCATCGGGACGCCAAGGATCGGATTTCGCGTGAGCGGAATTTACTAGCTCGATACCATGATTGAATTGGAACTGAACTGATTGATTGATAAGGAAGGCACTAGGCCTTAAGTACAAACAGGGTTGGGTTGAGCAAAGCTAGGGAAAGGATGGGATGGGAATCCTAGCAAATCTCCAATTGGTGAGTTGGCAGATTTGCAGGATTACGAGGGAATCCCAACCAGATAGGGTTGGGATTACAAATCTACACCCAACCTACAAAGTAACCTAACCGATGTAGAATATAGTACAAAGTGTTGACTGACTATTTCTAACAACATGCTCAACACATGCACATGACACAAGGCAAGGCCACCACAGTGCACACATGCTCAACACATGCACATGACACAAGGCAAGGCCGCCACAGTGCACACATGCTCAACACATGCACATGACACAAGGCAAGGCCGCCACAGTGCACACATGCTCAACACATGCACATGACACAAGGCAAGGCCACCACAGTGCACACATGCTCAACACATGCACATGACACAGGGCAAGGCCGCCACAGTGGACACATGCTCAACACATGCACATGACACAGGGCAAGGCCGCCACAGTGCACACACGCTCAACACATGCACATGACACAAGGCAAGGCCGCCACAGTGCACACATGCTCAACACATGCACATGACACAAGGCAAGGCCACCACAGTGCACACATGCTCAACACATGCACATGACACAGGGCAAGGCCGCCACAGTGCACACATGCTCAACACATGCACATGACACAGGGCAAGGCCGCCACAGTGCACACATGCTCAACACATGCACATGACACAAGGCAAGGCCACCACAGTGCACACATGCTCAACACATGCACATGACACAAGGCAAGGCCACCACAGTGCACACATGCTCAACACATGCACATGACACAAGGCAAGGCCGCCACAGTGCACACATGCTCAACACATGTACATGACACCAGGCAAGGCCGCCACAGTGCACACATGCTCAACACATGCACATGACACAAGGCAAGGCCACCACAGTGCACACATGCTCAACACATGCACATGACACAAGGCAAGGCCGCCACAGTGCACACATGCTCAACACATGCACATGACACAGGGCAAGGCCGCCACAGTGCACACATGCTCAACACATGTACATGAAACCAGGCAAGGCCGCCACAGTGCACACATGCTCAACACATGCACATGACACAGGGCAAGGCCGCCACAGTGCACACATGCTCAACACATGCACATGACACAGGGCAAGGCCGCCACAGTGCACACATGCTCAACACATGCACATGACACAAGGCAAGGCCGCCACAGTGCACACATGCTCAACACATATACATGACACCAGGCAAGGCCGCCACAGTGCACACATGCTCAACACATGCACATGACACAAGGCAAGGCCACCACAGTGCACACATGCTCAACACACGCACATGACACAAGGCAAGGCCGCCACAGTGCACACATGCTCAACACATGCACATGACACAGGGCAAGGCCGCCACAGTGCACACATGCTCAACACATGTACATGACACCAGGCAAGGCCGCCACAGTGCACACATGCTCAACACATGCACATGACACAGGGCAAGGCCGCCACAGTGCACACATGCTCAACACATGCACATGTCACAGGGCAAGGCCACCACAGTGCACACATGCTCAACACATGCACATGACACAAGGCAAGGCCGCCACAGTGCACACATGCTCAACACATGCACATGACACAGGGCAAGGCCACCACAGTGCACACATGCTCAACACATGCACATGACACAGGGCAATGCCACCACAGTGCACACATGCTCAACACATGCACATGACACAAGGCAAGGCCACCACAATGCACACATGCTCAACACATGCACATGACACAAGGCAAGGCCGCCACAGTGCACACATGCTCAACACATGCACATGACACAGGGCAAGGCCGCCACAGTGCACACATGCTCAACACATGCACATGACACAGGGCAAGGCCGCCACGGTGCACACATGCTCAACACATGCACATGACACAAGGCAAGGCCGCCACAGTGCACACATGCTCAACACATGCACATGACACAAGGCAAGGCCGCCACAGTGCACACATGCTCAACACATGCACATGACACAGGGCAAGGCCGCCACAGTGCACACATGCTCAACACATGCACATGACACAGGGCAAGGCCGCCACAGTGCACACATGCTCAACACATGCACATGACACAGGGCAAGGCCGCCACAGTGCACACATGCTCAACACATGCACATGACACAGGGCAAGGCCGCCACAGTGCACACATGCTCAACACATGCACATGACACAAGGCAAGGCCGCCACAGTGCACACATGCTCAACACATGCACATGACACAGGGCAAGGCCGCCACAGTGCACACATGCTCAACACATGCACATGACACAGGGCAAGGCCGCCACAGTGCACACATGCTCAACACATGCACATGACACAAGGCAAGGCCGCCACAGTGCACACATGCTCAACACATGCACATGACACAGGGCAAGGCCGCCACAGTGCACACATGCTCAACACATGCACATGACACAAGGCAAGGCCGCCACAGTGCACACATGCTCAACACATGCACATGACACAGGGCAAGGCCACCACAGTGCACACATGCTCAACACATGCACATGACACAGGGCAAGGCCACCACAGTGCACACATGCTCAACACATGCACATGACACAAGGCAAGGCCGCCACAGTGCACACATGCTCAACACATGCACATGACACAAGGCAAGGCCGCCACAGTGCACACATGCTCAACACATGCACATGACACAAGGCAAGGCCGCCACAGTGCACACATGCTCAACACATGCACATGACACAGGGCAAGGCCGCCACAGTGCACACATGCTCAACACATGCACATGACACAAGGCAAGGCCACCACAGTGCACACATGCTCAACACATGCACATGACACAAGGCAAGGCCGCCACAGTGCACACATGCTCAACACATGCACATGACACAAGGCAAGGCCACCACAGTGCACACATGCTCAACACATGCACATGACACAAGGCAAGGCCGCCACAGTGCACACATGCTCAACACATGCACATGACACAAGGCAAGGCCGCCACAGTGCACACATGCTCAACACATGCACATGACACAAGGCAAGGCCACCACAGTGCACACATGCTCAACACATGTACATGACACAAGGCAAGGCCGCCACAGTGCACACATGCTCAACACATGCACATGACACAGGGCAAGGCCGCCACAGTGCACACATGCTCAACACATGTACATGACACCAGGCAAGGCCGCCACAGTGCACACATGCTCAACACATGCACATGACACAGGGCAAGGCCGCCACAGTGCACACATGCTCAACACATGCACATGACACAGGGCAAGGCCGCCACAGTGCACACATGCTCAACACATGCACATGACACAAGGCAAGGCCGCCACAGTGCACACATGCTCAACACATGCACATGACACAGGGCAAGGCCGCCACAGTGGACACATGCTCAACACATGCACATGACACAGGGCAAGGCCGCCACAGTGCACACACGCTCAACACATGCACATGACACAAGGCAAGGCCGCCACAGTGCACACATGCTCAACACATGCACATGACACAAGGCAAGGCCACCACAGTGCACACATGCTCAACACATGCACATGACACAGGGCAAGGCCGCCACAGTGCACACATGCTCAACACATGCACATGACACAGGGCAAGGCCGCCACAGTGCACACATGCTCAACACATGCACATGACACAAGGCAAGGCCACCACAGTGCACACATGCTCAACACATGCACATGACACAAGGCAAGGCCACCACAGTGCACACATGCTCAACACATGCACATGACACAAGGCAAGGCCGCCACAGTGCACACATGCTCAACACATGTACATGACACCAGGCAAGGCCGCCACAGTGCACACATGCTCAACACATGCACATGACACAAGGCAAGGCCACCACAGTGCACACATGCTCAACACATGCACATGACACAAGGCAAGGCCGCCACAGTGCACACATGCTCAACACATGCACATGACACAGGGCAAGGCCGCCACAGTGCACACATGCTCAACACATGTACATGACACCAGGCAAGGCCGCCACAGTGCACACATGCTCAACACATGCACATGACACAGGGCAAGGCCGCCACAGTGCACACATGCTCAACACATGCACATGACACAGGGCAAGGCCGCCACAGTGCACACATGCTCAACACATGCACATGACACAAGGCAAGGCCGCCACAGTGCACACATGCTCAACACATATACATGACACCAGGCAAGGCCGCCACAGTGCACACATGCTCAACACATGCACATGACACAAGGCAAGGCCACCACAGTGCACACATGCTCAACACACGCACATGACACAAGGCAAGGCCGCCACAGTGCACACATGCTCAACACATGCACATGACACAGGGCAAGGCCGCCACAGTGCACACATGCTCAACACATGTACATGACACCAGGCAAGGCCGCCACAGTGCACACATGCTCAACACATGCACATGACACAGGGCAAGGCCGCCACAGTGCACACATGCTCAACACATGCACATGACACAGGGCAAGGCCGCCACAGTGCACACATGCTCAACACATGCACATGACACAAGGCAAGGCCGCCACAGTGCACACATGCTCAACACATGCACATGACACAGGGCAAGGCCACCACAGTGCACACATGCTCAACACATGCACATGACACAGGGCAATGCCACCACAGTGCACACATGCTCAACACATGCACATGACACAAGGCAAGGCCACCACAATGCACACATGCTCAACACATGCACATGACACAAGGCAAGGCCGCCACAGTGCACACATGCTCAACACATGCACATGACACAGGGCAAGGCCGCCACAGTGCACACATGCTCAACACATGCACATGACACAGGGCAAGGCCACCACAGTGCACACATGCTCAACACATGCACATGACACAAGGCAAGGCCGCCACAGTGCACACATGCTCAACACATGCACATGACACAGGGCAAGGCCACCACAGTGCACACATGCTCAACACATGCACATGACACAGGGCAATGCCACCACAGTGCACACATGCTCAACACATGCACATGACACAAGGCAAGGCCACCACAATGCACACATGCTCAACACATGCACATGACACAAGGCAAGGCCGCCACAGTGCACACATGCTCAACACATGCACATGACACAGGGCAAGGCCGCCACAGTGCACACATGCTCAACACATGCACATGACACAGGGCAAGGCCGCCACGGTGCACACATGCTCAACACATGCACATGACACAAGGCAAGGCCGCCACAGTGCACACATGCTCAACACATGCACATGACACAGGGCAAGGCCGCCACAGTGCACACATGCTCAACACATGCACATGACACAGGGCAAGGCCGCCACAGTGCACACATGCTCAACACATGCACATGACACAGGGCAAGGCCGCCACAGTGCACACATGCTCAACACATGCACATGACACAGGGCAAGGCCGCCACAGTGCACACATGCTCAACACATGCACATGACACAAGGCAAGGCCGCCACAGTGCACACATGCTCAACACATGCACATGACACAGGGCAAGGCCGCCACAGTGCACACATGCTCAACACATGCACATGACACAGGGCAAGGCCGCCACAGTGCACACATGCTCAACACATGCACATGACACAAGGCAAGGCCGCCACAGTGCACACATGCTCAACACATGCACATGACACAGGGCAAGGCCGCCACAGTGCACACATGCTCAACACATGCACATGACACAAGGCAAGGCCGCCACAGTGCACACATGCTCAACACATGCACATGACACAGGGCAAGGCCACCACAGTGCACACATGCTCAACACATGCACATGACACAGGGCAAGGCCACCACAGTGCACACATGCTCAACACATGCACATGACACAAGGCAAGGCCGCCACAGTGCACACATGCTCAACACATGCACATGACACAAGGCAAGGCCGCCACAGTGCACACATGCTCAACACATGCACATGACACAAGGCAAGGCCGCCACAGTGCACACATGCTCAACACATGCACATGACACAGGGCAAGGCCGCCACAGTGCACACATGCTCAACACATGCACATGACACAAGGCAAGGCCACCACAGTGCACACATGCTCAACACATGCACATGACACAAGGCAAGGCCGCCACAGTGCACACATGCTCAACACATGCACATGACACAAGGCAAGGCCACCACAGTGCACACATGCTCAACACATGCACATGACACAAGGCAAGGCCGCCACAGTGCACACATGCTCAACACATGTACATGACACAAGGCAAGGCCGCCACAGTGCACACATGCTCAACACATGCACATGACACAGGGCAAGGCCGCCACAGTGCACACATGCTCAACACATGTACATGACACCAGGCAAGGCCGCCACAGTGCACACATGCTCAACACATGCACATGACACAAGGCAAGGCCGCCACAGTGCACACATGCTCAACACATGCACATGACACAAGGCAAGGCCGCCACAGTGCACACATGCTCAACACATGCACATGACACAGGGCAAGGCCGCCACAGTGCACACATGCTCAACACATGCACATGACACAGGGCAAGGCCGCCACAGTGCACACATGCTCAACACATGCACATGACACAAGGCAAGGCCGCCACAGTGCACACATGCTCAACACATGCACATGACACAAGGCAAGGCCGCCACAGTGCACACATGCTCAACACATGCACATGACACAGGGCAAGGCCACCACAGTGCACACATGCTCAACACATGCACATGACACAGGGCAATGCCACCACAGTGCACACATGCTCAACACATGCACATGACACAAGGCAAGGCCACCACAATGCACACATGCTCAACACCATGCACATGACACAAGGCAAGGCCGCCACAGTGCACACATGCTCAACACATGCACATGACACAGGGCAAGGCCGCCACAGTGCACACATGCTCAACACATGCACATGACACAGGGCAAGGCCGCCACAGTGCACACATGCTCAACACATGCACATGACACAAGGCAAGGCCGCCACAGTGCACACATGCTCAACACATGCACATGACACAGGGCAAGGCCGCCACAGTGCACACATGCTCAACACATGCACATGACACAGGGCAAGGCCGCCACAGTGCACACATGCTCAACACATGCACATGACACAGGGCAATGCCACCACAGTGCACACATGCTCAACACATGCACATGACACAAGGCAAGGCCACCACAATGCACACATGCTCAACACATGCACATGACACAAGGCAAGGCCGCCACAGTGCACACATGCTCAACACATGCACATGACACAGGGCAAGGCCGCCACAGTGCACACATGCTCAACACATGCACATGACACAAGGCAAGGCCGCCACAGTGCACACATGCTCAACACATGCACATGACACAGGGCAAGGCCGCCACAGTGCACACATGCTCAACACATGCACATGACACAGGGCAAGGCCGCCACAGTGCACACATGCTCAACACATGCACATGACACAGGGCAAGGCCGCCACAGTGCACACATGCTCAACACATGCACATGACACAGGGCAAGGCCGCCACAGTGCACACATGCTCAACACATGCACATGACACAAGGCAAGGCCGCCACAGTGCACACATGCTCAACACATGCACATGACACAGGGCAAGGCCGCCACAGTGCACACATGCTCAACACATGCACATGACACAGGGCAAGGCCGCCACAGTGCACACATGCTCAACACATGCACATGACACAAGGCAAGGCCGCCACAGTGCACACATGCTCAACACATGCACATGACACAGGGCAAGGCCGCCACAGTGCACACATGCTCAACACATGCACATGACACAAGGCAAGGCCGCCACAGTGCACACATGCTCAACACATGCACATGACACAGGGCAAGGCCACCACAGTGCACACATGCTCAACACATGCACATGACACAGGGCAAGGCCACCACAGTGCACACATGCTCAACACATGCACATGACACAAGGCAAGGCCGCCACAGTGGACACATGCTCAACACATGCACATGACACAAGGCAAGGCCGCCACAGTGCACACATGCTCAACACATGCACATGACACAAGGCAAGGCCGCCACAGTGCACACATGCTCAACACATGCACATGACACAGGGCAAGGCCGCCACAGTGCACACATGCTCAACACATGCACATGACACAAGGCAAGGCCACCACAGTGCACACATGCTCAACACATGCACATGACACAAGGCAAGGCCGCCACAGTGCACACATGCTCAACACATGCACATGACACAAGGCAAGGCCACCACAGTGCACACATGCTCAACACATGCACATGACACAAGGCAAGGCCGCCACAGTGCACACATGCTCAACACATGCACATGACACAAGGCAAGGCCGCCACAGTGCACACATGCTCAACACATGCACATGACACAAGGCAAGGCCACCACAGTGCACACATGCTCAACACATGTACATGACACAAGGCAAGGCCGCCACAGTGCACACATGCTCAACACATGCACATGACACAGGGCAAGGCCGCCACAGTGCACACATGCTCAACACATGTACATGACACCAGGCAAGGCCGCCACAGTGCACACATGCTCAACACATGCACATGACACAAGGCAAGGCCGCCACAGTGCACACATGCTCAACACATGCACATGACACAAGGCAAGGCCGCCACAGTGCACACATGCTCAACACATGCACATGACACAGGGCAAGGCCGCCACAGTGCACACATGCTCAACACATGCACATGACACAGGGCAAGGCCGCCACAGTGCACACATGCTCAACACATGTACATGACACCAGGCAAGGCCGCCACAGTGCACACATGCTCAACACATGCACATGACACAAGGCAAGGCCGCCACAGTGCACACATGCTCAACACATGCACATGACACAAGGCAAGGCCGCCACAGTGCACACATGCTCAACACATGCACATGACACAGGGCAAGGCCGCCACAGTGCACACATGCTCAACACATGCACATGACACAGGGCAAGGCCGCCACAGTGCACACATGCTCAACACATGCACATGACACAAGGCAAGGCCGCCACAGTGCACACATGCTCAACACATGCACATGACACAAGGCAAGGCCGCCACAGTGCACACATGCTCAACACATGCACATGACACAAGGCAAGGCCGCCACAGTGCACACATGCTCAACACATGCACATGACACAAGGCAAGGCCGCCACAGTGCACACATGCTCAACACATGCACATGACACAGGGCAAGGCCGCCACAGTGCACACATGCTCAACACATGCACATGACACAAGGCAAGGCCACCACAGTGCACACATGCTCAACACATGCACATGACACAAGGCAAGGCCGCCACAGTGCACACATGCTCAACACATGCACATGACACAAGGCAAGGCCACCACAGTGCACACATGCTCAACACATGCACATGACACAAGGCAAGGCCGCCACAGTGCACACATGCTCAACACATGCACATGACACAAGGCAAGGCCGCCACAGTGCACACATGCTCAACACATGCACATGACACAAGGCAAGGCCACCACAGTGCACACATGCTCAACACATGTACATGACACAAGGCAAGGCCGCCACAGTGCACACATGCTCAACACATGCACATGACACAGGGCAAGGCCGCCACAGTGCACACATGCTCAACACATGCACATGACACAGGGCAAGGCCGCCACAGTGCACACATGCTCAACACATGCACATGACACAAGGCAAGGCCGCCACAGTGCACACATGCTCAACACATGCACATGACACAAGGCAAGGCCACCACAGTGCACACATGCTCAACACATGCACATGACACAAGGCAAGGCCGCCACAGTGCACACATGCTCAACACATGCACATGACACAAGGCAAGGCCACCACAGTGCACACATGCTCAACACATGCACATGACACAAGACAAGGCCGCCACAGTGCACACATGCTCAACACATGCACATGACACAAGGCAAGGCCGCCACAGTGCACACATGCTCAACACATGCACATGACACAAGGCAAGGCCACCACAGTGCACACATGCTCAACACATGTACATGACACAAGGCAAGGCCGCCACAGTGCACACATGCTCAACACATGCACATGACACAGGGCAAGGCCGCCACAGTGCACACATGCTCAACACATGTACATGACACCAGGCAAGGCCGCCACAGTGCACACATGCTCAACACATGCACATGACACAAGGCAAGGCCGCCACAGTGCACACATGCTCAACACATGCACATGACACAAGGCAAGGCCACCACAGTGCACACATGCTCAACACATGTACATGACACAAGGCAAGGCCGCCACAGTGCACACATGCTCAACACATGCACATGACACAGGGCAAGGCCGCCACAGTGCACACATGCTCAACACATGTACATGACACCAGGCAAGGCCGCCACAGTGCACACATGCTCAACACATGCACATGACACAAGGCAAGGCCGCCACAGTGCACACATGCTCAACACATGCACATGACACAAGGCAAGGCCGCCACAGTGCACACATGCTCAACACATGCACATGACACAGGGCAAGGCCGCCACAGTGCACACATGCTCAACACATGCACATGACACAGGGCAAGGCCGCCACAGTGCACACATGCTCAACACATGCACATGACACAAGGCAAGGCCGCCACAGTGCACACATGCTCAACACATGCACATGACACAGGGCAAGGCCACCACAGTGCACACATGCTCAACACATGCACATGACACAGGGCAAGGCCACCACAGTGCACACATGCTCAACACATGCACATGACACAAGGCAAGGCCGCCACAGTGGACACATGCTCAACACATGCACATGACACAAGGCAAGGCCGCCACAGTGCACACATGCTCAACACATGCACATGACACAAGACAAGGCCGCCACAGTGCACACATGCTCAACACATGCACATGACACAGGGCAAGGCCGCCACAGTGCACACATGCTCAACACATGCACATGACACAAGGCAAGGCCGCCACAGTGCACACATGCTCAACACATGCACATGACACAAGGCAAGGCCGCCACAGTGCACACATGCTCAACACATGCACATGACACAAGGCAAGGCCACCACAGTGCACACATGCTCAACACATGTACATGACACAAGGCAAGGCCGCCACAGTGCACACATGCTCAACACATGCACATGACACAGGGCAAGGCCGCCACAGTGCACACATGCTCAACACATGTACATGACACCAGGCAAGGCCGCCACAGTGCACACATGCTCAACACATGCACATGACACAAGGCAAGGCCGCCACAGTGCACACATGCTCAACACATGCACATGACACAAGGCAAGGCCGCCACAGTGCACACATGCTCAACACATGCACATGACACAGGGCAAGGCCGCCACAGTGCACACATGCTCAACACATGCACATGACACAGGGCAAGGCCGCCACAGTGCACACATGCTCAACACATGCACATGACACAAGGCAAGGCCGCCACAGTGCACACATGCTCAACACATGCACATGACACAGGGCAAGGCCAGCCACAGTGCACACATGCTCAACACATGCACATGACACAGGGCAAGGCCACCACAGTGCACACATGCTCAACACATGCACATGACACAAGGCAAGGCCGCCACAGTGCACACATGCTCAACACATGCACATGACACAAGGCAAGGCCGCCACAGTGCACACATGCTCAACACATGCACATGACACAAGGCAAGGCCGCCACAGTGCACACATGCTCAACACATGCACATGACCAGGGCAAGGCCGCCACAGTGCACACATGCTCAACACATGCACATGACACAAGGCAAGGCCGCCACAGTGCACACATGCTCAACACATGCACATGACACAAGGCAAGGCCGCCACAGTGCACACATGCTCAACACATGCACATGACACAGGGCAAGGCCGCCACAGTACACACATGCTCAACACATGCACATGACACAAGGCAAGGCCACCACAGTGCACACATGCTCAACACATGCACATGACACAAGGCAAGGCCGCCACAGTGCACACATGCTCAACACATGCACATGACACAAGGCAAGGCCACCACAGTGCACACATGCTCAACACATGCACATGACACAAGGCAAGGCCGCCACAGTGCACACATGCTCAACACATGCACATGACACAAGGCAAGGCCGCCACAGTGCACACATGCTCAACACATGCACATGACACAAGGCAAGGCCACCACAGTGCACACATGCTCAACACATGTACATGACACAAGGCAAGGCCGCCACAGTGCACACATGCTCAACACATGCACATGACACAGGGCAAGGCCGCCACAGTGCACACATGCTCAACACATGCACATGACACAAGGCAAGGCCGCCACAGTGCACACATGCTCAACACATGCACATGACACAAGGCAAGGCCGCCACAGTGCACACATGCTCAACACATGCACATGACACAAGGCAAGGCCGCCACAGTGCACACATGCTCACCACATGCACATGACACAAGGCAAGGCCGCCACAGTGCACACATGCTCAACACATGCACATGACACAGGGCAAGGCCGCCACAGTGCACACATGCTCAACACATGCACATGACACAGGGCAAGGCCGCCACAGTGCACACATGCTCAACACATGCACATGACACAGGCAAGGCCGCCACAGTGCACACATGCTCAACACATGCACATGACACAAGGCAAGGCCGCCACAGTGCACACATGCTCAACACATGCACATGACACAGGGCAAGGCCGCCACAGTGCACACATGCTCAACACATGCACATGACACAGGGCAAGGCCGCCACAGTGCACACATGCTCAACACATGTACATGACACCAGGCAAGGCCGCCACAGTGCACACATGCTCAACACATGCACATGACACAAGGCAAGGCCGCCACAGTGCACACATGCTCAACACATGCACATGACACAAGGCAAGGCCACCACAGTGCACACATGCTCAACACATGCACATGCCACAAGGAAAGGCCGCCACAGTGCACACATGCTCAACACATGCACATGACACAGGGCAAGGCCGCCACAGTGCACACATGCTCAACACATGCACATGACACAAGGCAAGGCCGCCACAGTGCACACATGCTCAACACATGCACATGACACAGGCAAGGCCACCACAGTGCACACATGCTCAACACATGCACATGACACAGGGCAAGGCCACCACAGTGCACACATGCTCAACACATGCACATGACACAAGGCAAGGCCGCCACAGTGGACACATGCTCAACACATGCACATGACACAAGGCAAGGCCGCCACAGTGCACACATGCTCAACACATGCACATGACACAGGCAAGGCCGCCACAGTGCACACATGCTCAACACATGCACATGACACAAGGCAAGGCCGCCACAGTGCACACATGCTCAACACATGCACATGACACAGGGCAAGGCCACCACAGTGCACACATGCTCAACACATGCACATGACACAGGGCAAGGCCACCACAGTGCACACATGCTCAACACATGCACATGACACAGGGCAAGGCCACCACAGTGCACACATGCTCAACACATGCACATGACACAGGGCAAGGCCACCACAGTGCACACATGCTCAACACATGCACATGACACAAGGCAAGGCCGCCACAGTGCACACATGCTCAACACATGCACATGACACAAGGCAAGGCCGCCACAGTGCACACATGCTCAACACATGCACATGACACAAGGCAAGGCCGCCACAGTGCACACATGCTCAACACATGCACATGACACAGGGCAAGGCCGCCACAGTGCACACATGCTCAACACATGCACATGACACAAGGCAAGGCCAGCCACAGTGCACACATGCTCAACACATGCACATGACACCAGGCAAGGCCGCCACAGTGCACACATGCTCAACACATGCACATGACACAAGGCAAGGCCACCACAGTGCACACATGCTCAACACATGCACATGACACAAGGCAAGGCCGCCACAGTGCACACATGCTCAACACATGCACATGACACAGGGCAAGGCCGCCACAGTGCACACATGCTCAACACATGCACATGACACAGGGCAAGGCCGCCACAGTGCACACATGCTCAACACATGCACATGACACAAGGCAAGGCCGCCACAGTGCACACATGCTCAACACATGCACATGACACAAGGCAAGGCCACCACAGTGCACACATGCTCAACACATGCACATGACACAAGGCAAGGCCGCCACAGTGCACACATGCTCAACACATGCACATGACACAAGGCAAGGCCGCCACAGTGCACACATGCTCAACACATGCACATGACACAGGCAAGGCCGCCACAGTGCACACATGCTCAACACATGCACATGACACAAGGCAAGGCCGCCACAGTGCACACATGCTCAACACATGCACATGACACAAGGCAAGGCCGCCACAGTGCACACATGCTCAACACATGCACATGACACAGGGCAAGGCCGCCACAGTGCACACATGCTCAACACATGCACATGACACAAGGCAAGGCCACCACAGTGCACACATGCTCAACACATGCACATGACACAAGGCAAGGCCGCCACAGTGCACACATGCTCAACACATGCACATGACACAAGGCAAGGCCACCACAGTGCACACATGCTCAACACATGCACATGACACAAGGCAAGGCCGCCACAGTGCACACATGCTCAACACATGCACATGACACAAGGCAAGGCCGCCACAGTGCACACATGCTCAACACATGCACATGACACAAGGCAAGGCCACCACAGTGCACCACATGCTCAACACATGCACATGACACAAGGGCAAGGCCGCCACAGTGCACACATGCTCAACACATGCACATGACACAGGGCAAGGCCGCCACAGTGCACACATGCTCAACACATGCACATGACACAAGGCAAGGCCGCCACAGTGCACACATGCTCAACACATGCACATGACACAAGGCAAGGCCGCCACAGTGCACACATGCTCAACACATGCACATGACACAAGGCAAGGCCGCCACAGTGCACACATGCTCAACACATGCACATGACACAAGGCAAGGCCGCCACAGTGCACACATGCTCAACACATGCACATGACACAAGGCAAGGCCGCCACAGTGCACACATGCTCAACACATGCACATGACACAAGGCAAGGCCGCCACAGTGCACACATGCTCAACACATGCACATGACACAAGGCAAGGCCGCCACAGTGCACACATGCTCAACACATGCACATGACACAAGGCAAGGCCGCCACAGTGCACACATGCTCAACACATGCACATGACACAGGGCAAGGCCACCACAGTGCACACATGCTCAACACATGCACATGACACAGGCAAGGCCGCCACAGTGCACACATGCTCAACACATGCACATGACACAGGGCAAGGCCGCCACAGTGCACACATGCTCAACACATGCACATGACACAGGGCAAGGCCGCCACAGTGCACACATGCTCAACACATGCACATGACACAAGGGCAAGGCCGCCACAGTGCACACATGCTCAACACATGCACATGACACAAGGCAAGGCCGCCACAGTGCACACATGCTCAACACATGCACATGACACAGGGCAAGGCCGCCACAGTGCACACATGCTCAACACATGCACATGACACAGGGCAAGGCCAGCCACAGTGCACACATGCTCAACACATGCACATGACACAAGGCAAGGCCGCCACAGTGCACACATGCTCAACACATGCACATGACACAGGCAAGGCCGCCACAGTGCACACATGCTCAACACATGCACATGACACAAGGCAAGGCCGCCACAGTGCACACATGCTCAACACATGCACATGACACAGGGCAAGGCCGCCACAGTGCACACATGCTCAACACATGCACATGACAACAAGGCAAGGCCGCCACAGTGCACACATGCTCAACACATGCACATGACACAAGGCAAGGCCGACCACAGTGCACACATGCTCAACACATGCACATGACACAAGGCAAGGCCGCCACAGTGCACACATGCTCAACACATGCACATGACACAAGGGCAAGGCCGCCACAGTGCACACATGCTCAACACATGCACATGACACAGGCAAGGCCGCCACAGTGCACACATGCTCAACACATGCACATGACACAAGGGCAAGGCCACCACAGTGCACACATGCTCAACACATGCACATGACACAAGGCAAGGCCAGCCACAGTGCACACATGCTCAACACATGCACATGACACAAGGCAAGGCCGCCACAGTGCACACATGCTCAACACATGCACATGACACAAGGCAAGGCCGCCACAGTGCACACATGCTCAACACATGCACATGACACAGGGCAAGGCCGCCACAGTGCACACATGCTCAACACATGCACATGACACAAGGCAAGGCCAGCCACAGGCACACATGCTCAACACATGCACATGACACAAGGCAAGGCCGCCACAGTGCACACATGCTCAACACATGCACATGACACAAGGCAAGGCCGCACCAGTGCACACATGCTCAACACATGCACATGACACAAGGCAAGGCCGCCACAGTGCACACATGCTCAACACATGCCACATGACACAAGGCAAGGCCGCCACAGTGCACACATGCTCAACACATGCACATGACACAAGGCAAGGCCGCCACAGTGCACACATGCTCAACACATGCACATGACACAAGGCAAGGCCGCCCACAGTGCACACATGCTCAACACATGCATCAACACATGCACATGATCAACAAGGCACAGACACAGGCCGCCACAGTGCACACATGCTCAACACATGCACATGACACAAGGCAGGCCACCACAAGTGCACACATGCTCAACACATGCACATGACACAAGGCAGGCCGCCACAGTGCACACATGCTCAACACATGCACATGACACAAGGCAAGGCCGCCACAGTGCACACATGCTCAACACATGCACATGACACAAGGCAAGGCCGCCACAGTGCACACATGCTCAACACATGCACATGACACAAGGGCAAGGCCGCCACAGTGCACACATGCTCAACACATGCACATGACACAGGGCAAGGCCGCCACAGTGCACACATGCTCAACACATGCACATGACACCAGGCAAGGCCGCCACAGTGCACACATGCTCAACACATGCACATGACACAAGGCAAGGCCGCCACAGTGCACACATGCTCAACACATGCACATGACACAAGGCAAGGCCACCACAGTGCACACATGCTCAACACATGCACATGACACAAGGCAAGGCCGCCACAGTGCACACATGCTCAACACATGCACATGACACAAGGCAAGGCCGCCACAGTGCACACATGCTCAACACATGCACATGACACAAGGCAAGGCCGCCACAGTGCACACATGCTCAACACATGCACATGACACAGGCAAGGCCGCCACAGTGCTCAACACATGCACATGACACAAGGCAAGGCCGCCACAGTGCACACATGCTCAACACATGCACATGACACAAGGCAAGGCCGCCACAGTGCACACATGCTCAACACATGCACATGACACAGGGCAAGGCCGCCACAGTGCACACATGCTCAACACATGCACATGACACAGGCAAGGCCGCCACAGTGCACACATGCTCAACACATGCACATGACACAGGGCAAGGCCGCCACAGTGCACACATGCTCAACACATGCACATGACACAAGGCAAGGCCGCCACAGTGCACACATGCTCAACACATGCACATGACACAAGGCAAGGCCGCCACAGTGCACACATGCTCAACACATGCACATGACACAGGGCAAGGCCGCCACAGTGCACACATGCTCAACACATGCACATGACACAAGGCAAGGCCGCCACAGTGCACACATGCTCAACACATGCACATGACACAGGGCAAGGCCGCCACAGTGCACACATGCTCAACACATGCACATGACACAAGGCAAGGCCGCCACAGTGCACACATGCTCAACACATGCACATGACACAGGGCAAGGCCAGCCACAGTGCACACATGCTCAACACATGCACATGACACAGGGCAAGGCCGCCACAGTGCACACATGCTCAACACATGCACATGACACAAGGCAAGGCCGCCACAGTGCACACATGCTCAACACATGCACATGACACAAGGCAAGGCCGCCACAGTGCACACATGCTCAACACATGCACATGACACAGGGCAAGGCCGCCACAGTGCACACATGCTCAACACATGCACATGACACAGGCAAGGCCACAGTGCACACATGCTCAACACATGCACATGACACAGGCAAGGGCCCGCCACAGTGCACACATGCTCAACACTATGCACATGACACAGGCAAGGCCACCACAGTGCACACATGCTCAACACATGCACATGACACAGGGCAAGGCCACCACAGTGCACACATGCTCAACACATGCACATGACACAAGGCAAGGCCGCCACAGTGCACACATGCTCAACACATGCACATGACACAGGGCAAGGCCGCCACAGTGCACACATGCTCAACACATGCACATGACACCAGGCAAGGCCGCCACAGTGCACACATGCTCAACACATGCACATGACACAAGGGCAAGGCCGCCACAGTGCACACATGCTCAACACATGCACATGACACAGGGCAAGGCCGCCACAGTGCACACATGCTCAACACATGCACATGACACAGGGCAAGGCCGCCACAGTGCACACATGCTCAACACATGCACATGACACAGGGCAAGGCCGCCACAGTGCCACAACATGCTCAACACATGCACATGACACAAGGCAAGGCCGCCACAGTGCACACATGCTCAACACATGCACATGACACAGGCAAGGCCGCCACAGTGCACACATGCTCAGACACATGCACATGACACAGCAGGCCCACAGTGCACACATGCTCAACACATGCACATGACACAGGCAAGGCCGCCACAGTGCACACATGCTCCAACACATGCACATGACACAAGGCAAGGCCGCCACAGTGGCACACATGCTCAACACATGCACATGACACAAGGCAAGGCCGCCACAGTGCACACATGCTCAACACATGCACATGACACCAGGCAAGGCCGCCACAGTGCACACATGCTCAACACATGCACATGGACACAAGGCAAGGCCACCACAGTGCACACAATGCTCAACACATGCACATGACACAAGGGCAAGGCCGCCACAGTGCACACATGCTCAACACATGCACATGACACCAAGGCAAGGCCGCCACAGTGCACACATGCTCAACACATGCACATGACACAGGGCAAGGCCGCCACAGTGCACACATGCCTCAACACATTGCACATGACACCAGGCAAGGCCGCCACAGTGCACACATGCTCAACACATGCACATGACACAGGGCAAGGCCACCACAGTGCACCACATGCTCAACACATGCACATGACACAAGGCAAGGCCGCCACAGTGCACACATGCTCAACACATGCACATGACACAAGGCAAGGCCGCCACAGTGCACACATGCTCAACACATGCACATGACACAAGGCAAGGCCGCCACAGTGCACACATGCTCAACACATGCACATGACACAAGGCAAGGCCGCCACAGTGCACACATGCTCAACACATGCACATGACACAGGGCAAGGCCGCCACAGTGCACACATGCTCAACACATGCACATGACACAAGGCAAGGCCGCCACAGTGCACACATGCTCAACACATGCACATGACACAAGGCAAGGCCGCCACAGTGCACACATGCTCAACACATGCACATGACACAGGCAAGGCCGCCACAGTGCACACATGCTCAACACATGCACATGACACAAGGCAAGGCCGCCACAGTGCACACATGCTCACACATGCACATGACACAAGGCAAGGCCGCCACAGTGCACACATGCTCAACACATGCACATGACACAAGGGCAAGGCCGCCACAGTGCACACATGCTCAACACATGCACATGACACAAGGCAAGGCCGCCACAGTGCACACATGCTCAACACATGCTACATGACACAAGGCAAGGCCGCCACAGTGCACACATGCTCAACACATGCACATGACACAGGGCAAGGCCGCCACAGTGCACACATGCTCAACACATGCACATGACACAGGCAAGGCCGCCACAGTGCACACATGCTCAACACATGCACATGACACAGGGCAAGGCCGCCACAGTGCACACATGCTCAACACATGCACATGACACAGGGCAAGGCCGCCACAGTGCACACATGCTCAACACATGCACATGACACAAGGCAAGGCCGCCACAGTGCACACATGCTCAACACATGCACATGACACAGGCAAGGCCGCCACAGTGCACACATGCTCAACACATGCACATGACACAGGGCAAGGCCGCCACAGTGCACACATGCTCAACACATGCACATGACACAAGGCAAGGCCGCCACAGTGCACACATGCTCAACACATGCACATGACACAAGGCAAGGCCGCCACAGTGCACACATGCTCAACACATGCACATGACACAAGGCAAGGCCGCCACAGTGCACACATGCTCAACACATGCACATGACACAAGGCAAGGCCGCCACAGTGCACACATGCTCAACACATGCACATGACACAGGCAAGGCCGCCACAGTGCACACATGCTCAACACATGCACATGACACAGGCAAGGCCGCCACAGTGCACACATGCTCAACACATGCACATGACACAGGCAAGGCCGCCACAGTGCACACATGCTCAACACATGCACATGACACAAGGCAAGGCCGCCACAGTGCACACATGCTCAACACATGCACATGACACAGGCAAGGCCGCCACAGTGCACACATGCTCAACACATGCACATGACACAAGGCAAGGCCGCCACAGTGCACACATGCTCAACACATGCACATGACACAAGGCAAGGCCGCCACAGTGCACACATGCTCAACACATGCACATGACACAAGGCAAGGCCGCCACAGTGCACACATGCTCAACACATGCACATGACACAAGGCAAGGCCGCCACAGTGCACACATGCTCAACACATGCACATGACACAGGGCAAGGCCGCCACAGTGCACACATGCTCAACACATGCACATGACACAAGGCAAGGCCGCCACAGTGCACACATGCTCAACACATGCACATGACACAAGGCAAGGCCGCCACAGTGCACACATGCTCAACACATGCACATGACACAGGCAAGGCCGCCACAGTGCACACATGCTCAACACATGCACATGACACAAGGCAAGGCCGCCACAGTGCACACATGCTCAACACATGCACATGACACAAGGCAAGGCCGCCACAGTGCACACATGCTCAACACATGCACATGACACAAGGCAAGGCCGCCACAGTGCACACATGCTCAACACATGCACATGACACAGGGCAAGGCCGCCACAGTGCACACATGCTCAACACATGCACATGACACAAGGCAAGGCCGCCACAGTGCACACATGCTCAACACATGCACATGACACAGGGCAAGGCCGCCACAGTGCACACATGCTCAACACATGCACATGACACAAGGCAAGGCCGCCACAGTGCACACATGCTCAACACATGCACATGACACAGGCAAGGCCGCCACAGTGCACACATGCTCAACACATGCACATGACACAGGGCAAGGCCGCCACAGTGCACACATGCTCAAGGGCAGGCCACCAGTGCACACATGCTACATGACATGACACAGGGCAAGGCCGCCACAGTGCACACATGCTCAACACATGCACATGACACAGGGCAAGGCCGCCACAGTGCACACATGCTCAACACATGCTACATGACACCAGGCAAGGCCGCCACAGTGCACACATGCTCAACACATGCACATGACACAAGGCAAGGCCGCCACAGTGCACACATGCTCAACACATGCACATGACACAAGGCAAGGCCGCCACAGTGCACACATGCTCAACACATGCACATGACACAAGGCAAGGCCGCCACAGTGCACACATGCTCAACACATGCACATGACACAAGGCAAGGCCGCCACAGTGCACACATGCTCAACACATGCACATGACACAAGGCAAGGCCGCCACAGTGCACACATGCTCAACACATGCACATGACACAGGGCAAGGCCACCACAGTGCACACATGCTCAACACATGCACATGACACAGGGCAAGGCCGCCACAGTGCACACATGCTCAACACATGCACATGACACAAGGCAAGGCCGCCACAGTGCACACATGCTCAACACATGCACATGACACAAGGCAAGGCCGCCACAGTGCACACATGCTCAACACATGCACATGACACAAGGGCAAGGCCGCCACAGTGCACACATGCTCAACACATGCACATGACACAAGGCAAGGCCGCCACAGTGCACACATGCTCAACACATGCACATGACACAAGGCAAGGCCGCCACAGTGCACACATGCTCAACACATGCACATGACACAAGGGCAAGGCCGCCACAGTGCACACATGCTCAACACATGCACATGACACAAGGCAAGGCCAGCCACAGTGCACACATGCTCAACACATGCACATGACACAGGCAAGGCCACCACAGTGCACACATGCTCAACACATGCACATGACACAAGGCAAGGCCGCCACAGTGCACACATGCTCAACACATGCACATGACACAAGGCAAGGCCGCCACAGTGCACACATGCTCAACACATGCACATGACACAAGGCAAGGCCGCCACAGTGCACACATGCTCAACACATGCACATGACACAGGGCAAGGCCCCACAGTGCACACATGCTCAACACATGCACATGACACAGGCAAGGCCGCCACAGTGCACACATGCTCAACACATGCACATGACACAAGGCAAGGCCGCCACAGTGCACACATGCTCAACACATGCACATGACACAAGGCAAGGCCACCACAGTGCACACATGCTCAACACATGCACATGACACAAGGCAAGGCCGCCACAGTGCACACATGCTCAACACATGCACATGACACAAGGCAAGGCCGCCACAGTGCACACATGCTCAACACATGCACATGACACAAGGCAAGGCCGCCACAGTGCACACATGCTCAACACATGCACATGACACAAGGCAAGGCCACCACAGTGCACACATGCTCAACACATGCACATGACACAAGGCAAGGCCGCCACAGTGCACACATGCTCAACACATGCACATGACACAAGGCAAGGCCGCCACAGTGCACACATGCTCAACACATGCACATGACACAAGGCAAGGCCGCCACAGTGCACACATGCTCAACACATGCACATGACACAAGGCAAGGCCGCCACAGTGCACACATGCTCAACACATGCACATGACACAGGCAAGGCCACCACAGTGCACACATGCCACAGTGCACACATGCTCAACACATGCACATGACACAAGGCAAGGCCGCCACAGTGCACACATGCTCAACACATGCACATGACACAAGGCAAGGCCGCCACAGTGCACACATGCTCAACACATGCACATGACACAAGGCAAGGCCGCCACAGTGCACACATGCTCAACACATGCACATGACACAAGGCAAGGCCGCCACAGTGCACACATGCTCAACACATGCACATGACACAAGGCAAGGCCGCCACAGTGCACACATGCTCAACACATGCACATGACACAGGGCAAGGCCGCCACAGTGCACACATGCTCAACACATGCACATGACACAGGCAAGGCCGCCACAGTGCACACATGCTCAACACATGCACATGACACAGGGCAAGGCCGCCACAGTGCACACATGCTCAACACATGCACATGACACAAGGCAAGGCCGCCACAGTGCACACATGCTCAACACATGCACATGACACAGGCAAGGCCGCCACAGTGCACACATGCTCAACACATGCACATGACACAAGGCAAGGCCGCCACAGTGCACACATGCTCAACACATGCACATGACACAAGGCAAGGCCGCCACAGTGCACACATGCTCAACACATGCACATGACACAGGCAAGGCCACCACAGTGCACACATGCTCAACACATGCACATGACACAAGGCAAGGCCGCCACAGTGCACACATGCTCAACACATGCACATGACACAAGGCAAGGCCGCCACAGTGCACACATGCTCAACACATGCACATGACACAAGGCAAGGCCGCCACAGTGCACACATGCTCAACACATGCACATGACACAAGGGCAAGGCCGCCACAGTGCACACATGCTCAACACATGCACATGACACAGGCAAGGCCGCCACAGTGCACACATGCTCAACACATGCACATGACACAAGGCAAGGCCGCCACAGTGCACACATGCTCAACACATGCACATGACACAAGGCAAGGCCGCCACAGTGCACACATGCTCAACACATGCACATGACACAGGGCAAGGCCGCCACAGTGCACACATGCTCAACACATGCACATGACACAAGGCAAGGCCGCCACAGTGCACACATGCTCAACACATGCACATGACACAGGGCAAGGCCGCCACAGTGCACACATGCTCAACACATGTACATGACACAAGGCAAGGCCGCCACAGTGCACACATGCTCAACACATGCACATGACACAGGGCAAGGCCGCCACAGTGCACACATGCTCAACACATGCACATGACACAAGGCAAGGCCGCCACAGTGCACACATGCTCAACACATGCACATGACACAGGGCAAGGCCGCCACAGTGCACACATGCTCAACACATGCACATGACACAAGGCAAGGCCGCCACAGTGCACACATGCTCAACACATGCACATGACACAAGGCAAGGCCGCCACAGTGCACACATGCTCAACACATGCACATGACACAGGCAAGGCCGCCACAGTGCACACATGCTCAACACATGCACATGACACAGGGCAAGGCCGCCACAGTGCACACATGCTCAACACATGCACATGACACAAGGCAAGGCCGCCACAGTGCACACATGCTCAACACATGCACATGACACAAGGCAAGGCCGCCACAGTGCACACATGCTCAACACATGCACATGACACAGGCAAGGCCGCCACAGTGCACACATGCTCAACACATGCACATGACACAGGGCAAGGCCGCCACAGTGCACACATGCTCAACACATGCACATGACACAAGGCAAGGCCGCCACAGTGCACACATGCTCAACACATGCACATGACACAGGGCAAGGCCGCCACAGTGCACACATGCTCAACACATGCACATGACACAGGGCAAGGCCACCACAGTGCACACATGCTCAACACATGCACATGACACAAGGCAAGGCCGCCACAGTGCACACATGCTCAACACATGCACATGACACAAGGCAAGGCCGCCACAGTGCACACATGCTCAACACATGCACATGACACAAGGGCAAGGCCGCCACAGTGCACACATGCTCAACACATGCACATGACACAAGGCAAGGCCGCCACAGTGCACACATGCTCAACACATGCACATGACACAAGGCAAGGCCGCCACAGTGCACACATGCTCAACACATGCACATGACACAAGGCAAGGCCGCCACAGTGCACACATGCTCAACACATGCACATGACACAAGGCAAGGCCGCCACAGTGCACACATGCTCAACACATGCACATGACACAGGCAAGGCCGCCACAGTGCACACATGCTCAACACATGCACATGACACAAGGCAAGGCCGCCACAGTGCACACATGCTCAACACATGCACATGACACAAGGCAAGGCCGCCACAGTGCACACATGCTCAACACATGCACATGACACAGGCAAGGCCGCCACAGTGCACACATGCTCAACACATGCACATGACACAGGCAAGGCCGCCACAGTGCACACATGCTCAACACATGCACATGACACAAGGCAAGGCCGCCACAGTGCACACATGCTCAACACATGCACATGACACAAGGCAAGGCCGCCACAGTGCACACATGCTCAACACATGCACATGACACAAGGCAAGGCCGCCACAGTGCACACATGCTCAACACATGCACATGACACAAGGCAAGGCCGCCACAGTGCACACATGCTCAACACATGCACATGACACAGGCAAGGCCGCCACAGTGCACACATGCTCAACACATGCACATGACACAAGGCAAGGCCGCCACAGTGCACACATGCTCAACACATGCACATGACACAAGGCAAGGCCGCCACAGTGCACACATGCTCAACACATGCACATGACACAGGGCAAGGCCGCCACAGTGCACACATGCTCAACACATGTACATGACACCAGGGCAAGGCCGCCACAGTGCACACATGCTCAACACATGCACATGACACAAGGCAAGGCCGCCACAGTGCACACATGCTCAACACATGCACATGACACAAGGCAAGGCCACCACAGTGCACACATGCTCAACACATGCACATGACACAGGGCAAGGCCGCCACAGTGCACACATGCTCAACACATGCACATGACACCAGGCAAGGCCGCCACAGTGCACACATGCTCAACACATGCACATGACACAAGGCAAGGCCGCCACAGTGCACACATGCTCAACACATGCACATGACACAGGGCAAGGCCGCCACAGTGCACACATGCTCAACACATGCACATGACACAAGGCAAGGCCGCCACAGTGCACACATGCTCAACACATGCACATGACACAAGGCAAGGCCACCACAGTGCACACATGCTCAACACATGCACATGACACAAGGCAAGGCCGCCACAGTGCACACATGCTCAACACATGCACATGACACAAGGCAAGGCCGCCACAGTGCACACATGCTCAACACATGCACATGACACAAGGCAAGGCCACCACAGTGCACACATGCTCAACACATGCACATGACACAAGGCAAGGCCGCCACAGTGCACACATGCTCAACACATGCACATGACACAAGGCAAGGCCGCCACAGTGCACACATGCTCAACACATGCACATGACACAAGGCAAGGCCGCCACAGTGCACACATGCTCAACACATGCACATGACACAAGGCAAGGCCGCCACAGTGCACACATGCTCAACACATGCACATGACACAAGGCAAGGCCGCCACAGTGCACACATGCTCAACACATGCACATGACACAAGGCAAGGCCACCACAGTGCACACATGCTCAACACATGCACATGACACAAGGCAAGGCCGCCACAGTGCACACATGCTCAACACATGCACATGACACAAGGCAAGGCCGCCACAGTGCACACATGCTCAACACATGCACATGACACAAGGCAAGGCCGCCACAGTGCACACATGCTCAACACATGCACATGACACAAGGCAAGGCCAGCCACAGTGCACACATGCTCAACACATGCACATGACACAAGGCAAGGCCGCCACAGTGCACACATGCTCAACACATGCACATGACACAAGGCAAGGCCGCCACAGTGCACACATGCTCAACACATGCACATGACACAAGGCAAGGCCGCCACAGTGCACACATGCTCAACACATGCACATGACACAGGCAAGGCCGCCACAGTGCACACATGCTCAACACATGCACATGACACAAGGGCAAGGCCGCCACAGTGCACACATGCTCAACACATGCACATGACACAAGGCAAGGCCGCCACAGTGCACACATGCTCAACACATGCACATGACACAAGGCAAGGCCGCCACAGTGCACACATGCTCAACACATGCACATGACACAAGGCAAGGCCGCCACAGTGCACACATGCTCAACACATGCACATGACACAAGGCAAGGCCACCACAGTGCACACATGCTCAACACATGCACATGACACAAGGCAAGGCCGCCACAGTGCACACATGCTCAACACATGCACATGACACAAGGCAAGGCCGCCACAGTGCACACATGCTCAACACATGCACATGACACAGGGCAAGGCCGCCACAGTGCACACATGCTCAACACATGCACATGACACAAGGCAAGGCCGCCACAGTGCACACATGCTCAACACATGCACATGACACAAGGCAAGGCCGCCACAGTGCACACATGCTCAACACATGCACATGACACAAGGCAAGGCCGCCACAGTGCACACATGCTCAACACATGCACATGACACAAGGCAAGGCCGCCACAGTGCACACATGCTCAACACATGCACATGACACAAGGCAAGGCCGCCACAGTGCACACATGCTCAACACATGCACATGACACAAGGCAAGGCCGCCACAGTGCACACATGCTCAACACATGCACATGACACAAGGCAAGGCCGCCACAGTGCACACATGCTCAACACATGCACATGACACAAGGCAAGGCCGCCACAGTGCACACATGCTCAACACATGCACATGACACAAGGCAAGGCCGCCACAGTGCACACATGCTCAACACATGCACATGACACAAGGCAAGGCCGCCACAGTGCACACATGCTCAACACATGCACATGACACAGGGCAAGGCCGCCACAGTGCACACATGCTCAACACATGCACATGACACCAGGCAAGGCCGCCACAGTGCACACATGCTCAACACATGCACATGACACAAGGCAAGGCCACCACAGTGCACACATGCTCAACACATGCACATGACACAAGGCAAGGCCGCCACAGTGCACACATGCTCAACACATGCACATGACACAGGGCAAGGCCGCCACAGTGCACACATGCTCAACACATGCACATGACACAGGCAAGGCCGCCACAGTGCACACATGCTCAACACATGCACATGACACAAGGCAAGGCCGCCACAGTGCACACATGCTCAACACATGCACATGACACAAGGCAAGGCCGCCACAGTGCACACATGCTCAACACATGCACATGACACAGGGCAAGGCCGCCACAGTGCACACATGCTCAACACATGCACATGACACAAGGCAAGGCCGCCACAGTGCACACATGCTCAACACATGCACATGACACAGGCAAGGCCAGCCACAGTGCACACATGCTCAACACATGCACATGACACAAGGCAAGGCCGCCACAGTGCACACATGCTCAACACATGCACATGACACAAGGCAAGGCCAGCCACAGTGCACACATGCTCAACACATGCACATGACACAGGGCAAGGCCGCCACAGTGCACACATGCTCAACACATGCACATGACACAAGGCAAGGCCGCCACAGTGCACACATGCTCAACACATGCACATGACACAAGGCAAGGCCACCACAGTGCACACATGCTCAACACATGCACATGACACAAGGCAAGGCCGCCACAGTGCACACATGCTCAACACATGCACATGACACAAGGCAAGGCCGCCACAGTGCACACATGCTCAACACATGCACATGACACAAGGCAAGGCCGCCACAGTGCACACATGCTCAACACATGCACATGACACAAGGCAAGGCCGCCACAGTGCACACATGCTCAACACATGCACATGACACAAGGCAAGGCCGCCACAGTGCACACATGCTCAACACATGCACATGACACAAGGCAAGGCCGCCACAGTGCACACATGCTCAACACATGCACATGACACAGGCAAGGCCACCACAGTGCACACATGCTCAACACATGCACATGACACAAGGCAAGGCCGCCACAGTGCACACATGCTCAACACATGCACATGACACAAGGCAAGGCCGCCACAGTGCACACATGCTCAACACATGCACATGACACAAGGCAAGGCCGCCACAGTGCACACATGCTCAACACATGCACATGACACAGGGCAAGGCCAGCCACAGTGCACACATGCTCAACACATGCACATGACACAAGGCAAGGCCGCCACAGTGCACACATGCTCAACACATGCACATGACACAAGGGCAAGGCCGCCACAGTGCACACATGCTCAACACATGCACATGACACAGGCAAGGCCGCCACAGTGCACACATGCTCAACACATGCACATGACACAAGGCAAGGCCGCCACAGTGCACACATGCTCAACACATGCACATGACACAAGGCAAGGCCGCCACAGTGCACACATGCTCAACACATGCACATGACACAAGGCAAGGCCGCCACAGTGCACACATGCTCAACACATGCACATGACACAAGGCAAGGCCACCACAGTGCACACATGCTCAACACATGCACATGACACAAGGCAAGGCCGCCACAGTGCACACATGCTCAACACATGCACATGACACAGGGCAAGGCCGCCACAGTGCACACATGCTCAACACATGCACATGACACAGGCAAGGCCACCACAGTGCACACATGCTCAACACATGTACATGACACAGGCAAGGCCGCCACAGTGCACACATGCTCAACACATGCACATGACACAAGGCAAGGCCGCCACAGTGCACACATGCTCAACACATGCACATGACACAAGGCAAGGCCGCCACAGTGCACACATGCTCAACACATGCACATGACACAGGGCAAGGCCACCACAGTGCACACATGCTCAACACATGCACATGACACAAGGCAAGGCCACCACAGTGCACACATGCTCAACACATGCACATGACACAAGGCAAGGCCACCACAGTGCACACATGCTCAACACATGCACATGACACAAGGCAAGGCCGCCACAGTGCACACATGCTCAACACATGCACATGACACAAGGCAAGGCCGCCACAGTGCACACATGCTCAACACATGCACATGACACAAGGCAAGGCCGCCACAGTGCACACATGCTCAACACATGCACATGACACAAGGCAAGGCCGCCACAGTGCACACATGCTCAACACATGCACATGACACAGGGCAAGGCCGCCACAGTGCACACATGCTCAACACATGCACATGACACAGGCAAGGCCACCACAGTGCACACATGCTCAACACATGCACATGACACAAGGCAAGGCCACCACAGTGCACACATGCTCAACACATGCACATGACACAAGGCAAGGCCGCCACAGTGCACACATGCTCAACACATGCACATGACACAAGGCAAGGCCACCACAGTGCACACATGCTCAACACATGCACATGACACAAGGCAAGGCCGCCACAGTGCACACATGCTCAACACATGCACATGACACAAGGCAAGGCCGCCACAGTGCACACATGCTCAACACATGCACATGACACAAGGCAAGGCCGCCACAGTGCACACATGCTCAACACATGCACATGACACAAGGCAAGGCCACCACAGTGCACACATGCTCAACACATGCACATGACACAAGGCAAGGCCGCCACAGTGCACACATGCTCAACACATGCACATGACACAAGGCAAGGCCGCCACAGTGCACACATGCTCAACACATGCACATGACACAGGGCAAGGCCGCCACAGTGCACACATGCTCAACACATGCACATGACACAGGGCAAGGCCGCCACAGTGCACACATGCTCAACACATGCACATGACACAAGGCAAGGCCGCCACAGTGCACACATGCTCAACACATGCACATGACACAAGGCAAGGCCGCCACAGTGCACACATGCTCAACACATGCACATGACACAAGGCAAGGCCGCCACAGTGCACACATGCTCAACACATGCACATGACACAAGGCAAGGCCGCCACAGTGCACACATGCTCAACACATGCACATGACACAAGGCAAGGCCGCCACAGTGCACACATGCTCAACACATGCACATGACACAGGCAAGGCCAGCCACAGTGCACACATGCTCAACACATGCACATGACACAAGGCAAGGCCGCCACAGTGCACACATGCTCAACACATGCACATGACACAAGGGCAAGGCCGCCACAGTGCACACATGCTCAACACATGCACAGACACAAGGCAAGGCCACCACAGTGCACACATGCTCAACACATGCACATGACACAAGGCAAGGCCGCCACAGTGCACACATGCTCAACACATGCACATGACACAGGGCAAGGCCGCCACAGTGCACACATGCTCAACACATGTACATGACACCAGGCAAGGCCGCCACAGTGCACACATGCTCAACACATGCACATGACACAAGGCAAGGCCGCCACAGTGCACACATGCTCAACACATGCACATGACACAAGGCAAGGCCGCCACAGTGCACACATGCTCAACACATGCACATGACACAGGGCAAGGCCGCCACAGTGCACACATGCTCAACACATGCACATGACACAGGGCAAGGCCAGCCACAGTGCACACATGCTCAACACATGCACATGACACAAGGCAAGGCCGCCACAGTGCACACATGCTCAACACATGCACATGACACAGGGCAAGGCCGCCACAGTGCACACATGCTCAACACATGCACATGACACCAGGCAAGGCCACCACAGTGCACACATGCTCAACACATGCACATGACACAAGGCAAGGCCGCCACAGTGCACACATGCTCAACACATGCACATGACACAAGGCAAGGCCGCCACAGTGCACACATGCTCAACACATGCACATGACACAAGGCAAGGCCACCACAGTGCACACATGCTCAACACATGCACATGACACAAGGCAAGGCCACCACAGTGCACACATGCTCAACACATGCACATGACACAAGGCAAGGCCACCACAGTGCACACATGCTCAACACATGCACATGACACAAGGCAAGGCCGCCACAGTGCACACATGCTCAACACATGCACATGACACAAGGCAAGGCCGCCACAGTGCACACATGCTCAACACATGCACATGACACAAGGCAAGGCCACCACAGTGCACACATGCTCAACACATGCACATGACACAAGGCAAGGCCGCCACAGTGCACACATGCTCAACACATGCACATGACACAAGGCAAGGCCGCCACAGTGCACACATGCTCAACACATGCACAAGACACAAGGCAAGGCCACCACAGTGCACACATGCTCAACACATGCACATGACACAAGGCAAGGCCGCCACAGTGCACACATGCTCAACACATGCACATGACACAAGGCAAGGCCGCCACAGTGCACACATGCTCAACACATGCACATGACACAGGGCAAGGCCACCACAGTGCACACATGCTCAACACATGCACATGACACAAGGCAAGGCCACCACAGTGCACACATGCTCAACACATGCACATGACACAAGGCAAGGCCGCCACAGTGCACACATGCTCAACACATGCACATGACACAAGGCAAGGCCGCCACAGTGCACACATGCTCAACACATGCACATGACACAAGGCAAGGCCGCCACAGTGCACACATGCTCAACACATGCACATGACACAAGGCAAGGCCGCCACAGTGCACACATGCTCAACACATGCACATGACACAAGGCAAGGCCGCCACAGCGCACACATGCTCAACACATGCACATGACACAGGGCAAGGCCGCCACAGTGCACACATGCTCAACACATGCACATGACACAGGGCAAGGCCGCCACAGTGCACACATGCTCAACACATGCACATGACACAAGGCAAGGCCGCCACAGTGCACACATGCTCAACACATGCACATGACACAAGGCAAGGCCACCACAGTGCACACATGCTCAACACATGCACATGACACAAGGCAAGGCCGCCACAGTGCACACATGCTCAACACATGCACATGACACAAGGCAAGGCCGCCACAGTGCACACATGCTCAACACATGCACATGACACAAGGCAAGGCCACCACAGTGCACACATGCTCAACACATGCACATGACACAAGGCAAGGCCGCCACAGTGCACACATGCTCAACACATGCACATGACACAGGGCAAGGCCGCCACAGTGCACACATGCTCAACACATGTACATGACACCAGGCAAGGCCGCCACAGTGCACACATGCTCAACACATGCACATGACACAAGGCAAGGCCGCCACAGTGCACACATGCTCAACACATGCACATGACACAGGGCAAGGCCACCACAGTGCACACATGCTCAACACATGCACATGACACAAGTCAAGGCCACCACAGTGCACACATGCTCAACACATGCACATGACACAAGGCAAGGCCACCACAGTGCACACATGCTCAACACATGCACATGACACAAGGCAAGGCCGCCACAGTGCACACATGCTCAACACATGCACATGACACAAGGCAAGGCCGCCACAGTGCACACATGCTCAACACATGCACATGACACAGGGCAAGGCCACCACAGTGCACACATGCTCAACACATGCACATGACACAAGTCAAGGCCACCACAGTGCACACATGCTCAACACATGCACATGACACAAGGCAAGGCCACCACAGTGCACACATGCTCAACACATGCACATGACACAAGGCAAGGCCGCCACAGTGCACACATGCTCAACACATGCACATGACACAAGGCAAGGCCACCACAGTGCACACATGCTCAACACATGCACATGACACAAGGCAAGGCCGCCACAGTGCACACATGCTCAACACATGCACATGACACAAGGCAAGGCCACCACAGTGCACACATGCTCAACACATGCACATGACACAGGGCAAGGCCGCCACAGTGCACACATGCTCAACACATGCACATGACACAAGGCAAGGCCGCCACAGTGCACACATGCTCAACACATGCACATGACACAGGGCAAGGCCGCCACAGTGCACACATGCTCAACACATGTACATGACACCAGGCAAGGCCGCCACAGTGCACACATGCTCAACACATGCACATGACACAAGGCAAGGCCGCCACAGTGCACACATGCTCAACACATGTACATGACACCAGGCAAGGCCGCCACAGTGCACACATGCTCAACACATGCACATGACACAAGGCAAGGCCGCCACAGTGCACACATGCTCAACACATGCACATGACACAAGGCAAGGCCACCACAGTGCACACATGCTCAACACATGCACATGACACAGGGCAAGGCCGCCACAGTGCACACATGCTCAACACATGGACATGACACAGGGCAAGGCCGCCACAGTGCACACATGCTCAACACATGTACATGACACCAGGCAAGGCCGCCACAGTGCACACATGCTCAACACATGCACATGACACAAGGCAAGGCCACCACAGTGCACACATGCTCAACACATGCACATGACACAAGGCAAGGCCGCCACAGTGCACACATGCTCAACACATGCACATGACACAGGGCAAGGCCGCCACAGTGCACACATGCTCAACACATGCACATGACACAGGGCAAGGCCGCCACAGTGCACACATGCTCAACACATGTACATGACACCAGGCAAGGCCGCCACAGTGCACACATGCTCAACACATGCACATGACACAAGGCAAGGCCGCCACAGTGCACACATGCTCAACACATGCACATGACACAAGGCAAGGCCGCCACAGTGCACACATGCTCAACACATGCACATGACACAGGGCAAGGCCACCACAGTGCACACATGCTCAACACATGCACATGACACAAGGCAAGGCCACCACAGTGCACACATGCTCAACACATGCACATGACACAAGGCAAGGCCACCACAGTGCACACATGCTCAACACATGCACATGACACAAGGCAAGGCCGCCACAGTGCACACATGCTCAACACATGCACATGACACAAGGCAAGGCCGCCACAGTGCACACATGCTCAACACATGCACATGACACAAGGCAAGGCCACCACAGTGCACACATGCTCAACACATGCACATGACACAAGGCAAGGCCACCACAGTGCACACATGCTCAACACATGCACATGACACAAGGCAAGGCCGCCACAGTGCACACATGCTCAACACATGCACATGACACAAGGCAAGGCCGCCACAGTGCACACATGCTCAACACATGCACAAGACACAAGGCAAGGCCACCACAGTGCACACATGCTCAACACATGCACATGACACAAGGCAAGGCCGCCACAGTGCACACATGCTCAACACATGCACATGACACAGGGCAAGGCCGCCACAGTGCACACATGCTCAACACATGTACATGACACCAGGCAAGGCCGCCACAGTGCACACATGCTCAACACATGCACATGACACAAGGCAAGGCCGCCACAGTGCACACATGCTCAACACATGCACATGACACAAGGCAAGGCCGCCACAGTGCACACATGCTCAACACATGCACATGACACAGGGCAAGGCCGCCACAGTGCACACATGCTCAACACATGCACATGACACAGGGCAAGGCCACCACAGTGCACACATGCTCAACACATGCACATGACACAAGGCAAGGCCGCCACAGTGCACACATGCTCAACACATGCACATGACACAGGGCAAGGCCGCCACAGTGCACACATGCTCAACACATGTACATGACACCAGGCAAGGCCACCACAGTGCACACATGCTCAACACATGTACATGACACCAGGCAAGGCCGCCACAGTGCACACATGCTCAACACATGCACATGACACAAGGCAAGGCCGCCACAGTGCACACATGCTCAACACATGTACATGACACCAGGCAAGGCCGCCACAGTGCACACATGCTCAACACATGCACATGACACAAGGCAAGGCCACCACAGTGCACACATGCTCAACACATGCACATGACACAAGGCAAGGCCGCCACAGTGCACACATGCTCAACACATGCACATGACACAGGGCAAGGCCGCCACAGTGCACACATGCTCAACACATGCACATGACACAGGGCAAGGCCGCCACAGTGCACACATGCTCAACACATGTACATGACACCAGGCAAGGCCGCCACAGTGCACACATGCTCAACACATGCATATGACACAAGGCAAGGCCGCCACAGTGCACACATGCTCAACACATGCACATGACACAAGGCAAGGCCGCCACAGTGCACACATGCTCAACACATGCACATGACACAGGGCAAGGCCACCACAGTGCACACATGCTCAACACATGCACATGACACAAGGCAAGGCCACCACAGTGCACACATGCTCAACACATGCACATGACACAAGGCAAGGCCACCACAGTGCACACATGCTCAACACATGCACATGACACAAGGCAAGGCCGCCACAGTGCACACATGCTCAACACATGCACATGACACAAGGCAAGGCCGCCACAGTGCACACATGCTCAACACATGCACATGACACAGGGCAAGGCCACCACAGTGCACACATGCTCAACACATGCACATGACACAAGGCAAGGCCACCACAGTGCACACATGCTCAACACATGCACATGACACAAGGCAAGGCCGCCACAGTGCACACATGCTCAACACATGCACACGACACAAGGCAAGGCCACCACAGTGCACACATGCTCAACACATGCACATGACACAAGGCAAGGCCGCCACAGTGCACACATGCTCAACACATGCACATGACACAAGGCAAGGCCGCCACAGTGCACACATGCTCAACACATGCACATGACACAGGGCAAGGCCGCCACAGTGCACACATGCTCAACACATGCACATGACACAAGGCAAGGCCGCCACAGTGCACACATGCTCAACACATGTACATGACACCAGGCAAGGCCGCCACAGTGCACACATGCTCAACACATGCACATGACACAAGGCAAGGCCGCCACAGTGCACACATGCTCAACACATGCACATGACACAAGGCAAGGCCACCACAGTGCACACATGCTCAACACATGCACATGACACAGGGCAAGGCCGCCACAGTGCACACATGCTCAACACATGGACATGACACAGGGCAAGGCCGCCACAGTGTTCACATGCTCAACACATGCACATGACACAAGGCAAGGCCGCCACAGTGCACACATGCTCAACACATGCACATGACACAGGGCAAGGCCGCCACAGTGCACACATGCTCAACACATGTACATGACACCAGGCAAGGCCGCCACAGTGCACACATGCTCAACACATGCACATGACACAAGGCAAGGCCACCACAGTGCACACATGCTCAACACATGCACATCACACAAGGCAAGGCCGCCACAGTGCACACATGCTCAACACATGCACATGACACAGGGCAAGGCCGCCACAGTGCACACATGCTCAACACATGTACATGACACCAGGCAAGGCCGCCACAGTGCACACATGCTCAACACATGCACATGACACAAGGCAAGGCCGCCACAGTGCACACATGCTCAACACATGCACATGACACAAGGCAAGGCCGCCACAGTGCACACATGCTCAACACATGCACATGACACAGGGCAAGGCCACCACAGTGCACACATGCTCAACACATGCACATGACACAAGGCAAGGCCACCACAGTGCACACATGCTCAACACATGCACATGACACAAGGCAAGGCCACCACAGTGCACACATGCTCAACACATGCACATGACACAAGGCAAGGCCGCCACAGTGCACACATGCTCAACACATGCACATGACACAAGGCAAGGCCGCCACAGTGCACACATGCTCAACACATGCACATGACACAGGGCAAGGCCGCCACAGTACACACATGCTCAACACATGCACATGACACAAGGCAAGGACACCACAGTGCACACATGCTCAACACATGCACATGACACAAGGCAAGGCCGCCACAGTGCACACATGCTCAACACATGCACATGACACAAGGCAAGGCCACCACAGTGCACACATGCTCAACACATGCACATGACACAAGGCAAGGCCGCCACAGTGCACACATGCTCAACACATGCACATGACACAAGGCAAGGCCACCACAGTGCACACATGCTCAACACATGCACATGACACAAGGCAAGGCCACCACAGTGCACACATGCTCAACACATGTACATGACACAAGGCAAGGCCGCCACAGTGCACACATGCTCAACACATGCACATGACACAGGGCAAGGCCGCCACAGTGCACACATGCTCAACACATGTACATGACACCAGGCAAGGCCGCCACAGTGCACACATGCTCAACACATGCACATGACACAAGGCAAGGCCGCCACAGTGCACACATGCTCAACACATGCACATGACTCAAGGCAAGGCCGCCACAGTGCACACATGCTCAACACATGCACATGACACAGGGCAAGGCCGCCACAGTGCACACATGCTCAACACATGCACATGACACAGGGCAAGGCCGCCACAGTGCACACATGCTCAACACATGCACATGACACAAGGCAAGGCCGCCACAGTGCACACATGCTCAACACATGCACATGACACAGGGCAAGGCCACCACAGTGCACACATGCTCAACACATGCACATGACACAAGGCAAGGCCACCACAGTGCACACATGCTCAACACATGCACATGACACCAGGCAAGGCCGCCACAGTGCACACATGCTCAACACATGCACATGACACAAGGCAAGGCCGCCACAGTGCACACATGCTCAACACATGCACATGACACAAGGCAAGGCCGCCACAGTGCACACATGCTCAACACATGCACATGACACAGGGCAAGGCCGCCACAGTGCACACATGCTCAACACATGCACATGACACAGGGCAAGGCCGCCACAGTGCACACATGCTCAACACATGCACATGACCCAAGGCAAGGCCGCCACAGTGCACACATGCTCAACACATGCACATGACACAGGGCAAGGCCACCACAGTGCACACATGCTCAACACATGCACATGACACAGGGCAAGGCCACCACAGTGCACACATGCTCAACACATGCACATGACACAAGGCAAGGCCACCACAGTGCACACATGCTCAATACATGCACATGACACAGGGCAAGGCCGCCACAGCGCACACATGCTCAACACATGCACATGACACAGGGCAAGGCCGCCACAGTGCACACATGCTCAACACATGCACATGACACAAGGCAAGGCCGCCACAGAGCACACATGCTCAACACATGCACATGACACAAGGCAAGGCCACCACAGTGCACACATGCTCAACACATGCACATGACACAAGGCAAGGCCGCCACAGTGCACACATGCTCAACACATGCACATGACACAAGGCAAGGCCGCCACAGTGCACACATGCTCAACACATGCACATGACACAAGGCAAGGCCACCACAGTGCACACATGCTCAACACATGTACATGACACAAGGCAAGGCCGCCACAGTGCACACATGCTCAACACATGCACATGACACAGGGCAAGGCCGCCACAGTGCACACATGCTCAACACATGTACATGACACCAGGCAAGGCCCCACAGTGCACACATGCTCAACACATGCACATGACACAAGGCAAGGCCGCCACAGTGCACACATGCTCAACACATGCACATGACACAGGGCAAGGCCGCCACAGTGCACACATGCTCAACACATGCACATGACACAAGGCAAGGCCGCCACAGTGCACACATGCTCCACACATGCACATGACACAAGGCAAGGCCACCACAGTGCACACATGCTCAACACATGCACATGACACAAGGCAAGGCCGCCACAGTGCACACATGCTCAACACATGCACATGACACAGGGCAAGGCCGCCACAGTGCACACATGCTCAACACATGTACATGACACCAGGCAAGGCCGCCACAGTGCACACATGCTCAACACATGCACATGACACAAGGCAAGGCCGCCACAGTGCACACATGCTCAACACATGTACATGACACCAGGCAACGCCGCCACAGTGCACACATGCTCAACACATGCACATGACACAGGGCAAGGCCACCACAGTGCACACATGCTCAACACATGCACATGACACCAGGCAAGGCCGCCACAGTGCACACATGCTCAACACATGCACATGACACAAGGCAAGGCCACCACAGTGCACACATGCTCAACACATGCACATGACACAAGGCAAGGCCGCCACAGTGCACACATGCTCAACACATGCACATGACACAAGGCAAGGCCGCCACAGTGCACACATGCTCAACACATGTACATGACACAAGGCAAGGCCGCCACAGTGCACACATGCTCAACACATGCACATGACACAGGGCAAGGCCGCCACAGTGCACACATGCTCAACACATGTACATGACACCAGGCAAGGCCCCACAGTGCACACATGCTCAACACATGCACATGACACAAGGCAAGGCCGCCACAGTGCACACATGCTCAACACATGCACATGACACAGGGCAAGGCCGCCACAGTGCACACATGCTCAACACATGCACATGACACAAGGCAAGGCCGCCACAGTGCACACATGCTCAACACATGCACATGACACAGGGCAAGGCCGCCACAGTGCACACATGCTCAACACATGCACATGACACAGGGCAAGGCCGCCACAGTGTTCACATGCTCAACACATGCACATGACACAAGGCAAGGCCGCCACAGTGCACACATGCTCAACACATGCACATGACACAGGGCAAGGCCGCCACAGTGCACACATGCTCAACACATGCACATGACACAGGGCAAGGCCGCCACAGTGCACACATGCTCAACACATGCACATGACACAGGGCAAGGCCGCCACAGTGTTCACATGCTCAACACATGCACATGACACAAGGCAAGGCCGCCACAGTGCACACATGCTCAATACATGCACATGACACAGGGCAAGGCCGCCACAGTGCACACATGCTCAACACATGTACATGACACCAGGCAAGGCCGCCACAGTGCACACATGCTCAACACATGCACATGACACAGGGCAAGGCCGCCACAGTGCACACATGCTCAACACATGCACATGACACAGGGCAAGGCCACCACAGTGCACACATGCTCAACACATGCACATGACACAAGGCAAGGCCGCCACAGTGCACACATGCTCAACACATGCACATGACACAGGGCAAGGCCGCCACAGTGCACACATGCTCAACACATGTACATGACACCAGGCAAGGCCGCCACAGTGCACACATGCTCAACACATGTACATGACACCAGGCAAGGCCGCCACAGTGCACACATGCTCAACACATGCACATGACACAGGGCAAGGCCACCACAGTGCACACATGCTCAACACATGCACATGACACAAGGCAAGGCCGCCACAGTGCACACATGCTCAACACATGCACATGACACAGGGCAAGGCCGCCACAGTGCACACATGCTCAACACATGTACATGACACCAGGCAAGGCCCCACAGTGCACACATGCTCAACACATGCACATGACACAAGGCAAGGCCGCCACAGTGCACACATGCTCAACACATGCACATGACACAGGGCAAGGCCGCCACAGTGCACACATGCTCAACACATGCACATGACACAGGGCAAGGCCGCCACAGTGCACACATGCTCAACACATGTACATGACACCAGGCAAGGCCGCCACAGTGCACACATGCTCAACACATGTACATGACACAAGGCAAGGCCGCCACAGTGCACACATGCTCAATACATGCACATGACACAAGGCAAGGCCGCCACAGTGCACACATGCTCAACACATGCACATGACACAGGGCAAGGCCGCCACAGTGCACACATGCTCAACACATGCACATGACACAGGGCAAGGCCGCCACAGTGCACACATGCTCAACACATGCACATGACACCAGGCAAGGCCGCCACAGTGCACACATGCTCAACACATGCACATGACACAAGGCAAGGCCACCACAGTGCACACATGCTCAACACATGCACATGACACAAGGCAAGGCCACCACAGTGCACACATGCTCAACACATGCACATGACACAAGGCAAGGCCGCCACAGTGCACACATGCTCAACACATGCACATGACACAGGGCAAGGCCGCCACAGTGCACACATGCTCAACACATGTACATGACACCAGGCAAGGCCGCCACAGTGCACACATGCTCAACACATGCACATGACACAAGGCAAGGCCGCCACAGTGCACACATGCTCAACACATGTACATGACACCAGGCAAGGCCGCCACAGTGCACACATGCTCAACACATGCACATGACACAGGGCAAGGCCACCACAGTGCACACATGCTCAACACATGCACATGACACCAGGCAAGGCCGCCACAGTGCACACATGCTCAACACATGCACATGACACAGGGCAAGGCCGCCACAGTGCACACATGCTCAACACATGCACATGACACAAGGCAAGGCCACCACAGTGCACACATGCTCAACACATGCACATGACACAGGGCAAGGCCACCACAGTGCACACATGCTCAACACATGCACATGACACCAGGCAAGGCCGCCACAGTGCACACATGCTCAACACATGCACATGACACAAGGCAAGGCCGCCACAGTGCACACATGCTCAACACATGCACATGACACAAGGCAAGGCCACCACAGTGCACACATGCTCAACACATGTACATGACACAAGGCAAGGCCGCCACAGTGCACACATGCTCAACACATGCACATGACACAGGGCAAGGCCGCCACAGTGCACACATGCTCAACACATGTACATGACACCAGGCAAGGCCCCACAGTGCACACATGCTCAACACATGCACATGACACAAGGCAAGGCCGCCACAGTGCACACATGCTCAACACATGCACATGACACAGGGCAAGGCCGCCACAGTGCACACATGCTCAACACATGCACATGACACAGGGCAAGGCCGCCACAGTGTTCACATGCTCAACACATGCACATGACACAAGGCAAGGCCGCCACAGTGCACACATGCTCAATACATGCACATGACACAGGGCAAGGCCGCCACAGTGCACACATGCTCAACACATGCACATGACACAAGGCAAGGCCGCCACAGTGCACACATGCTCAACACATGCACATGACACAGGGCAAGGCCACCACAGTGCACACATGCTCAACACATGCACATGACACAAGGCAAGGCCGCCACAGTGCACACATGCTCAACACATGCACATGACACAGGGCAAGGCCGCCACAGTGCACACATGCTCAACACATGCACATGACACAGGGCAAGGCCGCCACAGTGCACACATGCTCAACACATGCACATGACACAAGGCAAGGCCGCCACAGTGCACACATGCTCAATACATGCACATGACACAAGGCAAGGCCGCCACAGTGCACACATGCTCAACACATGCACATGACACAGGGCAAGGCCGCCACAGTGCACACATGCTCAACACATGCACATGACACCAGGCAAGGCCGCCACAGTGCACACATGCTCAACACATGCACATGACACAAGGCAAGGCCACCACAGTGCACAAATGCTCAACACATGCACATGACACAAGGCAAGGCCGCCACAGTGCACACATGCTCAACACATGCACATGACACAAGGCAAGGCCGCCACAGTGCACACATGCTCAACACATGCACATGACACCAGGCAAGGCCACCACAGTGCACACATGCTCAACACATGCACATGACACAAGGCAAGGCCACCACAGTGCACACATGCTCAACACATGCACATGACACAAGGCAAGGCCGCCACAGTGCACACATGCTCAACACATGCACATGACACAGGGCAAGGCCGCCACAGTGCACACATGCTCAACACATGTACATGACACCAGGCAAGGCCGCCACAGTGCACACATGCTCAACACATGCACATGACACAAGGCAAGGCCGCCACAGTGCACACATGCTCAACACATGTACATGACACAGGGCAAGGCCACCACAGTGCACACATGCTCAACACATGCACATGACACCAGGCAAGGCCGCCACAGTGCACACATGCTCAACACATGCACATGACACAAGGCAAGGCCACCACAGTGCACACATGCTCAACACATGCACATGACACAAGGCAAGGCCGCCACAGTGCACACATGCTCAACACATGCACATGACACAAGGCAAGGCCGCCACAGTGCACACATGCTCAACACATGCACATGACACAAGGCAAGGCCACCACAGTGCACACATGCTCAACACATGTACATGACACAAGGCAAGGCCGCCACAGTGCACACATGCTCAACACATGCACATGACACAGGGCAAGGCCGCCACAGTGCACACATGCTCAACACATGTACATGACACCAGGCAAGGCCCCACAGTGCACACATGCTCAACACATGCACATGACACAAGGCAAGGCCGCCACAGTGCACACATGCTCAACACATGCACATGACACAGGGCAAGGCCGCCACAGTGCACACATGCTCAACACATGCACATGACACAGGGCAAGGCCGCCACAGTGTTCACATGCTCAACACATGCACATGACACAAGGCAAGGCCGCCACAGTGCACACATGCTCAATACATGCACATGACACAGGGCAAGGCCGCCACAGTGCACACATGCTCAACACATGCACATGACACAAGGCAAGGCCGCCACAGTGCACACATGCTCAACACATGCACATGACACAGGGCAAGGCCACCACAGTGCACACATGCTCAACACATGCACATGACACAAGGCAAGGCCGCCACAGTGCACACATGCTCAACACATGCACATGACACAAGGCAAGGCCGCCACAGTGCACACATGCTCAACACATGCACATGACACAGGGCAAGGCCGCCACAGTGCACACATGCTCAACACATGCACATGACACAGGGCAAGGCCGCCACAGTGCACACATGCTCAACACATGCACATGACACAGGGCAAGGCCACCACAGTGCACACATGCTCAACACATGCACATGACACAAGGCAAGGCCGCCACAGTGCACACATGCTCAACACATGCACATGACACAGGGCAAGGCCGCCACAGTGCACACATGCTCAACACATGTACATGACACCAGGCAAGGCCGCCACAGTGCACACATGCTCAACACATGCACATGACACAGGGCAAGGCCGCCACAGTGCACACATGCT